>LZPO01020470.1:744855-788109 GCA_001675575.1 Neotoma lepida
CACGTCTCTTAAGGATCAGGGGAGGGTTCTGCAGACTGCCAAGGGTTTGGGGTGGCCAGGTCAGAGGCAATGGATGTGGTGCTTTGAAGAGGCCACCTGGTTGGTGGGAATGGTTAAATATGTGTGGGAACAAAAAGCAAGGCTCTGTGAAATTNGGGGTAGAGTTGTTGGGAAATGGTAAGGTGACCCCTGGCTGGTATCTGTGGGCACCCTCTGGTTGAACCTGGTGCTGGCAGGAGGGGAGTGTGGTCTGGAACTGCTCTGGATGGTGACTGCAGGCTTCTGTGCAGACTCAGTACAGGGGCTTGTGCTACCCCAGCTTGTTTCAAAACCATATTGTGACCCTGGCCCATTCCACCTGAAGATAGGCTGGTCCCCTTCCAGGTAGTGATAAGGACCTGCCAGGTTGCATTTGCATGTAGGCCTCTCCACCTGCTCAGCACTGGCAGGACCTGGTATGCATGCAAATGCAGGAGCCAGGCTAAGGCAGGCTGTGGCTCAGTCAGTTATCCTCCCCACAGGTACCAAGCCCTGCCCAGAAAAATTTGTGGAAGCGGCCGAGCTGAAGTATAGGCAGTTTCAGGAGGGCTACCTGTGGGCCATCTTGATGGCAGAGTTTCTGGTGGCAGCAGCGGGCAATGGCCTGGCCCTGTACCGCTTTATCACCCAAGAGCAGAGGCCCTGGCACCCAGCTGTGGTCTTCTCTGCACAGCTGGCAGTCAGCAACCTGTGCTATGCACTCACACTGCCGCCTCTGGCTGCCTACTTCTACCCACCCAAAAACTGGAGCTTCGGGGAGGTGGCCTGCCGCCTGGAGCGCTTTGTATTCACCTGCAACCTGCTAGGTGGTATCCTCTTCATCACCTGCATCAGCCTCAGCAGATACATGGTGGTTGTACACCCTTTCTTNACACGAAGACACCTACGACCCAAACATGCCTGGGCGGTCAGTGTTGCCAGCTGGGCCATGGCCATTCTGCTGGCTGCCCCCATGCTCGGCTTCTCCCACCAGAACAAGCCTCAGTCAGACCTTGGAACATGCAGTACAATCAATCCTGAGGCCTGTGTCAAGTGCCTGGGGATGATGGAGGACAGCCAGATAGGAACCTTCAGAACCTACAGCCTGGTGCTGGCATGCCTGGGTGGCATCCTGCCTCTGCTGCTGACACTAATGGCCTACATTGCCCTAGGGTTGGTGGTGTTGCGCAGCCAGGGCATGACCACAGCCCAGAAGGTGCACGTGGTGGTGCTGGTGACCAGTGGTGTGGCTCTCTACGCCTGCTCCTATGCACCCTACCACATTACACAAGTGCTCCATGTGGACGCCATGTTGCACTGGATGGCTCGCTGCCCCAGCTTTACCAATGAGATCGAGGCTGTGGAAGCGGTAGACCTGGGGGCCTTCTTTTGCTACCAGACAACACGCATCCTTGTGCCCCTGGCCACATGCATGCACCCCCTGCTCTACATGGCCGTGGCACCCAGCCTGCNTTGCCACCCATGCCACCAAAACCCTAAGGACAGGAGCCCTCACCAAGACCTGCCTCTAGCAGGTACAACCACTTCCCAAAGCCAGCTGAGCCCATNACCTAATCCAGCTGAAGCCTCCTCACCCAGGGTGGGTTGTGACAACAGCCCTGAAGCGCCAAAGATCCCTCAGCTACCCCCTCACCAGTAGCTACCCCCTCACCAGTGGAGGCTGCNTCTCATCCAGACAGTTCCTTTACAAGACCTCAGCCTGAGGGAGGGGCCAGCTCCACCCCTCGACAGGAGAGACCCATGAGAACAAGCAAGACACAAGTGTGTTTGGAGTCTGTTTAATGGAAGCTTTCTGTCCCTGAGGGTCTGGGTGACAGCAGCAGGCAGCAAGTGTCTTATTAGTTCGTTGATGGCCTGGAAAGAGGGAGGAGGAAAGTGGTAAGAATGCAGGTGGGGACTTGTGACTCCACACACACACCAGGGNAGCCCACCCTCGACTGCTTAGGAACAGTGGCATCAAGTCTGGCAAAGTTTTTTCCCAGAGCACAATAAAGGACCTTCCTTCAGACAGGCCTGGCAACCACGTAACTGGTGCAGGACCCACAGTGGACTAAGTAGGGTGTGGGAGGGGCGGGGAGGACATCTTACTTGGCCCATTCGACATTGAGGATGAGGTGGTCATAGCCAAAGCCAGACACCCCTGCAATGGCGCGCGCAGCATCCTCCCGGCGGTGGAAGCTGATAAAAGCAAAACCCTGGGGGCCAGGGGCAGACAGTCAGGGGCTGGGGGGATAACAAGTGGGTCCCAGGAGCCCTATTATCCAACCACCCATTCCCCAGACCAGCCCACCCACCTTGGACTGGCCAGTGGTCTTGTCCTTGGCCAAATATATACGGGAGATGGAGCCGAAAGGCCGGAAGAGCTCCTGGAGGTCAGTCTCACGTGTGTCCTCAGACAGGTTAGTGACACGGATGGTGGCATTGTCGTCGGCTATGTGGGCAAGCAGGGCGAGGTGGCAGTGAGAAGCATGCCATAGCTAGACCCCACACCCACAATGCAGGATAATTACAGGGTGTCTAGTTGTCTACTTGCTACCTAGGCTATCCCTGGCTCCTCACCTCTGCGGTTTGGCTGCATGGACTCCCCACGGCGACTGGCCCCGTCCCGNAGACTCGGGGGCACATACTTCCCAGTCTTGTTCTGGGCAGCCTGCACAGGCTCCAGCTCTGGAAAGCAGTGGACAAAGTCACATTCAGCTCCATCCTTCGAGCTGCAGGCATCCAGTCATCCTTTGGCAACCCAAAGGTCACATCCAGGAAGCTACCACCCTTCAAAGTCTCTGCTGACATGGGTAAAGGGAACAAGCCACAGGGCAGACATGGTCCTGGCACCCACAGCCCAGCATTGCAGGCTCACAACTGAGGGTGTCCCTGGGCTGTTCATGATGGGCGACAGGCAAAGCTCCATGCAAGTGAAAATGAGGGAGCTACGCACAAGACACATTAGATATCTACGCATGCACGCGCTCCCACACACGCACGCACGTCAGAATAAGATACCAGCCACACCTACAGAGGAACGACCATACACCAAGCAATTGAGGTGTCTATGAGGGTGCCCAGACACAGGCTCCTCAAACCTGGCCACAGAGAAAGGAAGCAGCACACTACAAAAGGAGCAGCTGAGGCCCTTCCCAGGTGCTCCAGGCCCACACCTCCTGGCAGCTTCTCCTTCTCCCCAGTGGACAGGCCCAGCTGCTCAGCCAGCTCCTTCTGCATGGGCCCCAGTGTGTCCTTATAAGGGCAGCGGGTGGTCCAATGGTCGCCCTTGCAGATGCGGCAGGACACAATTTTCTGGCCCTTGAGCTTGTTCATTGGGTCTTCCTCCTCCTGGCAGTTTAGGTCCTGGTGGAGAACAGGTGGCTTAGAGGGCGCTGCTGTGCCCACCTCACCACCCACTGCATTTCTGGGTCTCCAGCTTCACCCTGCTCACCTCTTTGCTAGTGATGAATGTCATGGAGACGTCATCACTGACTGTGGTGGTGGCCACATTGGGCCCTGGTGGGTCAAACTCCGAGTTGCCAAACTTCTTCCAGTTCTGGGTTCCCAGAAGGATGGGGAGAAGTGAGGACAAAGGCAGGTAGGATCCCACAGTGGGGTACCCCAGACAGACAACCATGTCAGGGCCTTGAATCCTACATTCTAGTCTCCCCAGAGGCCTTCCATGTGATAATGGTGACAATTCCCATCTCCTAAGCTAGGCATGGTGGTACGTAACTGTCACCCTAACACTTGGAGGTGGAAACAGGAAGATTTTGAGCTCAAGGTCATCTTGAGATATATAAGTTCAAAACCAGCCTGAGCTATGCTATATGACGACTTGTCTCAAAAAAAAAGGTGCTGGTGAGGTGATATAAAACTGTTTGTTCTANACTCAAGAACCTGAGTTTGATCCCACACTCTCAAATAAAAAGTTAAGTATGGCTCAGGGGCAGGGGACCCTATCTATAGAGAATAAGTCGGAGAGTGATATGATAAAGCAGTCAGCCAATATCCTCCTCTGGCCTGTGTGTGAATATACTCATGACCTGTATATACATTCATGCACCCTACACACCATGTTCACTCACACACACCACAAGCAGAGAAGTAAAAAACTACAGGAGACAGTAAGAAGATTCAGAATGGGCTGGCACACAACTGTGCCACTGGCAGTTTCTGGGCAGTCCATGGGCCAGCTCCCACAGGGATGGAGCTACAGATGTCCAGGAGGCACTCAGATCACAGGAACCTTGAGCTAGTTAAACCTGAGACTCACTTCCTTCCTGTAAAATGGGGACCACTAAGCTCCCTGCCTCCCTAGCCTGGTCTACACATTGGGAAGACATGCCTTGCTAAATGCCTGGCATGGAGCCTGGTTCTCAATGTTGCTACCCTTCCTCCAGAAGCCCTCACCCCTTGGGAAATAGAGGCTGCTTGTTCCTTCAGGCAGACAGGACAAAGGAGTAAGAACCTAAGTCAGGACCCAGGAGGCTGAGGCAGAAGCAGTCAGAATTTAGAGACTACACAGCAAGAGCCTCTCAAAAATAACAAACAAAACAAAAAACCCAAAAGGGCTGGCTGGATATGTTTCAGAAGTATTTGTCACAAAAAGTACCCATCAGAGTCCAATCCCAAGCACCCACAATGAAAAACTGGGCACAGAAGCATGTACTTGTAATCTCAGTGAAGGAGGTAGAGACAGCAGGATCCCTGGGGATAGACGGCCAGCTAGCCTAATCTAGTTCCAGATGACAAGAGACGATCTCAAACCAAGAGGAATGTGCCGGAGGAATGACACTGCACATAGGAGTACACAAAGGGGGAGGGGGATCTAACCTCATCTACTCCTGGGCCCTAAATTTTCAGGGCCTGACACTAAACCTTAGTGCTCCATCAACAAGAAAGTGCTTCCCAACTCCTCTGGGTCAGTCCTGGGGACCCCCTCCCCGTACACACACCAAAATGGGGGGGGGCGGTGTCTCTCACCTTCCTCCTTGCCACGGCCTTTGATGCCTTCCGGGTCTCAATCCTGAAGGTTCTGACAATCTGAAGACGGAGAGAGAAAGGAGCGCTTCCAGAATCTCAAAACCGTCCTCACCAATCCAAATCAACACTCACACCCCTCATCACCAACCTAAGTGCCCCTGAGCACAAAGGCACACTGACCCTCTGCGGCCACCTCAACCTCACCTTGAACTTCTTGCCATCTTCATCTATCTTGTACTCGGTCACCGTCTTTATGTTCCCGTTGATGACTTCCTTGGGAGGTGGCAGTGGGTCTGTAGGAAGATGACAGAACTTGAGTCCTGGATGACAGGGACTGTCTGGAAAATAAGCTTCAGGGTAGGAAGGGTGGAGGGAGATGGCAGGGATGGATGTCACTCACCTCCGGGCAGTAACTCAGGCTCGGGACTGGTGTCACCGGTGGGTAGTGGGATTCCTTTCAGGAGCTCGCTGGTGACACACTTGTCTGTCAGAGGGAACGAAGGGAGGAGGAAANGTGAGCCACAGGTCTGGAACTTTCAAGCCAAGCTGGAGGGACTCTGGGGACTCTGTCCACTCCGGGGCCAGAGCGCGGGAGGGGCCGCGCACAAGCACTCACCGTCCTCGCCCTCCTCTTCCACCTGGTCGGCCCAGCTGGGCTTCGAGCTGCGGGGACACGAGATCGGTGAGCGGGTCCCCGCCCTCGCGCCGCCCGGACCACCATACACCCAGAGCTGCCCCCACACCGCCTCTGGAGAACCCGCCACCACCCCGTGCTCACTCAAAATCGCCAGTCGGCATCGCGAAGTCTAGCTCCACGCAGCTCCCAGCCCGGGTAGAGAGCGGAAGCGCGAGGAGAACGAGGCTTCCGGTGCCGCTGCTGCAGCCTAGAGCGGCCAGACCGCGGTGAGCACAGCGCCTCTCTGTGGACAAAGGTGGACACGCGCGTCTCATGCGCCGCAAAGCGCTGGGACTCAAACTGGAAAAGAGGTCCAAGGAGAGAGCATCCAGAATTTCTTATCCTTTCCCNCTCCTTTTTGGAGTAATGGAACTAGAAGTCAATGTCTCACTCTATAGCTAGGATAGCCAGTAATTCCCGACAATCTTCCTGCCTCAGCTTCCGAAGGGCTGAAATTATAGGCATGAGCACCACACTCAGGTTGGCCTTGAACCCGAGGCTTGCCTGAAACTCCTGATGTACCAATCTCACAGCAATCTTTCCACCTCACCCTTGCAAGTGCTGGGAATACAAGCATGAAATTACCACATCCAAGGCTGATTCGTTCTCTCCCTCCTCAAGAACTAAGGTTTTTAGCCACCAGTAATCCCAATAGTAGGGGAGGCAGAGACAGGAAGATCATGAGTTCAAGGCCAGGCTCAGTTACCTCTTGCATTCCAGGCTAGCCTGCTCTACATGAGACTCTGTCTCCAGAACTAAAACCCTGGAGTCTTGCTTTGTTGCCCAGGCTTGCCCCTGAACTCCTGAATGCAAGTAATTCACAAATAGATAGGACCACAGTCATGTGCCAACAAACTCGGCTGAAAAGCTCTTGCCAGACAGTGATGGCACACACCTTTAATCCCAGCACTTGGGAGGCAGAGGCAGGCGGATCTCTGTGAATTTGAAGCCAGCCTGGTCTACAAAGTGAGTTCTAGGACAGCCAGAGCTGTAACACAGATGTACACAGAAAAACCATCTCAAAAAAATGAAACAAACAAAAAACCAAAAGAAGAAGGTTCTTGCTCCATATTGTTTGGAAGGTACCAGCATTTTGGTTTTGCTGTAGGAGAAACAGGCTCAGATCAAACCCCTTTGTCTATGCTAGGACATCATTTCTCTGGTCTCCTGGTCTCCTGTGCTTTCTTTTCTCTGTAGCATTCTAGGTTTTATCACATAATCTTTGTGTGTGTGTGTGTGTGTGTGTGTGTGTGTCTGTGTCTGTTTGAAGACACCACACACATGCTTGTGCATACACAAACCCTTCTGCCACTGTACACATGTGGAGATCAGAGGACAACTTGCAGGAGAACTCTCCTTCCATTATATGGGTCCTGGGAATTGAACCCAGGTCTTCAGACTTGGCAGCAAGCCTCCTTAGCTGCAAAGACATCTCACAAGCTCTACTAGTGTCATCTTAAAGTGGAGAGAGGGAAAACTGCAGTCATAATGGAATGTATGAAAGAAGAAGAATAAAAAGTTAATGGTTTAACAACAACAACAACAACTATTTCCTGTACTGTTTCTTGTCCTTCCACAGAGCTACACCCCTAGAACTGTGATATAATCTTCNGCTACTTGATTCTCTGCCTATAGTAATATGCATTCCAAGAAGTTCTTTGTTTGTTTGGGATGCTAGTGGGGATGGAATGCAGGGAGTTGGGCACACTAATAATGACCTATATTCCCAGCATTTAGAATTTGTATCTTGGAGCCAAGTGTGTGTGTGTGTGTGTGTGTGTGTGTGTGTGTGCGTGTGTGTGTGTAAGCAGTGGTACATGCCTTTAATCCCAGCACTTGAGGAGGCAGAGGCAGGAGGATCTCTGAGTTTGAGGCCAGCCTGGTCTACAAAGTGAGTTCAGGGCTACAGAGAAACCCTGTCTTGAAAAACAAAACCGAACAGACAAAAGTAAAGTAAAAAAAAATTTATTACAGAAATGCAAAATCCAGACAACACAACAAATGGGAATTTTTAAATTTTATTTTATTTTTTTTTTCAAGACATGGTTTCTCTGTGTGGCTTTGGAACCTGTCCTGGAACTCACTCTGTAGACCAGGCTGTCCTCAAACTCACAGAGATCCACCTGCCTCTGCTTCTTGAGTGCTGGGATTAAAGGCATGTGCCACTATCGCCTGGCTACAAATAGAAAATTTTAAAAACAAAATTTAAGTGGAGAGAGTTGACTCAGTGGTTAAGGGCACTGGCTGTTCTTCCATCAGAGTTGGGTTCCATTCCCAGCACACAAATTGGCTGTTCACAACTGTCCATAGCTTTAGTCCCAGGGAATCCAATGACCTCATCCGGCCTCTGTAGGCACCAGGCTTGCACATGGTGCACTGATATACGTACAGGCTGAACACTCATACACATAAAATAATAAATTTAAAAGTACAAAAATTAGGTACTGATAAGATTTTTCCAGCTAGTAGTTTAACTTATGAGCAAACTGTATGCAAATATATGACTGTAAGATGGCTGTACAGTGGTGGCACATACTTGTCACTGGGCACTCAGGTGACTGAGGTAGGAGCAGTGAGCTTTCAAATGCTGCTTGCACTGTATAGTGAAAACCTACAGATAAATAGTTTTGCTCTTTTTCTGGGGAGCAGAGTCTTGTGTAGCCCAGGCTGGTATCAAGCTACTGGTCCTCCTACCTCTATCTCCCCAGTGCTGGGATGACAGGCAAGCACCACAACAACTGGTTTATTTAGTGCTAGGGATGGAGTCCAGTGCATGCTGGGAAAGCTGTCTTATTCAGATTTCCATTGCTGTGATAAACACCAAAACAACTTAGGGAGGAAATTGTTCGTTTTATCTTACAGCTTGTTGTCCTTCACGGAGGGAAGTCAGGGCAGGAACTTAAGGCAGGAGCTTGGAGACGAGAANTGAAGCAGAGGCCATGAGGAGAGCTGCTTACTGGCTGGCAACACATGGCTTGCTGAGTTGGCTTTTTGTTGTTTTGGGTTTTTCCAGACAGGATTTCTCTGTGTAGTCCTGGCTATCCTGGAACTCACTCTGTAGACCAGGCTGGCCTCAAACTCATAGAGGTCTGCCTGTCTCTGCCTCCTGAGTGCTGGGGTTAAAGGTGTGTGTCACCATGCTGGGCCTTTAAAAAAAAAAAACAGGGTATCACTGTGTAGACCAGGCTGGCCTCCAACTCATAGAGATCCTCTGACTCCTGGGATTAAAGTCGCCTTCCACACCCTACCCTTAAAGTTTTTTTGTTGTTGTTCTTTTCGTTTTTGTTTTGTTTTGTTTTTTTAATTTTTGTTTTTTATCTTGTGTATACTTGTGTGGAGAGAAGAGAACAACTTTCAGGAATTGGTTCTCACCCTCCATCATCCGAGTACCAGAGCGCTAACTCAGGCCATTAGGCTTGACTGCAAATGTTTATCTCCTAAGCTATCTCCATGGCCCCCATACCATTTTCTCTCTCATGATTGCTCAAAGCCTTTCCCTTCCCCTTGGCTTAACCTCACCTTCATCTTGGCACTGTGCTTCATCTTTGAGGAGGCAGATTTGAGGCTTGAGCTTTTTGCCTCCATGCCTGGCTGCCTTTCAAACCACTCTCTTTGGTTGGAGGTGGGGGTAGCACACTTGAACTATTGGCACTCCAGAAGTGAAGGCAGGAAGATCAGTCACAGCTCCACAAAGAGTCTGAGAACCGCCTGGGCTACAGGAGACCATCTCAGAAACAATACAATTCTGTAGCATTTACAGGGGATTTGATAGATCTCTCAGATCCTGTGGCATTCTATACCCATTTCTAGATATTTACCTTAAGAAGTACCAGCTGCTGGCANTATTTTGCCTAGCCCTATGCCATATGCTAGATGAATCCTTTGAAACAGACAGAAACATGCAGCTAGGAATGGTGACTCATACCTGAAACCTCAGTACTGGAAGAAAGTCTGAGGCAAGAGGATTACTGCCAGTTTGAGATCATCCTGGGCTACACAAATGAGCTCCAGGCTAGCCTGAGCTACAAAGTAAAACCTGGCTCAAGACAACCACCATGAACTATCTCAGGCCATCACTCACACCAATAATCCCAGCACTCAGGAGGCTAAGGAAGCCAAGATAACTGCAAGTTCAAGGTCACTTTGAACTTGCTACAAAGTGAGACCCTGTCTCAAAAAAACAAAACAAAACAGAGGCCGGAGAGCACCTGGCCTGGACAGTGAAGGGAGGTGGGTGCAGACTCAAGGCTTCTCGGGGTACTTAGATCAAGTGACGGCTGAGCACTCAGCCCTAAGCAGGCATTTATGCCACTGAAAGGAGGGTGGGGAACAGGAGCAGAAGGCTGCAGTGTCTTCAGGAGGAGACAGGCATTGCAGACACGCTCTCAGCAGCTTCAGCAGCCAAGCTGCACAGTACTGGCCNGTCAGCAGTCAGGTGTGGGTGAAGAGGGATTCAGGAAGCCTTGCTCTTCCCACTAAACTGGCAGATACGGATTCTAGAAAGGGACAGTCATCAACTTGTGTGCCTATGGGTGAGCCCACCAGGCTCCAGTGAATAGTTCCTCATCTGTGGTGACAGAGACCAGTAGGTCACAAAACAAAAAAGCATAGAGGTGGGAAGGAGAATGGGGGAATGACAGGGATGGGAGGCAGGTAAGAGGGTGTAGTGAGAGTAACCAGAGTGCACCATACATGTATGAAATTGCTAAGGAACGAACTTGAGGACCCGAGTTCAGATGCCCAGCACCATGTAAAAATCTAGTCATGGCCTCCCGCCCCTGCAACCTCAGCACTAGGGAGACAGACACAGGATCACTAAGGCTTGCTGGCTGCTGGTATAGCCAAAAACCANTGAGCTCTGGGCTCAGTGAGAGACCCTGTTTCAAGGAATAATGTGGAGAGTAAGAGAACATTTGTTGGCGTCCTCTGGCCTGCANGCATGCACTCACAGGAATGCNTACCTGCAGACACGTGCATGCACAAACCAAGAATGGAAACAGCAGGCCATCCAAAACTGCACTACAGAGACTGCTGAACAGTGTCCTCCTCCTTTACAAGGGACTACCCCTCAAAAAGGAACAGCATGGATCAGCAAACTCAGGGCACAGTAGCAGAACATGCTGGTGGTCATGTTAGCACCCAGGAAGTCCAGTCAGGAAGGGTAGAAGTTCAAGGCCAGTCTGAGGCTACATGAGACCCCATCTCAAAGTTTAGTTTTGATGTGGATGAGTGTTTTGCCTCAGGGTGTATANGCATGAGTGCAGTACCCAGAGAGGCCAGAAGAGGGTCCCAGACCCCTGGGACTAGAGTTATCCNTTTTGTGGATGCTGGCAACCTAACCTAGGTCCTTTAAAAAAGCAGCCAGCACCCAACTCCCGAGCTGTCCCCCCAGCCTCCACCTCTATGCTCAATCGGTTTGCTTAGTGGAAACAAGTTTCAACAGGCACGACAGACAAGTCACACTTAGGTACAGCTGGCAGGGAGGGGTCAGGAAAGGGCTTGGCACTGTCCTCTTTAATGACTTCAAAGTGGCGAATGCACTTCTCCAATGGTGAAGACGAGAGTTCATGGATTCACTAAAACCATTCTCGAGCTGTCGAGGTGACTCAGCTGCTAAGAGTTTGTGGCAGAAGGAAATTTCAAAAGTTGTCCTCTGAACCCCCACATGTGCACCAGGGGACACAGGCCCCACATTGGCACAGTAAACACAATGCAACAGTTGGGCATGGTGGCACACACCTTTAGTCCCAGCACTTAGGAGGCAGAGACAAGCACACCTGAGTTTGAGAGCAGTCTGATCTACATAGTTTCCAGGCCAGCCAGGGTTACATAGTGAGACCCTGTCTCAACACCTACCCCCTCAAAATGCAATTAAAAACTGTCAGGTGTGACACAACACACCTCTAATGCAGCACTTGGGATAAAGAGGCAGGCAGATCTTTTGTGGCCAATCTGGTTTATACAGAGTTCCAGGCCAGCCAGGCATGATGATTTGAATGAGAATGGGCTCATATTTGAATGCTTGCTCCCTAGCTGGTGGAACTATTTGGAAAGGATTAGAAGGTGTGGCCTTATTGGAAGTATGTCAAGGGGAGGTGGGCTTTGATATTTCAAAATGTCACTCCAGGTCCAGTGTCTCTGCCTCCTGCTTGTGGAGCAGATGTAAGTTCTCAGCTAGCACTCGAGCACCATGCTTGTCTGCTGCCCTGCCATGATGATCATGGACTCATTCTGAAACTAAACAAGCCCCCAATTAAGTATTCTATAAGTTGCCTTGGTCATGCTGTCTTCATAGTAATATGAAAGACATGGGGCTACTTAATAAGAGTCTGACTCAATTAAAGAACAAACAAACCTCTTCTTGGGCAGCAAGACAGCTCAGTGGTTGAGTGCTTGATGCGCAAGCCTGGCACATCCCCAGCATAACATAACTTAGGTGTGGTAGTGCAGACAGATGAATCAAAGCCAGCCTAAGCTATGTGACACTGTCTCAAAACAAACTCCAACCATCTAGCACTGCTCTGATCAGGGCTCCTTACCTTCTGGTTTCTGTTGCTGAAAACAAAGCCTGAACTTGAGCTCTGAAGGTCAGAATGGCTGAACCACCAGACATGCAGCCCACCCTAGGGGTCCACATGCCCGAGCCAGGCCAGTATGTGTGGAGGTAGCAGTTCTGCACATGCCCATTACAAGAAACCAGCATGGAGGCCACCTTGCAACTTCACTCTCAAGACACAATAGCCCAGGCCCTGTTGAGAGACAGCAGTTGCTCCATAGAGACCAAGAGGTACTGGCTTCCGTTTACATAAAAGTACACCCCAATTGTTCTAGTTGAGTGTGGTGGCAGTTATGAACATGGAGTCTGGGGAGGGTGAGGCAGGAGACGGAGTTTCAAGCTAGCCTAGGCAACTTAGTGAAGCCTGAAGAAAGGTACTGCTAGATTTAGTACATCGCACCAGCACTTGGACGGCAGCAGGGGGACTGCCACAATTACTAAGCCACCCACGGTGAACACAGTGGTGGTGAACACAGTGGTCACACATGGTTACAAAATAAAGAAAAAGGTCTGTATATTTGAGCCATGCCTAGGAGTCTCTTCAGACATTTCTGAGCCAGATGAGAAGGGCTACAGGATGCTCAGCACAGTTCAGATCGCACCTGCTTGCTCCTGAGGAGCTTAGCCACTTTGCTAAAGCCCTTGGTCTTGGCACATTTATGACTCATAGACTGAAGAGTAAATTAAATATATACATTTGCATTTTATAGTTGACATTTCCTGAGGACAAACTCAAGTTTTGTTCATGTAGAATTCAGTAGATCAAGTCAGAAAGCCTAAGCAGGTCTTAAGCCAACTGGAGTTCTGCTTAAGGGTAGCTCAGCCATGGTTCCTCTTCTCTCCTTGTACCACCGCCCAGGTCTATGTCCTTATGATCACAGGATGGATGATGCATTACCAGACACCACAGTACAGTCAACTCCAGAACAAGAAGGGCAATGTAGACATGGAGATAACCAAGACCATTTTCTTAAGAGGCTTTCTGGAAAATTCCATTTGCCCCTCACTGGCCAGAACCAAATCACAGAAATTTACCCATGAGGTAGATGCAGGTAGCATCTCCACGGATGCCTTTAAGCCTTCGGAGGCCCCTTTCCCCCCACCTCTTTTGTTGGTGGGGAAGCAGCCAGAGAAATCAGTCACTACCCTGGGGTGCTTTATAGAAGCGCTTTATTTGAAGAAATATTACAACATATAAAAACTACAAGTCTTGCTTGCCACCTGCACAGTGGCNGATCTGATAAAATACAGAATTAAAAAACAAACTTGAAGATTCCAAATGCACAAAGTACTGCACGGCTTGGTCACAAAGCAAACCTCACACAAACAGCTTAGTGTCAGCCATGGCCACAGACACTGTGCACAACATTTCAAATGATGGGGCTCAACAGGTTAAAAACACAATATCAGTGCATGTGGGGCTCTGAGAGAGAGCAGAACTAGTCCATCGTAGCAGTCTCCTTTACTTTAACTGCAGCTGAAGAGAAAGGAAAGGAGAAGTCACCCTGAGCACACAGTGCCATGTAAGCTCATGGCCGGCCTAGAGACCCTGCAGCAGCTGGAAACACTCAGGACTGAAAACATCTCCCCAAAGTTTCTGCACCCTGGTGTTTGGGTCAGCACTACTTGACGCCAGTGCCTGCTGACCATGTTACTCATTAGGAAGGCTCACACCCCCTCCAAAGCCACTGTGCAGTCAGTCCTGGCTTCTACTGTCCTCATGTGGAGTTGGTGGTGTGCCCAAGTCCCAGGGCCTAGAGCTGCCCATGAGGAAAGTGGCACATACCTGAGGCGATCTCCTGAGCTTTGGCCAACATACAGAGCTTTATCTCCAGGCCAATGGCTTTAGCCAGTGGTGGTGGCACAGCATTACCCACCTGTGGGAAGGAAAGAGGCAACACCAGATTGACACCCAGGCTCACCAGTGGCCTACCTCAGCTCTGACCAAGGCAGGACCACGACCTGGGTATTGGGAATTCAGTCTACTCAAGTGGCACAGGCCTTCATTGTGATGCCCTNAGACCCACAGGTCACTAACAGGGAGCTCTTTTGGTTTGGTCTGTTTCAAGACAGGGACTCTATACAGGCCAGGCTGGCCTGGAATTCAGACCAACCTGCTTCTGCCTCTCAGTGTTGGGATTAAAAGGTGTGAGGCTCCATACCTGACCAACAGTGAGCTTTTGAAAGGCTTTAGGAAAATCTGGAAGCAAAATGCAGACACATCCTGGCCCACTTTGATTCCCACTATGAGCCAAACATAGGTTTAAGGGAGCACGGGGCTGGCNTGCATGGAGCCCGGGCCAGTGTTTCTGGCATGGGCCTCTTTCTTTCAATTGTAATTCCTAACGAGGGACAGCCTGCCTAGGAAAGACATGTGCTATCCTGTTGCTGTTGATGACCCACACTCCCAGTGACACAGCCCAACTCCCTACATGAGAACTGAGGCTGCTTGGTGACAAGTTCTGGTGCTGGGCTGACCTGCCGGTGTCTGTCCAAGATGTTGCCGAAGAGCCGGTAGGTGTCCGGAAAGCCCTGGGAGCGGGCACACTCCCGCACGCTCACTACCCGGTGCTGCTCTGGGTGGAGCACACGGCCCTGCTTCCCCATGGGCTCAGGGTTGGTGACAGTGGTGCTGAAGAAGCCATCCCATTCCAGGCGCCCGTAGAGGCCGGCCCAGTGGTTGTGCCGGTTCCCAGTGTGTGGCAGGCACCAGGGGATGAGGGTGTTGAACTGCCTGGCTGTGGGGTCACAGGCCTTGCCAGCTGCAACAGAACACTGCGCTATAGCCAGGGCTGGTGCCAGGCTACAGGGAGGCTCCCTGGGGCACTTCATCTCTGCAAAGGGGCTTCTACCAGAGTGGGGCTCTGATGGCAGCCTGATCCAAGCACAGAGCATCCAACACTAGGCTGCAGGTACAATTATTTAACCCCACACTCTGGCAGCCATTTAATTAGTAGCACCGAGGCATGGCCAGGGCCTCTAGGTTAACAAGCAGAAGTGTCAAGTGGGAACTACTAGGGAACCCTAAAAAGCCACCCCACTAAGTGGCCAGACCACACACAGGGCTGTAGTCATGGGATTCATGTTTGTGGGGAACACTGAGTGGAAGGGGATGACTAAAGCCTGGGGTCCCACCTTCCACACAGGAACAGACCCCACGCATAGCGCCGGTGCTGCTGCAGCCATTCTTCCTGTCATGGAAGGTGTAGCGCAGCTTCTTGGTGGTAGTGCCATCTGACAGCGGCACTTCTATATTGGGCAGGTCACGCCAATCTGATCCTGGGAACAGTGGGATGTTCCGCATGCGGGCAGCCACCAATGGGCTCATATCCTAGAACATAGGAAGCACAAAAGGGAACCAGAAGCTCATCAGATTCTATCAGGAGGAGACAACTACCCAGCCCTAGCTGTAAGAGAGCCGACCACTTAAGAATGGAGGCAAGGACATGCCTGGAGGGACATCTGAGACAGATGGATAGGACAAGGGTTCAGTGTGAAGTCAGCCAGAAGCACAAAGGCGAGGTCTAGTTTTATTAGAAGCCCATACAGAAAAGCTATTAGGAGAGGGTATATTGGGGAAGGCACTTGGATGCTACCCCAGGGCCATCTGAAGATGATACTACTGGCCATGGGAGTGGGAGACGGNAGATGCTGAGCCTGCAGGCCTGTGGAGACACAAGTAAGCCCAGAGAGAAGCTGGGCTAGGCAAAGGCCCAAGGGAGCACCAGACCCAAGGTCGCTACCTTGCAGATATGGTCCCTGAGGATGGGCTGGTAGTGTGAGCCCCGCAGCTGCCTCTGGAACCAGGACTGTGGCTCTCCGTTGTAGGAGATCTCAGATGCCGAGGCTCCATTCTGGATCTCAGGGAGGTCAGACATGGTATCCCGCACCGTGATGGTTCGGAAGGGACCCGAGGACAGCCTGCAGCAGAGGGTGCCCTCTTAGCTGTCATGCAGGCAGCCTCTGCTGGATCTTAAGATGTGAGGGGCAGCTGTAGTATGTGCTCTACTGAAACCAGCTGCCTGCACACCAGGCAGAACCTGAGGCTGAGATGGTGCAGACTTATGACAAGCTTGAGCTTCCTGACAGAGCCTCGCACAAACCTCAGCGACCCAGGCATCATGACCTACTGCCACTGTCCACTGTCCTGCACATGGGGTGCTGAGATCAGCTCCTACCTGGTAATGTTACTAACAAACTTCTTGTCATCCACCACAACGCTCAGCTGGCAGGCACGGGGTGCAAACACATGCAGAGGCTCTGGAAACAGAGGCAGCTTCTCTCCTGGGGCTGCAGCCAAAATGATGGCCCGCCTCCGTGTCTGGGCCACACCATACTGTCCAGCCTGCAACAGGGGAATGGAGACAGGTGGCATCAGGCAGCATGGCCTAGCTGGCCTCTGTGCCGAGANCCAGAACTGGGAGGCAGGGAGCACACACCTGCAACTCACCAGGTTGACACTGCAGCTGATTGGTAAGAGCAGCTGGCCCATTAGCCACGTCATTTGCAAAACTCCCATTTTGGTTAAATGGTGCCAGTCCAAGATTACAGTAATTTGAGTTTCCAGAACTAGTCACTGGTCTTCNTAGGCCGCCCTGCCACCCCAATTCTGTCCAGTCCAGCCCCTAAGAATACTAATTCACCTGTTTTTGACCCTCCTCTCCTCACAGCTCATGGGTCTGCAGGGGATGGCAAGACCTCTGGGTAACCAACTGGAAAGCCCCCTTCCAGTTTGCTCTGGATTAAACCTGTTCTGCTGTGAGGCCACTTGGTCTTTCACTGGCCTTACATCTATCTATGCAGCTGTTTCCTCTTAGGGAACACTGCAGACATGGCAAGAGCAATTGGGGAGGCAGGAGCCCCCACTCTGATAGTCACAGGGAGAACATGGCTGGTGACCAGGCTTCTAAGGCAAGTGAAAATGCAGCACTTGCCCGAGTGGGCTCTCATGTCCTCCAGTTACTTCAGCATCCATTTGGACAGCTATTTTTGGATTTTGGAATCAAGGTCTCACGTAGTCCAGGTTGTCCACAAACTTGCTATGTAGACAAAGATGACATCTTGAAGTCCTGATCCTACCTCCATCCACTGCCTACTTGTTGGGATGATAGGTGTGTACAACCATAGTGGACCATAGTGGTGATGGGAATGGAACCCAGGCTTCCTGAAGGTTAGGCAAGCGCTCTACCTGGGCCCTAGCCAACTCTGCTTACTTTTGGCAAATGTAATCCNTTCACCAATGTGCTGCTGGTGAGTGCACTACACTGAGCTATAGCCCAGCTCTTAATCCCGAGACACTGGCCTTGAACCCATGATCTACCTTCAGCCTTTCAAGACTGGAATAATAGGTATGTGCTACGATACCTGGTCCTCCATGGCTTTCTTTCTCAAGACAANGTTTCTCTGTAGCTCTGGCTATGGTAGAACTCACTCTGTAGATCAGGTTGGCCTCAAACTCAGATCTGCCTACCTGCCTGCCTCTCTAGTGCTGGGATTAAAAGCAGGCACCACCATAGCGGGCTAACCCGATGCTTTTTCTGAGCTATGAGACGCCTCTATCCTCACCAATACACTGGTGATCACACAGACCCTCTGCNGCCTACAGCAGGCCTGAACACTCTCTCCTGGTTAGTGATGGAGGGGAGCAGTCCAGGGACTGCCCTGTGGAAAGCCATTTCTGTCCCTCTGCCTGCTGTGTGGTACCCACCTGCAGCACACCAAAAGTGCATTGGTAGCCCATGCGGACTAGGCAGCNCAGTGTGAGCTTCAGCACCATGGAGCGCTTGAAGGACACAAAGTTCCTGACATTCTCCAAAAGGAAGAAACGTGGCCGGTAGTAGTCACAGTAGCTGTGGGGACAGGAGGGACACAGGTCATCACAAACTCACAGGCCCCAGGGAACCTGCACCAGGGCGCA
This sequence comes from Neotoma lepida, assembly GCA_001675575.1. Taxonomy (NCBI): domain Eukaryota; kingdom Metazoa; phylum Chordata; class Mammalia; order Rodentia; family Cricetidae; genus Neotoma; species Neotoma lepida. The sequence continues at coordinate 763,012 of LZPO01020470.1, forward strand.
GGCATCTCCCACTAGGGAGGGGGGCTCCCCTATTTAGCCTGGAGTTGTCCCCACACAGCAAGTGATAGAGGGCTTGTCCATGCCTACCTGAGGAAGGAGACCACCAGCGAGTTTTTGAACTTGGAGTAAGTACGAGAGTTGAAACGGTTCATACCGCTGAAACCCTGGCAGGGTGGCCCACCACACAGCATCTCCACATCGCCCTTTTGTGGGAGCCTCTGGCCCAGGGAGTTGGTCACCTCGCCAGCCATGACCAGCTTAAGCAGCACATTGCAGTCCTCTGTGAACACCGTGGAGCCAGGGTTGTTCAGCCGAAATGCCTGGGCTGCCGGGTCCCACATCTCAATGGCCCACAGCGTCTCTGAGATGCCTGGTGGACACAAGGGTTTGCTTTTTTGGAGCTGTTGTTTTCATGTCATTTGCTCAGACAGGCCACACAGTCACCTTGCCCAGCTAGGTGCATGCTCTGAAGCTTCCCCAGAGCCAGGTCCGAGTCAGCACCAACCAGTGCCTACCTGCTTGGTGGAAACCTTCTGATAACCCTCCACAGCCAGAAAACACGTCCAGGGTCCGCAGCTTAGGCAATTTGATGGTTGTCTCGGGCTCTCTGGGCTCTGACACCTGACACTTGGCCTTCCCTTTCCCTGAAGGAGGAATGGGTCACCAGTTGTGAGAAGGGCCCATCAGACTGCTCTCCTCAGAGGCTTATTCAGGAGACTTTGTCTTGCTATGTGACCTAGAGTAGCCTCTCTGGAGACCTTCCCAATTCAGCCTCCCAGAATTTGGGAGGCGGAGGTAGGAAGCTTCAGGGTTCCAAGCTAGCCTAGACAACATGCAACCTTGTCTCATGAAAACCATACACAGGAGTGACAGATAGGGACGTACCTTTTCCCTTCCCTTTCCCTTTGTTTAAAGGGTTGCGGGCGTGGTTTGGAGGGTCTTCGAAGCTTTTGCTCTTTGCATTGTAGGCCTGTACAGAGAGGAGCCACATTAGTCCAGAAGAAATGCATGGATCCCTCACAGTTTAAGAACTCTGACAGTCTCTTATCTCCTAGGAGAACCACAGCCAGTCAGCCACCAACAGAATTTGATATTATTGGAAACAGACAAGACATGCAGGTCATGGTGCTAAGGCTGAGGCACAAGTATTATGAGCTTGAGGCCAGTCTACACTACAGAGAGGCTGTCTAAAAATCCTAACTATTCTATTAAGCCTCCTGTGATCTGCACCAACATCTGCTATGGTAAGCACCTAGAGCATACATCCTAAGGAAAGAGCATTATGGGAGCCTGCTGTCCAATGTCACACAAGCATGCACACACAGAACCTGGAAAAATGGGCGCTTAGCTTAACACAATACTGACGAGCCAAGCCCCAGGTATTCAAATGGGTCTACTACCTATCCAAGAGGTTCTTGGATCCTATCTCCAAACCAGGCCACCACCTGGTCACAAAAGATGGAGTCAGAGTGTACTCCTCCCAAGGAGGGAGACCTTCCCAACATACATTAAGACCCGAGGTATGGCTGGTAGAGGCCTTCAAGACAGTCCCTCAGATAAATTTAAANTGTGTTAGTAAAATGTTGCATTCTCAGTTTTTACTCTTAAAAAGCTGAATGTTAGCCAGGTGATGGTGGTACTTGGAGAGCAAGTTCCAGGACAGCCAGGGCTACACAGAAACCTCATCTCAAAAAAAAACAAGCAAACAACACAACAACAACAACAAAAACCCCACAAAAAAGCAAAAGCTGAGCACCAAACTCCGTAACCTCTCACTGTCAAAGGCCTATGTTGTGGGTGACAGCACGGACGCGCAGCTCTGCAGGTACTGTCTGTGCCCTATCCCCTTGCACATTCAACAATTGCTAGCCATCACCTATCTCCTTTTGAATGTCCAATTATGCCTCCATGGCCTGAGTTGCTGGGGACCCAACAACCCAAGGCTTCATGCGTGCGAGGCAAGAGTTCTACCGGATCAAGCCACGTCTCCAATTGCCTTGTTTTCTTTAAAAGCCAAAACCCTAATCCTAAGATTCTACATAGGAGCCNGGCAGATGGTGGTGGCCCACGCCTTTAATCCCAGCACTCAAGAGGTAGAGGCAAGTGGATTTCTGAGTTCGAGGCCAGCCTGGTCTACAGAGGCAGTTCAGGGCTACACAGAGAAATCCTGTCTCAAAAAACTAAAAGACTCATAGGCTGCATGGGNTGGGAACCACAAGCTTCTAATCCCAGCATTTAGAAGGTAGAGGGAGGTGGGTCTGTCAGTTCAAGGCCAGCCTAGTCTACACATCAAGTTCCAGGGCTATATATTAAGACCCTATCTCAAAAAACAAACAAAACCCAAACCCACTCTACACATGCACATTAGCTGCTTCCTTGGTCTACCGTGTATCTCCATCCTGACAGACCCACGACCTAGTGCAGCACTTGCTNAACACAAGCCCTACCACTGAACTCTGCCCGGCCTGAGCCACTGTCCCTCGGGTACCCCGCTCTCGCACATTTGCCCCTCAAGTCTGGCTCCACCTCAAGGAAGTAGAAGCGGTCAGGGCCGCCCTGTGAGTAATCCTGGATGCTCTCCGGCAGGTCTTCCCCGTACTCCACAGTGCAGCGGCCTTGCACGTCACTGAAGTCCACCACAGCTTCCTCGTCACTCCAGTACAGCAGGTTGATGTCTGAATGGTAGGTCGCTGAGGTGGACCTGTGGGTGTTCTCAGGCCTGTAAAGAGGACACCAGGTGAGTATTACTTTACCACAAGCTTATAATCACTCACAGGTCAAAGCACCCTCATCTGAAGGTNTGGAACCAGCAATTGGGGTGCTGAGTGTGAGAACAGGGATCTTGTTAGTCTCGTCCACCTCACACTTCGAGGCCTTTATTTTTTAAGACAGTGTCTTGCTGATTCCCAGGCTGACCTCCAACTCAGTGATCCTCCTGCCACAACACCTCAAGTGCTGGACTACAGGCAACTATCAACCCAGTCTCCCCAGGACATTTTAGACAGCATTTTAAAAAAGATTTATTCATTTTTATTCAATGTGTATGGGTGCTTTGCTGGCATAGAGGTCTGTGCAACAGGTGAGTACAGTGCCCTTGGAGGCCAAAAGAGGGCAGTAAACCCCATGGACTGGGATGCCAGATGACTGTGAGACACCATGTGGGTGCTGGGAATTAAACTTCTCAAACCTGAAGCATGGGCATTAAGTATACCCAAGGCATCCTGTAAGATGAGGTCAGCTGTACAATGTGAATATTTTGGTTTGGGAATGCTCAACCTATAAATAGCATCATGGAAAGGACCACATGTCCCAGTTCCATCAGTGTGGTGGCCACCACTCTGACTTGGACCTAACACCACAGCAGGAATTGGGATTCCTGGGAACCAGATCAGGAATGCTCTGCTTCTCTGCCTTCATCCTGCCCATTAATGCTGGGTACCCCATTATTTTGTAACCATATTGATAATTATAAAGACTCTAGAAAAATCAGGTGTAGTAGCAGGTGCCTGTTTATCCTAATACTTGGGATGCTGAGACGAGGGTCTCAAGTTCCAGGTGTGTTGATGAAACCAGTGCATACTGGTCGTCTGGCCCAGTTCTCTTTCTTCGCAGGCCCTTTTCTGCCGCCTGGCTGAAACCCATCCTCAAACCACACCCACACCCGAATGCACAGAGTATGTGTGGGGTGTGGGTGTGGGGCGTGTTTAGTTAAGCCAATGGCTGGAAAACATCTTTGCCGATTTGCTAGAATCTGCAAAGAAGGTACAGAGCAGAGGGATTGGGGGAGGGTGGTGGGAGACCGGACAAGGACTGTAGCTTGGGGCAGAGGATCCAAACAAACCAGGACACATACTCTGCCACTCTGCAGCTTTTGGTCCTTGCAGGTTGAGTTAGAGCCCAAAGTAACCCACATGCTAAACACAAGCTCCTGACACCTGAAGGCCAAAACTATTCAATACACCTGTGCCCTCAGGATATCTAGAAGCAGCCATCTCCACCAGCAGAGCCTTCTGGAACAGCCTCTCAGCAGGCAGAACCCACACCAACCTGTAGAACTTGTTGAGCCTGATCTTGATGTCCGCCTCATTGGCCTTGCCATTCTTCTTGCCACAATGAATTGCTTTTATCCGACCGATGCGATAGGGCTCAGGAGCATCTAGGTTGCTTCCTTTGATGTAGTCAGAATACTTTCGGTAATGCTCAGGGTACAGGTTCTCATCCACAGGCTCCTTCTTTGTGCGCTTCAAGGGGCTAGCCAGCTTGATGCTGCAGAGAGGAATGGTGAAGGATACAACTGAGCTCAAGGCCTTAGAGTTCAGATGACAGGCTGTGAGCCGACTCCTCATCACAAATTGGTACAGCCAAGTACCATTAAGGAAAGGTAACTCAAATGAAATCTCCCAGTTTAAAACACCACTCAACTCCCAGAGCTCAGGTGGCCGTGGCTGCACGTTTGTCTTCCCAGGATTTGGGAGACAAACTGATGCAGGAGGGTCAGGAGGAGTTCCAGGTAAGCTTAGGCTAACTAGTGAGTTTTAGGTCAACCTGGACCTGCCTCCCAGCCATGTGGCATTGTGTACTTACTGACTGGTATGTGACAAGGTCCTGTCAGCAAGCACAAGTTGAAATGTCATAGGAGACACTTCACTAGGGGAACCAGCAGCTTCTGAGAGGGCACAGGTACCATCTCTCCAGGAGTCAGCCATGAAAGGAACCTCTGTGTTCTGAGAAGCTCTGTGCTTCAAGGGCTCACTGTGGCATGATCTCACTTTCCTGACTATGGAGCACTGATATAAGTGATGCTGAAGGACGGAGTCTGAATTTGGTCCAACTCATGGGCAAAGCTGGTTGCCCAATCTTGCTAGTCTACCCACAGGCACCCACAAGGACACACAGGAGGTGATCTTCCAATGTGGCTCCCACTTTGACTAGCAGTTGCCTTGACTTTCAAGTCCTAGAGGGACCTCTGAGTGCCTGTGTGTGGCCTGACTGGTGTGCTTCTATGTGGTAGGCAACACCACAGGGAACAACTTTTAGAGGACACCAAAGATGAGCACTTCAAGATTGGGTAACACACCCAACACCATCAATGCAGAGGCACCCACTCATGCCTTAGTTCCATGGGTCATAGCAGCTAAGCTAAATTTGGGGACTTCTCACTGGACACTAGGAAAATGGATTCTCAAGTCTAGATACTGACCTATGTTTGGAAAACATGAGCTGCAATTCCAACTTGCCCCAGTGCTTAGGACGTTAAGAGTGAATGGAGGGTGGAGGTGAGGTAGTCTGTTCACAGACCTCATTTGACAGAGCCTGGGTAGAGCTCTGGAGTTCTGGCAGGCAGACCCCCCCCCCCACCAGCTTCAAGGAGAAAAAGACTCAGGGAGAAGAAGCCTAAGGCCTCACAGCCGCTCAGGTGCAGTCAAGGCAGGACGAGATCGTCCAGCACTGCAGGTCTGTTAGCCTCACACACAGTTCAGATGCTAAAAGGGCCCCAAGGCAGTGTGCTGTGGGCTAGGTCCCCAGCCCAGCAGCATTATCAGCAAGTGACAGAGCCTTTACAAGCTGAGGCCTAGAGGAAAGTCCCTGGAGGCACGCCCTCAAGGGGATAGTGGCAAAAGAGCCTCATCTTTCCTTTGCTTCCTAGAGAGGTGAGCTCTGTCACCCTCAGAGGCCTAGAGTGACANGTCTACCCAATGTTGTACTGACTTCCAAAATTCTAAGCCAGAATCTGGCAACCTTTATTTACAATTCAGACAGTTATTTTGTTATAGTAACAGAGCTAAGAGCTCTGGAAATTGAAGTGCAGTCATTAGGAAGCAGCTTCTCATCAGAAACCAATGTGATCTGGTCTAAACACTGGCTTCAGGGGAGCAGCTATAAGTATCAAAGCCAACTGACCAGTATGGACCATGGGGGTACTCACTTGAAGGTAAAGGCCTCAGGAGGCAGGTACACACTGTCACCTACTCGGTAGACAACACCATTCTTGGTGATAGAACTGCAGCAGATCCGGCCATCCACCTCATCAAGTTGCTCCAGGACCTTGGGCATTTCTTTATGTCTCAACTCACCCAGCCGGATACAGGAGAGGCAGAACCTGTAGAAGCCAAGGGAAGAAACTCAAGGCTCTAAGGTGGCAGAATGGGGACCATGGCAGCCACCGAATCCAAGAGGAGACTGTATCTGCAGGTCTCTAGAGGAAAGGTCCCTTTATGTCCACACTTTGAAGACAATTCTTGTAGGCCACAGCTCAAAGACAGAAATAGCAAACAAGCCAGAGGCTGTGTACAACAACGGCAGGGTCCTCAGCTAGCATATGCTCAAGGCCCAGGGCTATAACCCAGCACCACAAATGAGCTTTTCTTCATTTTTTTCTTTTTTGGTTTTTCGAGACAAGGTTTCTGTGTGTAGCCCTGGCTGTCCTGGAACTCAGATCTGCTTGCCTCTGCCACCCAAGTGCTGAGATTAAAGGCGTGTGCTACCACCGCCAGGCACAAATGATATTTTTAAACAGATGGCCATGCTTGCTTAAGGTAACCTCCAGGTGGTCCACACATTTTGGGGGGAGCTGGAGGCGGGCNGGATTTGGGATAAGGTTTCTCTGTGTAACAGCCCTGGAACTCACTCTAGACCAGGCTGACCTCGAACTCAGAGATCCGCCTGCCTCTGCCTCCCAAGTGCTGGGATTAAAGGTGTGTGCCACCACCGCCTGGTCCATCCACAAATTTTAAATACTTCTACAATGTCAGGCCTCTGGTCAGCAAAGAACACAACTGGGGAATAAGCAAACCTTTCCCTGGAAGCTTGAGAAAATGGGACTCCAGAACAGGATGGGGGCATAGAGAGGACCTTGAGCTGGCTCGCATACTCACTTGTGCTTGTTGTCCTCTGTCGGCTGAGTGTTGGGAGGGGATTCAAATCTTGCGTAGTCCTGGTTGTACCAGAACTGGTAGAAATAGGTCTTTCCATCATCCTCAGCCCCTGGCAGCATGGTCTCAGGATCCATGCCTCCCTGTGGAAACAAAACATGGTCAGCCTCAGCTCTTAACAGGCAGGTGGAGTATGGGGAGGAGAGGAGGCACTCACCTCCATGGCCCAGTTTTCGGAGGGCGCTCTATGGACGACCTTGACCTTACTGTGGATGTAGGAAAGCTGCATGTTTTCACACTCGCCCACCAGGAACAGCTCCAGGGGGTCGGAGGTGGCTCCAAGGACTGTGTCTGTCCCAGCACAGAACCAGTGTGCATGGAACATCTGCCCGTTCTTGTCTTCCCACAGTGCTGTCACCCTGCAGCCGTAAGATGGAACAGGGAATAGATATCTCATGTAACCAGCAGAACTTGACCACACCAAAAACCCTGAGTATCTTTTGGTTTCATTCTGACACAATGGACTTCAGGTGTTCAAGTGGAAAAGCAGGTGCTCAAATCTGGCAAAAGGACACACACCTGGCTAGATACAGTGGCTTAGAGGAATCATCGGGAATGACAGAGACGCAGTCCCCCACCTCCAGTGTCTCTTCATCGATGCACACCTTCTGATAGTAAGTTCTCTTCTCTTCAATCTGAAACCAAATGCTGGAGCTCAAGTGAGGGTCATGTCCAATGTTCTCCCTAACTTGCTATGAAATTTCTTGGGATTTAGGGGTGTGGGTCAGCAGTGCAAAGAATATTGAACAGATGCCAGGCCTGGGCTCCATCCCAGCAACCCTAAAAAAGTGAAAGCATGACTCACTTTACAAGTCATGGGGGCTAACAAGATGGCTCAGTGGGCAAAGGAACTTTGCCCCTAAATTTGACCTGAGTTTAATCTCTGGGACCTACAACATGGAGGATGGAGAGAAGCGACTCATGTGGGTTGTCTTCTGACGTTTACACTCATGCTGTGGCATGTGTGTGCATTCACAAATGAATGTAATAAAATTAAGAAAGCCAGGAGTAATGTCATACACCTTTAATCCTACACTCTGGAGGTAGAGACAGGCCTACACTGAGGTCCAGGCCAGCCAAAGCTACACAGTAAAACCCNGACTCAAAGAAAAAAGGCATGAGCTGCTGGGACTGGTAGCACATGCCTATAATCCTAACACCTGAAAGGCTAAAAGGATCAAGATTTCCAGGCCAGCGCTTAGAGATGGCTCAGCAGTAAAAAGTTTTTTGCTGTTACAGAGATCCTGGGTTCAGTTCCTAGCATCCACAGTGGCTCAGAACCATTCATAACTCCAGTTCCAAGGGATTCCATACCTTCTTCTAACCTCTGTGGACACCAGGCATGCACATGGTGCATGTACATACATATAAACAAATCTACATATGATAAATCTAAAAGAAAAAAAATAAGTTCTAACGCAACCTGGGCTATACAGGGAGAACCTATCTCCAAAACAAAAAAAAAAACAAGGCTTCTGAATGAATGCCTTTCTCTGTGTAGCCCTGGCTGTCCTACAACTTGCTCTGTAGACCAGGCTGGCCTTGAACTCAGATCTGCCTGCTTCTGCCTCCCAAATGCTGGCATTAAAGGAGTGCACCACCACCGCCCAGCTTAAATTATTGTTTTTAATTTTTGTTTTTTGAGATAGAGTATCGCGCTTTGTAGACCAGGCTGGCCTCAAATTCAGATCCTCTGCCTCTGCCTCCCAAGTGCTGGGATTAAAGATGTGCACCACACCACAGTCCAGCAATAAATTTCTATTAAGCTGGGCATGGTGTTGCATGCCTTTAACCCCAGTGCTCTGGAGGCAGAAGCAGGTGGATCTAGCCTAGTCTACATAGGGAGTTCCAAGACAGTGAGCTTACAGAGAAACCCTGTCTGAAAAAAACTAAAACAAAAAAACAAACAAAAAAATCAAACCTGACATGATGGCACATGACTAATTTTAGCACTCGGGAGGTGGAAATGGAGCAGTGTAAAGTTTACAAGTATATGGGCTGCCTGGGCTACAGAGGCAGCTCAGGATTTACCAGTGAGGGGCTGAGGTTCAGTTGTAGAGCTCTAGCCTAGAGTGCCTAAGGCCTTGCATTCTACTAAGTATCAGGAAAAGGGAGGGAAGGGGACAGCAGCTCTCCTCACAGGTGCAGCAGCATGAAGAGGAAGGGGCCTCACCTTCACTGGCTGTCCCAGCCAGGAGATTCGGTCTTTGTTCTGTTTCTTCTTCTTCCCTTGATGCATCTTCTTGGGTGACGGCACCTCTGGGATGTAGTCATCAACTTCCTCGTCATCATCTGCCTCCTTCACAGCCAAGTTGGGACACCTGCAGAACACACACTGCAGTCAACCCCAGGGAAAAGCATCCTGTCAGCTCCACACCACGTCGCCACGGGACACTGTATAGTACACTTGCCTCAGCCACCCTGGCTTATTATCAGAACAGAACATAGCATAGCCTACCTCCTCTTGAGACAAGCCTGTTTACTCCGTCCAGTGCCACCAAATTTCACCATATCCTTGCAGGCCTTGCACTTCCCACACTCAGGCTGCTGACACACCTGAAAAACATTAAAAGGGTCCATCAACCAGCCAGTCATAACTAGGAATTTTGTTTGGTTTTCTTTTTTGAGACAAGGTCTCTATATAGCCCTGGCTGTCCTAGGACTCACTACGTAGACCAGGCTGGCCTCAAACTCCGATTTACCTGCCTCTGCAGATGAATGCTGGGAATTAAAAGGTATGTGCCACCACACCCAGCCCAGGAACTCTCAAAAATATGCTCAGGGCCAGTGGAATGTCTCAGGGAGGTAAAAGGCGCTTGGTGCCAAACCTCCTAGGCTGAGATCAATGTCCAAGACCCACAGCAAGGTAGAAAACTCCACAAAGTCACTTCTGACCACCATATATGCACAGCCTGTGCATACACCCTCAATGAAGTTTTTGTTTGTTTTTTTTCCCCCCAAGACAGTTTCTCTTTGTAACAATCCTGGCTGTCCTGGAACTCTCTGTAGACCAGGCTGGCCTCTGCCTCCAAGTGCTGGGATTAAAGGCAAGCTCCAGCGCTGCCCAGCTCACTAAAATGTTTAAGTGTGAAAACATACTGTACCTGTGCTGAGCACTTTTCTCACCCATTCCCTAAGCAACACAGCATGGCAACTACACANAGACTTAGCCTATATTAGGTATCAAGTCCTCCAGCTGACTCAGGGTCCACAGCAACACAACCAACCCTAGAAACTCACAAGCAGTTCTGTTGAGGTGTTGTTAGAGTTACCAGTGCCCCCACCTGTCACCGAGGAGTCAGTGGAGACAGCCACTAACAAAACATAAGAGCACGAGAACAAGGTAACCAAAAGGGCTACCAAGCACCCAGATTCCTTGTTCAGAAAAAACAAAAACACTTTAAAGGGAATTACCATTAGATACAAGGACACTGAGAAAAAGTCAAAGATGGTGAGGAGGGCTGCCATGAGGAAAGACCNACACTGCTGTGGGCATGGGGACCATGGGGACCATGGGGACCCTGCTGCACCCAGGGAAAGTCAAAACAGTAAATTGCAAAGACACACCTGAGCTGTGTCACAGGGTTCAAGTGACTTCCTCTAAAGAAAACTCCAGCTGTCCCTTGGGTGCTACGAACAGCATGTAAGAGTCCCCTCTGTCAGGGCTCTCAGGATGCCTAAGTCCCTTTTACAGCCTGAGACAAGGTGCACCCTTGTAAGCTGGTGTCAGGACACAATGACATCACAGGGCTGGGCATGGCAGTACATACCTGGATGCCCAGCTCTTGGGAGGCAAAGGAGGACCAGCAGTTTCAGGACAGCCTTGTCTATGTAGCTGCCTCATGTGCACATGCAAGCCATGTTCAGTATATAAATTTATTCTCTAATTTTCTAATCATGGTCTCCTGTAGCCCAGGCTGACCTCAAACTCACTATGTAACTGAGAATGNCCTTGAAATCCTGATCCTCCTGCCTCCACTTCTCAAGTGCCTGAATCAAGGCCTGTGCCTCCAGCTTAACCACACTGAGGTTTTTTGTTTTGTTTTTTTTTAATGTGACATAGGTTGATTCAAAGGCCATCTATGTGAAAAGTATTCACAAGAGCCAGGCATGGCNGCACAGGTCTGTAACCCCAGCTCTTGGAAGAATGAGGTAGGATTGAGACTTCCAGGCAAGCCTGAGCTAGATAATACCCAAGTTACATCAGAAGGCCTTCTACAGCCACAAATCTAAGCTGAGAGAAACTTGTACTTCTGCAAGACTCCAGAGTGTAATGTGGCCTGGGAAGTGGCTCTGGCTCTGGGGTCAGGACACGGAGACAAAGTGAATGTCGCTCAGGAAAGCAGGTTATGTAGCCAAGAGCATCACCCATGGCAAAGGCCCTGGACACTCTCGAGTTCAACCCCATCGGTCCTGCAAGGCAGGCTGCTCCCTCAGAGTACTTATACCTCCACATCTAAGGAAGAACCAAGGATGGCTCAGGCGCGTGGCTGGGCCTGCTCACCTCACAGACGCCACACCGGCGGCGCTTAAAGGCATTCTCCTTTTCGTCCTTGTCATCCTTCTCAATCTGCTCTGAGAAGAAAGTGTCAAAGATCTGGTAGACCAACTTGGTGGTGGTGGCTTTTGTGGGCCCTTTGTCCTTCTCCTTAGCAGAATGTTTGAGGTTATGGCGTCTCTCTGCTCGCCTGAGAGAAGATGGCCACCATTTTAGAGAACCAGACAGAAATTGCCTTCTCTGGGCTCAAGCCTCCCATCTGATTCTTGCTACATCCTTACCTCTGACCCAGGGTGACCCCGGCCAACCCGATCAGGGCTCTCATGCAAGGAGTCAAGAAGATGGGTGTCTCATCACTGTCCTTGGCATCATCGTAACTCTCTACCTGGTTCACCACAAACTGGGCATGGCGCAGGAGGGAGTCTTCTGTGAACCGGTTCAGGTTAATAGCAGAAGGAGGGACAGTGGTCTTTGTGGGAGGAAGAAAAGAAAAAGGATCAGATGTTTCTAATATTTTGCCCTCCTTGTAATGCTGTAGGAGGGGGACCCTAGTATTTCATGTATGCTAGGCAAGCAATGNACCAAAAGTCACACACCCCTAGACCCCTACTGAGGATTCTAGGCAGGGGCTGTACAATTGAGCCATGCCCCCAGGCCTGTTGCATTAATCTTCTATCAAAACTCTTCTCGTGGTAGTGAAAGGCTCCGATTTTGAATGCAGTTTTCTATAGCATCACCCACGCTATATACATGTGGATCCAAACCTCTCAGAGGTAAAGCTCTCACCTCAATCTTATTTATTAGGTCTTCATAGACAGCGTGAGGATTGCCTTGCAGGAACTCAACCACAATCTTGCTGATGTAAATTTTNTCCTGCATCAGCCCAAATATTGGNGCATAGTCTGGGCTGGGTTCCATCAGAATGTATTCTGCAAATGCTGGGAANAACACATGACTTGGTTTTTAAAGATCAATCCAGTTAGGGTGATGATTGGCATTTCTATCTTCTATAGCACCTGCCATTTATGCAGATGGCTGTTTGGTTTGTTTAGTGGGGTCTTGTCATGTTGCCTAGGCTACTAGCCCCAAACTCCTCCTGAGAAGCTAGGACAACAGGTATCTGATGTCCAACAGGTAATACATTTAAAGCTGCTTCATGGCCAGTAAAATGGCTCAGCAGATAAGGGCACTTTCCTACAAGTTTGACAACCTGAGTTTGATCCCAGGGACTCACATGGTAGAGGGCAAGAATCAACTCCTACAAGTTGTCCTGACCCTACACACATGCTGTGGTGCACACACTCACTCACACAAGAAATAAAGAAAAATTTAAGGCCATCTCAATCTGATGGCCTCCAGGGTGAACACAGGCAAGTATGCGTCTTCCATGCTTCCAGAACAATCTAAAATTAAAGACTCTACAACCTAACCCACAGGAGTCCAACTTCTCCAGTGGGCCTGCTGGAGCCAGATGGAAATNAGTCAGCTGAGATTTGGACCCATCTGAGTTGTGAACACTTGACTGTCATACAACTGGAGGATCAGCTTCCAGGCCAGTCATGATGGACAGAGGTCACCAGGTCCTCCCCGTGCCCAAGGTGGACCAAGCCCAGACAGGCAGAGGTTCCAGGACACCTGTGACTGGGCAGATACTCACACGTGCTAAAGCCAATGAGTGCCTTTTCACCACCATCAAAGCCAGTGATCCACCACTCATTGATGGGCCCAAGATTTTTGCAATTAATACCACCTGTGAAAAAATTTCTCTTGATAAGAAACAGACTAAACATGGTAACTCACAACTCTTACCCCAGCTAGAAAACCCAGCCAGCATGCTGCCTCTCTTTCATGGTCACTTTGCTCAGTTAATGGCAAAACTTTGAGTTCTCCCCTCAGAGTAGTCCCCACCACCTCCCATGGGATATCTTGCTTCCTAAATTTTGCTTGCTTCTTTAAATAAAGAACCCTTGAACATTGCACGTACCTGGACTATTCCACGTACCTTCCAAAGATGGATTATCGTCATAAATTGCTTTAGCACAACCAGAGAAGTAGAGTTCAATGTTCTTCTCAATAAGACCAGTGTCGACAGGACACAGGTGACCTCGATTGCAATACACACTACACAGGCAACAAACATCACTTTACCACCCAACCCAGCACAGAGGGCCATAAATCACTGTCAGACTCAAGGTACCCAGACTAAGTGAGGATTCTGGACTCAGCAATGTCCATCACCCAACAGTGTCTCACTTCCCCTCTTGTATACAAGTACACATACGAAGGTCAGGATTCCCCTGACGCTGAATTATAGCTGGTTGGTTGTGAGCTGCCTACATAGGTATCAGGAACTGGAGNTGACTACCAAGTTATCTCTACAGACTAAAAAGAAACGGAGTACCAGGCCTGATCCTGCATAGGGCCTGTTTCCACCAGCCACACTCAGCCAAGAGCTGCATGCCCTCAGCCATCTTCCCCCACCAGGAAGGCGGCTATGTAACTGAGTGGAGGAGGAAGCCTGGCCTCGGCTCTCTGAGGATGCCACAGTGGGATTCACAGCTGACTGCTATCTACAAGCAAGCTTCAACTGGCCCCTCAGATCTACTGCCTACTAGGGCCTGCCCCTGTAGATCACTGGCAGACAGTCTCTTTTATGAGAATCAATGTTCCAGTGGTAGGGAGAGAGAGATGGCCACCAATCAACTTGTGGGGAATACTGCCACGGCCATACCCAGGGATCTTGACCCGAGGTCCCAGAAACTCCAGCCCATGGTAGGTTCAACATCTAAGAGCACCCAGGAAAAATGCCTATTGGGATGCCAATGGGTGCTCCTGAGGGGACCTTCTACCATATACAACTTAGGACTTGTGTGTCCCAGCTCTATCACATCTGGCCCTGGTTCTCCACCAGCCACTCTGCTACCAGGCCAGTGCAGGATTGGTAACCTCTGAGAGCCTTCACTGGTTTCTGTGACCAGAAAAGCAAGGGTCTGAGGTGCTATGTCTGTGGAATTGGCACTCTGCACAGAGCTGGTCATTGTGTGAGCATAAGGATAAGCTTCAGAATGGCATGAACTAAAGATTTAACATTAGAAGTTGCACCAACCACAAAGCAGCAAACAAATCTAGAGGCACGGCCCAGGGTTAGATCANTTGGCTAGAGTGAAGGAGGCCTTATGTTCTATCCTCAGCACTGTGAAAAAATATTAGAACAGCAACAAAGCCAGGCTTGGAGCCACAGGCAGGTGGATCTGAGTTCGAGTCTAGCCTAATCAATTTAGAAAGTTCTAGCCAGGGCTACATAGTGAGTTTTAGATTTTTTTTTAATTAAGCTTAGTGGTGCACACCTAGAATGACAAGGGAGTTCAAAGTCAGTTGGGTGACACAATTAAGGACCCTATCTCAAAAACCAAAACCAGGGCTGGAAACATGGCTCAGCTTTGAAGTGCCTGCCTGATGTAAATGAAGCTCGAGGTTGACTCCTTAGAGCACTATACAATCTGGGAGTGTTAGCACAAGGAGGCCAGGAGTTCAAGGTCATCCATGACTACCTATCAAGTTGGAGGCCAGCCCAGGCTGGGGGGAAAAAAAAAAAACTCCAGAAAACCCAACAAACAGCAAAAACAAAATTTATACTTGTGGCCGAAGTCTACCCAACCTTAATTGGCTTCTTGGCACTTGTCAAAAGGAGAGCAGCTTGAGAGGCCCTGTGGCTAGGACCAATGACTACACTTGGATGCCCACCGTAGGACGTGACCACAGAGCATGGCGGTTACCTGAAGCAGGTCACCTTGTGCTGGGGAGAGGAATCGATGCGTTCTCCAGCCGAGTTGGTCTCATCATAGACGGACAGTTTCTCACTGACCAACATTTGGAGTTCTTCCACCTGAAGGACAGGGGATAGGTAAGACATGGTCATACCAGGAGGCAGGGATAAGGGTGAGGCAGAGAGTGTGGACTCACAGCATCTGGAAGGTGCTGCTGGTACTTCAGATCAGGGTCATCCAGGTACTGGCCGCACTGGGGGCACCGTGGCAGGTCCATCTGTGGGAAAGACAGGTACAGCCTCAGGGCAGCTCTCCAACATCTGAGCACTATTGCACTGCTGCTGGTCAAGNTCCTGGAGGTGCCCTTACCTTTGGGGTCATGGCTGATTTGGTTCGAGCCGCCCTTTTCTCTGCTCTGGAAGGAAGCACAAGGTTGTTGGATATCTCACCAAGTTAGAATACACTACCATCAGCCCTCCACTACCTCTTCCTAAGCTGCCTCGTGCATGCTGGTGCCAAGAACCACAGTGACTGTCAGGGTACTGAAGCTGGCCTCCACTCCAATCCCACAGAAAGCTAAGGCTGCGGTGGTGGCAGTCCACTAACGGGCACCTCTCACCACTCTGTCTAGAATTGTCTAACACATCACCTACTCTGTAAGGAAAAAGTAGTGCTTACGGTTCTTTGGATTTCGTTTTTCGTCTCTTCTCCTCCTAAACAGGAGCAAGAGGAACAGAGTCAGGACATCTCTTAGGCTTAGGTGGCACTTTAAGAACTTCCTATACTACTGGGCAGTGGTGTCACATGCCTTTAATCCCAGCACTCAGGCAGAAGCAGGTGGATCTGAGATTGAGGCCAACCTGGTCTACAGCTGTCTCTTATACACATCTAGATGTGTATAAGAGACAGAAGCTGATCAAGAGTAAGGTAATGAGGCCCAAATCCCTCTCCAGTGTCCAAATTCCACAAAAAGTCTGTTCTAACCCCGTGCTCAGAAGCCTAAGGCAGGCGGTCCATGAGTTGGAGTCAATCTGGGATACACGCCAAGACCCTATCTAAAACAACACCACAGTAAACAAATCCACCCCCAGTATGAATGTATTAGGAGCCAGGGCCACTAGAGAGATGAGTGAGGTTTAACAAGGCCCTAACAGTGAGGCCCTGATCCAAAAGATATGCCATTTTTATGGGAAGGAGGACACCAGAGCCCAGTCTCTCGTTGTACTACCCAAAGCCACGTGAGGATACAGCAACACTGAAGTGGCCTGGGAACCAGAGCAGCCTTCTCCAGTAGCTAACTGTGGGGGCCTCCTAAACATGAACCTCTTGAAGTTATGAGCTTCAAAAAATACAGGTATTACTGGAAATCCCAATCACAGGCAGCCTGAGCAAAGCAACATATAGAATTACTTCAATTTAAAGTGACTCTCAGAGCCGGGCAGTGGTGGCGCATGCCTTTAATCCCAGCACTCGGGAGGCAGAGGCAGGTTGCTACTTTATTTTTTGAGACAGGGTGTCATTATGTAGGCCCTAGCTGGCCTGGAAATAAGTCCCTATATGTAGACCAGGCTGGCCTCACTCAAGAGATCTGCCTGTCTCTTGCCTCTTGAATATGGGGTTTCGACTGCTCTGCAGGTCCTAATGAGCCACCGATTTAGAACGGCAACTCTAGGCAGTGAGTAAGTGAGCTGCAGCAAACTCTGCCCCCTCCCCCATTACAGTCAAACCTGTTAGATGCAAAGCCTAACACTTCCGCCCATCCCTAAGCACCCTAGCTCCAGAGGCACTGACACTCTGGGTTATGGTTTTCACAGAAGCATTTGGAAGCAGCACTATTCTGTCTGACACCCAGATGTGTCCCTTGTTTAGGAAATGTGATAGGTTAGTTGGTGTGTGTGCTTCAAACTCACCTCACGAAACTGTCTTCAATTAAATTTTTCCCCTAAAATTGTCTGGCTATGTAGCCCAGCTGACACTGAATTCTAGATCCTTCTGCCTCAGCCTCCTGATGCTGGAATTACGGGTATGAGCCACAATGTCCTGTTTCCTCTGTGCCATCTTTAAATTCAAATTAAGACTCATACAAGAGACAATGTATTGTGAGTGTCAGTACTTACAGATGGATATGATGGCACTAGGTGATAACCACAGGAGCTGACAGATATGTGATACACTGTTGACCAAGTGTTATGTAGCCTATGTTTCAAATACGTAGTCCTAACTTGTGGAAGGTAGTCTGTGGTATCTCAGGTTCTGGATCTGGCCAGCCCTGTTTCATGCTGATGCTGGGCTGTTGGCTGTTTTTAGGAATCTGGGAGGTGGCACCATGCTTCTTGTGGCATCATCTGGAAACAGTGGACCAGGGGTTGTGGGTATGTCCCACCGGCTAACCTGGAGCTCACTGTGACCTTTGCCCCTGGGTGCTTTGAAGGCAGGTACACCTCCACCACGCCTGTTTCCTCTCAACTTTTCACCTTTTTTCCATTTGCAGAGCTGGATATGGAATCCAGAGCCGTGCACAGGCTGCACTAGCAACTTCTATGGAGGTTTGACCCCAGACACCCACTATCTCAAGCATAGAGAAAATATGGCTCAAGCTTCCAAGACAGGCAGGCTATGCATAAAGATAGTGGTTTCAAATGAATTCCCATAAACAAGGAGAGAATCGGCTTCTTGCACTCAGCAGCTCCTACTCAGTTTCAGGTAACACTAAGACATTCGGTGAAGCAGGTATGGTGGCTCATGTCTATATTCCAGCAGTCAGTAGACTGACACAGGCGATTGAGGTAAACCTGGACTACAGAATTAAGACCTTGTTTCAAAAAAACCAAAAAGAATAAACACACTGGGTTAGAACTGACAGTGTGACTCAGTAGCCGAGTGCTCCCCTAGCAGACACAAAGACTTGGCTTTCATCCCCACACTTAAAGACAGATGATATGAGAGGCTGAAAGGACAGACAGTATACTGGACAGATTAAGTCCACAACGCCTAAANCTGGGCTAAAAATTTCACAGGGGACTACTAGCTTACCACAGCTCCAGAGTTCCTAGAGAGCAGCCAACAGCAAGAAACAGGCCAAAGAAGCTGGGAACCACAGGACACTTTCCACCAATGAGAGTCTATGCTGAGGCCTTCTACATCATTTGTAACAAAACTGAGCCNCATAATGTTTTTTATCAGCTATGGGCCATATAGATGACAGTGATGTGATCTGTGACCATCTAGCAACCCCATAGCATTTTTGTTAACTACACGCCATGACTTTTACTCATGACTTTTACTCGTTAGGGACAAAGTTACCTAATGACTAATTTCCTGGAACATTCAGGTCACTAGGTAGCATGTAATTGCATACAGTCTAGCTCTCCCACCCAAGTCAGGGTCTCTGGGTGTAGCCTTGGACGTCCTGGAACTTGCTCTGTAGACTAGGCTGGCCTCAAACTCAGATCCAAATGCCTCTGCCTTCCAAGTGCTGGGATCAAAGGCAGGCGCCATCACAGTCCAGCTTTTTTTTAAAATATAGTCTAGATCTTAATGTAGGTCACAGTTTATGCTGTAAAAAAAACAGCAGACAGGAAGCAAATTGACATGACACACCTGTGTCCAACACTAGGGGTGCCGTGCTATGTTTATAAGGAGACCTTGTCTCAAAAATAAACCCTGAGAAACTAGGATTAGACTAGATATGTGCTGGTGTTTTATTCACTGTGGCATTGTGATCCTATTCAGAGCAAGTCCTTCCCTCTTAGAAATTTTAAAACTACATTTGTCTATCTTGTGTGTGTATGTATATTATGTGTAGGTGTGCACGTGCCATGGTATGCATGTAACAANCAGAAGATGACTTCTGAAGTTCGAAGTCAGCCTGGGCTACAAGTAGATCCTGACTCATAAATAAATAAANTTAAATAAATTAAATAAATGACTAAAAGTGAGGCTGAAGAGTTGCCTCCGTGGTTAAGAATACTGGCTGTTCCTTCAGAGGACCCAGGTACAGGTCCTAGTAGTACCCACAGCCAGTTCCAGGTGATCTGATACCCTCTGGCTTCTGTGAGCACTGCATGAACGTGGTATACAGACATACACACAAGCAAAATACCCATGTACGTACAGTAAATTTTTGTTTGGTTTTTCAAGACATAGTTTCTCTGTGCAACAGCTCTGGCTGTCCTGAAACTAACTTTGCAGACCAAGCCAGCCTTGAACTCAGAGATCCTCCTGCTTCTACACTGGTATTAAAGGTGTGTGCCATCACCACCTTTTTTTTTTTAAGTTAAGGAACAGAAGAGCCAATGCTCTTCTTATTACTTACCCGTTCCTCTTCATCTCCGTCCTCAGGAGTCTCTGCAGTCAAATCCTCCAATTCTTCTTCCTTGGGTCTCCGTTTGGTGGCCCTGGGAACAAGGAACACACCAAACATTAGCTTGGAAAAACTAGCTCAGCACATCCATTCTGAAAATGGCAGATGAACCACCTCCCTATCAAAGAGCAAAACATTGGCAGTTGAGATAGCTCAGGACCTAAGGCACTTTACAAGTCTAAGGACCCAAGTTTNATCCCAGCATCCATGTGAAGCTGGCACAGAAGACACATGCCTGGAATCCCACTGCTGGCGATATGGAGACGAGGATTTCTAGGGTTTACTGGCCAGCTAGTATAACCACCATCTGTGAGCTACAGATTCGATGATGAGAGATCAGGTGTGTCAACCTCTTGACTATACACAAACATACACAAAAACAAACACTGCCATGCATGGTAACTCACACTTGCAATCCTAATACTTAAAAGGATCACAAGTCCTAGGCTGGCTTGAGCAACACAATGAGACCTTGCCTCAAAAAACCCAGTCAGGGACATAGCTCAGTAGTAAAGTGCTTGGTAGCATTAGATTCTCAATACTGAACAAAACAAAAAAGAGGCTGGAGAAATGGCTCAGTAGTTGAATGCTTGCTGCTTTTCCAGAGGACCCAAGTTTTAGTTCCCAGCACCCACAAAAGTCAGCTTACACCAGCCTGTGACTCCAGCTCCAAGAAATCCAACAACCTCTTCTGGCCTTTGAGGGCACCTCATGCAAGCAACCAACTCAGACATGTATACATAAATAAATCTTTAAGAGATCCAGGGGTCTGGAGAGTTGTTAAAAGCACTAGCTGCTCTTCCAGGACCAGAGTTCTATTCCCAGCACACACATGATGTCTCACAACCATCTGTAACTCCAGTTGAAGATCCNGGGGCACTATATATACACAGTGCACAGACATACAAGCAGAATACCCATACACAAATTTTAAGAAGTCCAGGCATGGTGGTACACACCTGTAATCTCANCCCAGGCAAGGAGTTGGAGGCAGAGGATCAGGAACTCCAAGTCAGCACGGGCTNCCTGAGACACAGTTGAACACTCCCAACCCCCAAACCCAACAGTCATGAAGACTCTGAAGACAGGCTTCCTTCTGAAAGAAGGTCTGCAGATGGCCCAGAGGACTCTCATAGGCTCATGAGCTAGATGAAGCTGAGTCACAACACAGCTGAGCACGTGTAGCCTGCCCCCCAGCCTGTCCTAGTCTCCCTGTCCACTCCATAACTCTCCTTTACGAGTTAACAGGACAGCAAGGCACAAGCACTTTTGACACTTACAGATCTTTGGGTTGACTTCTGGGCCTGAGCCTTCTTTTATCCTGCAGCAGAAATGGAGGAGGGAAAACAAAAGCATTACTTCCAGAGGCTAAGCAGGTGACTGCAAGCTGACATGTTCAGAGTCAGCATCTTGGTTCTGAACACCAGGAGACATTCTGAGACGAGAGGCTAAGACTGTACCCCTCATTTCTCCAATCCCACAAATCAGGCACTAAAGAACTTTCTAAAGAATTTTGTAACCTAACACTTGGAGGAAAAGCAGGAGGCCTCCTTTTTGTCCAAGTTAACAGGGACCTTGCCAAAAAAACCCAAAAAAACCCCAAAACCACAGCTGAGCATGGTGACACCCACCTTTAATCCCATCACTTGGGAGGCAGAGGCAGGTGGATCCCTGAATTTGAAGCCAACTCNGTCAGCATAGTGAGTTCTAGGCCAGCCAGGACTACATAGTGAGACCCTGTCTCAAAACACAAAAAAGGGCTGGGACTCAGTGGGTCGATTACCTGCCAAACATGTACAATGTCCTGGGTTCTACCCTCAGCTCAGTATGAACAAGGAGTGGTGGCACAGACCTGTGATCCCAGTACTGGGGGGCTGGAGTGAGGGACAGGAGAACTGGGAGTTCAAGGTAACCCTTGGCTACATAGTGACACTGTTTAAAATAGAACAAAAAGTAAAACAAAGTACACATCTAGCAATTTCTGAGTTTGTAGAATGTACCTCACTGATAAGACCATCTGGAATGAGTGGGTCTATGCAACTGAGTGTGAACCTCAGCCCCTCCCTTTCCAAGGTGACTGAGGCACTCTGGGCTAGGGACACACAAGCTTAAGGCCATTCTGGTCCCATATCAAAAACCCATCCCAAACTAAGAGCTCAGCCAACAAGATGACTTAGCACTTGCAAACAAGCCTGACAATCTCAGGGCTCCATATGGTGGACAAAAACCAATTCCTACAAGCTGTCCTCTTTATGTCTCCATGCACCCACACATATGAAAAATAAGATTGAATACAAACAAAAGCTCCCGGACTTGAAACAAGCACTGCTAGTGACCCATTGGCATCTGAGCAAAGGAAGTNAAGAGGCATGGAAACATCACCACACCCTGGGTGATACCACAGCTTCACCTGTTGCTCACTCTCAGCAGGCCAGCAGGGAGAACGTTCACACTGGCTCAGGCTCCACTCTCATCTTAATGGGGAGGAAACCAGACGGACATTTCCCAGGCATCTCCTAAGGTGGAGACCCAAGACTCAAGTGCGTGACCTCACCTACTGCCCTAGAGCTCCATAAAGCGGGAACCCAGACTGAGCACTGTACCCTATCAGAGGCCTTGGCACCTTGGGCAATCAGTCTTCTGTGAACCTGAGATTCAACCAATCGCAGATGCAAGAGGCTCAGAAAACTGTCCTCNGCCCATAGACTGTCCTTGTCCTGTTCCCTAAACAATGCTGTAACAGTAAAGTAAACAGCATTCACAGAGTACTAGGCAACACATGCACTAGAGGAGATTTATGGATCCAGGTAAACACTGGGCTGTTCACACAACCTCAACATATTTTACTGAATGAAGAGAATCCTTGCACCACCCTCCAACTGTATGCTTTGGCTTCGCAGGGAAGATTTTGGTTGTTTTGAGACAGTCTCCAACAGCCTAGGCTGGCCTTGAGCCTCATCTTTAGCTAAGGAGATGAAGTTCCTGCTCCTGCCTTCTACCTTACTGGTGCTCAAGTTACANGGGGTACCTTTTTGTCAGCTTGTTTTAGGTTATGAAGGTGCTTAGTTGAGCAAGTAGAGGTGGGACGAGGGAGAGTCAAGAANTGAACTTAAAGACTTAAGGGAACAGACTTGCTGAACAACTCAAAGCTTAAACTCTAGGTGGACCGGGTCTCTAAAGAAGTAGGCTTCACATGCACTTTGGTCCAGGCAAAAAGGCTCAGACATGCAGTGACAACCAACACCCAAGGGAGACTAGGCAAATCTGCCCAAGTAAACATGGGAACATTGCACCCAGAACCCTGCCCAGCACCATCTCTGCCAATCCAGTAGGAGCACACAGACAAGGCCCATTTAAGATAAATAAGGACTCTGCCTTTTCTTCTTCATCGTCCATTTCCTTGTGGGTTCCTGGTCTTGCTTCTCTGCCTGGCTCCTCCCTTGATCTCTGCCTCGATGTTCTGCCACATAAACAAAAAAAACAAAAAACTCACACATGAACACTGGTGGGACCAAGGCTCTGGACACCATCCAAGCAGTCAAAATGAGTTTAAGTGACCTCTCCTGCAGAGCTCAAGGATAGGTGATCTTTTATGTACTTTTGCAGGACTGGGGCTCAAACCTAGTGCATCATGAACTGATGACAAGTACTCAATTGGGACCCACCAGATGGCTGAACAGATAAAAGTACTTGCTACAGCCTGATGATCTGAGTTCAATCACCACAATCCACAACGGGAGGTGTGAACTGAATCCCGAGAGCTGTCCTCTTACCTCTGCAAGCAACCTTGCAGCATGAATACTTTTAAATATACTTGTGTGCACATTCACAAGCACCCTGGATTTATGAGCCACATCTTTCAGTTCTTCAAATGAATGACAATCAGAATGANAATCAAATGCCAGGGACCAAGACAAAATCACCAGCAGGCCTCCACTGGCAACCTGGGGCCTGGAAGGACTGTCTGCACCTGCCCTGTGAACACTGTTGAGATGAATGGAGTGGAGTGTGGCCAGCATCAGCAAGCACAAAGGCTGGCCTAACAGAGAAGTCCAATTGTCCCTTACTCTTCAGCAGCAACCTTGCCCTTGGAACAGACACTTGGCTGTCCTCTGGACTTGGGCCTTCAATATTTACATCAGTAAGTGGGTATTAACAGAATCTTTAAAAACCAAAACCAAAACCCACCATCTCTGAGGCTGGGAAAATAGCTCAGATAAGGACTAAAGTTCAGATTGCCCGGCACACTGTGTAAATACTGGCTGTGTAGGCCCGGCATGACAATCCATCTGTGGTTCCAGTATTTAGAAGGCTGTGACAGGGGAGCCCCAGAGCAAGCTGGCTCATTAAGACTGGTCCTACCAGTGACCCCTGGACTCAACTGAGAGCTCCTGCCTGAATGAACAGGTGCAATAAGGAAGACACTTATGTCAGCCTCTGGCTACTACACCCATCTGCACACATATGCCCACACGTAAGACACATGCCAAAGGGGAAAAAAAGGATTATCTCTATTTGGATGTGGTGGGACAGGCCTGCAATCCCTGCATTCCAGATGCTGAGGCAGGAGGATCAAGTCTGGGGCCAGCCTGGGATACATAGGAGATCCTATCTATTAAAAACATCCAAACAATCACAATAAATATTAAAAGAGCAGCACTACTCGTTTGTGCCTTTCCACTGCCACAAGAATGTGCTCAGGTGGAGTAAGTCACGGGACAATTAAGTCAGCCCACTGTCCCTGCCAGGATCAGCTGCAGGTTAGCAGGCCTTGGGTGAGCTCAATGAATGCCTAGCCTTTAGCTGCTAAACTTTGGCACTATCAGCCAGCACTCTGAGTACAAGCTAACGTATATAACCACTCACTCAGCCATATTATTGAAGGCAGTGTGACCACTAAGGCAGGGCCTGAGTCAGGAGACGGTCACAAGCTACTTTGATGTCTGTCTTCACTGGAGTAGTCAGACTTCCTTTTGTTGTTGAGGCAAGGTGTCTATNTAGTCGAGGCTGGCCTGAACTTAGAGATCCACCTCTGACTCTGAGTGTTAGGATGAGAGNTGTGCACCACAATGCTTCTATTTTTTTGAGACAGTGTCTCACTCTGTAGCTCAGGCTGGCTTCGAATTCAGGGCAACCTTCCTGCCTTAGCCTCCAGCCTCCCAAGATGAAATTACAGAGGTGTCCCACCATGCCTAGCTTTGTTTGACTTTAGTTATTTGTATATAATGTGAGTGTAGANAGATCTATGGGAGTCAGAAGACAACTTTCAGGATGAGTCTCTTTCCATAGTGTGGGTTCCAAGATTGAATTCAAGTTTGTTAGACTTGTACAACAAGTACTTTACCCAGGTGAGCCATCTCACTGGGCCTTGGTCTGGTTTTCATCTATTAATATTTTATGTGGCTGGGTGTTTTGCCAGCATGTATTAAGAGGCCAGAAGCCGGGCGGTGGTGGCGCACGCCTTTAATCCCAGCACTCGGGAGGCAGAGGCAGGCGGATCTCTGAGTTCGAGGCCAGTCTGGGCTACCGAGTGAGTTC
>LZPO01020470.1:788174-798816 GCA_001675575.1 Neotoma lepida
AAAAGGCCAGAAGAGGGTATCTGATCCCCGGGATCTGGAGTTAAAGGCAGTTGTTAGCTTCCATGTGGTTATCAGGAACAGAACCCAGGTCCTCTAGAAGAGAAACTAGTGTTCTTAATAGCTGAGTCATCTCTCCAGCCTTCCTTGTTCTGGGCTTTTCTCAGAACTTTCTATAGACTACAATACACAACAGTGCTCAGTACCAGACCCTCATTCACAACTGTGATACTACAACTGAGCATCATTACAGGGAATAGAGGCATGCCAGCTGCACTTACAGTTCTCTGGTTTGACCTCGAAGTCTGTCATGATCCTAAAAGAGAATAAAGAGTTAATAAAAAAGCCAGTCTGGTCTACACATTGAGTTCCGGTCAGCCAGATACACATATGTACATAGTGAGACACTGGCACCACCATCGAGAAAAAATTCCCCAATTTGTCCTGAATTAACAGATGTGCAATAATCCTCCGAGATTCTAGTTAGTGAGGTTGGTAAGGTGGACACTTATCAAGACCACTGTTTTGGGTGGCTCTCCCTGGAGCCCAGACCCACACCTGGACTTGTCTTACTCTGAGGAGCCACACCCAGGCTTTAAGGTGTTTCTTTCAACCCTCACATTAAGCCCACATTAAAGTATCTTTATTAAACTCCACTTCTGCTTCCTTAAAAAATAAAAGCCCAGCTGGGCAGTGGTGGTGCACGCTTTTAATCCCATCACTCAGAGGAGGCAGAGGCAGATGGATCTTTGTGAATTCGAGGCCAGCCTGGTCTACAGAGCAAGTTCCAAGACAGCCAAGGCTACACAGAGAAACCCCGTCTCAGAAAAACCAAAGTAAAATGAAAAAAAAAAAACTACTGTCTTTTCTTTTGGTGGAGTCAGCAGACAGCAAAGACACTCTTATGAGACAAACCCTGGGGACAGGGAAAGAAAACCTAAAGCAAATCCTGGGCTGGGGAGATGCTGGAGCATACACAGAAAAGTCAGGATTTTAAAAGGGCTAAGAAAATATATCTTAGCAAGTAAAAGGTCTGCCACACAGGCCTAACGACCTGAACTGGAGTTCCCTGAACAAAGCCAAAGCCAGGGCCAGTGAGATGGCTCAGGGCTGAAGGCACTTGCCATCTAGCCTGACGACCCAAGTTTGGTATCTGGGCCCCACATGAAAGAATCCCTAAAAGTTGTTTTTTTGATATCCACATGTGTGGGCCCACAGACACAATAAATAAGTGTAAAAACCAATTTTTTGTTTTGTTTGCTTTTTCAGATAGTCTCAATGTAACCCAGGCTGG
Source organism: Neotoma lepida (assembly GCA_001675575.1). NCBI lineage: Eukaryota > Metazoa > Chordata > Mammalia > Rodentia > Cricetidae > Neotoma > Neotoma lepida. Next base: position 789,466 of record LZPO01020470.1, read on the forward strand.
CCTTGAACTTGCCATGAAGCAAAGGTCATCCTTTGCTTCCCAAGTACTTCCCACTTCCCAAGTACTAGGAGTATTAAGTGTGCCTGGGAATTTTCTATTGTTCCTGGGGATGAAACCCAAGGTTGCATGCATGCCAGGCAAGTACTCCAACTAAGCTATATCCCCAGGCCTGTATATAAAACACAGAATAAAACTTATCCATGTCTTACTGCTAAAGAAAATATCTGCAGCTCAGAACCTTCACCATTACTTTCTTGCAGTGCTGGCTTGAAAGAACTGATCTTATCTCACCAAGGGGGCCATGTCAGACAGGTTTTGTTTAGGATACAGGGGATGGAACCCAGAGAGCCTCAGGAGTGATAACGCCAATATTCTGCCACTGAGCTAGGATCCAGCTAGGAAGGCAGCTTTGTATCTGGATGGTGCTATGGAACCTCCAGCACTTCCTATGCTCAAAAAGGAGACCTCCATAAAGACCTTCAGTCAAGGCTTCCTAAATCAGCTGACAGGCATCGCTGCTCTGCTCTCCACCTCTACCTCATTCCAGGAACCACAGACACATACTCAAAGAGAGAAAAAAGTGAAGGGGATTTACCTGTTCATCTCGCTCTTCCNGACACTGGGTTCCCGGTGTTATTCTTTCTGGTTCTACTGTAGNAACTCCAGCACCACTGTCAGGCAAAGTAGAACATTACATAGGCAGGACCCAAGTAGCCTAGTCCCCTAGACCCAAGAGCAATCACCATCCCAGGACCATGACAGGCAAGTGTTCTCACCACCGAATATTGAGGGACACCTTTCCACCCAGGCCACATACCAGGAGACCTCAACTCATTCTGTGATGAGGGAGAATTCTACATGAATTGAAAGATTAATACTTTGTTCCCAAATTCATCCTCCTTAACAGGTTTATAGTTGCTAAGAGAAGTTAACTACAGAACTCCTTTCAGCTTTCAGAAAGTAATCTCTATAATTGAGACAAACCAAAGAAGAGATTATAAGGATTCTTACCACTCTGTGCCTGTAACTCTGCGTCTCTTATCCTGGGCAGAGGGAGGAATAGAGAACAAGACAATGTTGGTTTGAAAAGCAGATCAAGAGTTGTGGATTTAGCTCAGTGGTAGAGCGCTTGCCTAGCAAGTGCAAGGCCCTGGGTTTGGTGGTGGTGGGAGGGGGGCAGGGAAATCAACAACAAACACAAGTTAAACAGGGTGGGTAGAGCCAGGTATGCTGGCCCACACCTGCAACCCAGCACACTTAGGCAACTGAGGCCAGCCTCAGCTACATTTTCAGAACAGCCTGGATTACACAGTGACATCCTGTCTCAAAAGACGGGAGCAAGGTGCATGGAGAGATTGTTCATTCACTAAGAGTGCATTTCACTCTTCCAGAGAACCAGAATTCAGTTCCCAAGACCCATGTCAGTGGCTCAACAACCCTGGTAACTAGCTCCAGGGATCTGGCACCTCTGGCTTCCTTGGGCATCTACATGTGCACATACCCACATACAAAAACCACAAATATACACATTAAAAATCCCAACCAGCTGGGATAGTGGTGCAAACTTGTCATTCTAGCACTTGGGAGGTAGAGGCCGGGAGACCAAGAGTTCAAGCCCAGGCTGGGCTACACAATACTGTCTCAATATATTTGTATATATCAAACACGGGGACCCTGTATGTAGTTCAGTGGAACAGGGCTTACATGAGTGAAGCCCTAAATTTGATCCCAACATTGAAAAAAAATAGAACTCTGCCTCCCAATGCCTTCAAGACCAGGACTACAGCATCAGCTGTTACAGGACTCCAGCCTGCTGGGCTGCCCTGCCATTTCAAACCCATCAGGCTCTAGCACAAGAGCCCATTCCATCAACAGCTCTGTCCTCCCTCTAACCCACACATACTCAACACCCCTACTAACAAGGAGTCTGTTTAGATCGACCACCCCCGTGCTCACTTTGCCAACAAATACATCAAAGTTAAGTGTCCAGAGTCAACAGGATTGGCCCACCTGGTCCTTCTCAGCAACAGACTCATTTGAGGTTCTCTCTTCACATTCTTCCTTGGGTTTCCGTTTAGTGGGGCTGTCACAGTGAGGAGACTGTTAGTTCTGAGACACACACCCCCACACACACCCGGTCATCCAGTGGCCTTCAATAACTTCCCTTCTTTCACAAAAGAACTTCTTAAAGGCACTTAAAGGTTATCTTCCCTGCCAGGATGGGCCCATCTTTCCAGGACTGAAAGCAGTTTTTTTAATTAATAGTTACTTGTATTACTTTAAATTATATGTGCATGTGCTCTTGTAAGATAGAAGAGTATTAGGTCCCCTGGAGCTGGAGTTACAGGCAGCTGTGAACACCAGTGCTCACATGCATATTTGTTTTTTAAAACAAATTTTAGACTTAATTTTATGTGTACAAGTGCTTTGCCTGCATTTGTGTCTATGCACCACATTGTATAGTGCATGTAAGAGTCAGGAAAGGATGTTGGATCCCCTGGAACTAGGGGCCACTGGGTGCTGGGCCCTGAACCCAGGTCCTCTGCAAGAGGTGCTCTTAAGCACTGAGCCATCTCTGAAGCGCCACATATATTCATATACATTCATAGTGTGTATATGTCATATGTATACATTTCTGCAATGTGATCACTCATTTGGGATTGGGTGAAACTGCTCTTTGCTTTGTTTTTTGAGACAGTCTCTCAATCATGGAGCTCACTGGCCTACCGGCTTGGCTAGACTATCGGGCCAACCAGGGCTCAGAATCTGCCTGTCTCTGCCCTCTCCATGCTAAGATTGCAGACATGCACTGGCATTCTGGCTTTTAACGTGGTGTTGGGGATCTGAAGACAGGTTCTGGTGCTTGCAGAGCAAACAAGCACTTTGCCTACTAGGTTATCTCATTGTCTCCAGCTTTATACTTTGATAGTATATAGGACTGTTTTGTTTGCATGCCCGTCTGTGCACTGTGTGTACCTGGTGCCTGCAGAAGCCAGAAGAGGACATGAGATCCATGAGTTACAGATGGCTGTGAACCACCATGTGGGTGGCTGGGAATGAAAACCATGTCTTCTGGAAACATTTGTGTGCTGGAGAGATGGTTCAGGGGTTAAGAGCACCCAGAGCTCTTGAAGACTTGAGTTAACCTAAGCCCCGGCTGGCCAGTTGGGTGATCACCTTGCAGAAACGTATTCATATTAACATACACACTATGAATGCATATGAATATATGTGGCACTGCAGAGATGGCTCAGTGCTTAAGAGCACCTGCTCCTCTTGCAGAGGACCTGGGTTCAGGGTCCAGCACCTGGTGGCTCACAACCATTGGTAACTCCAGTTCCAGGGATCCAACACCCTCTCCTGACTTCTACAAGTACTGCACAATGTGATGGATAAACACACATGCAGGCCAAGTACTCATATACATAAAATTAATCTTAAACCCATAAAACATGTTTATGCCTATATAAATATGCCCATATGAAGTTGGATGGTATAGCTTTGTGAACAAGGTTCCAACACCAGAACTGGAAAAAAAACAGTTCATAAAAAGCATGGAAACAGTATTATGCTTTATNTTTCTATCATTGGGTGAGGATTATGAGGGTTCTGTTTTGTTCTTCAAGTTTTATGTGTATGAATNTTTTGTTGGCATGTATGTCTGTGCACCACATGCACACAGTGCCCAAGGAGGCTGAAGGCATCATATCACCAGGACTGGAGTTACAGATAGTCATTAACTACCACGTAGGTGGAGGGAATCGAATCCAGGTCCTCCACAAGAGCAGCCACTGCTGTTATCTGCTGAACCATCTCTAGCTCTGATTCATTAACAGCTCTTGTACTATATGCTGTAGCTTTGTGTATGCTTTAAGTTTTCTCAAAAAAGTGGAAAAAGATGAGGTGTTCACAAGTAATGTTTGTCTAGTGAACAAAACCCGCAAAATGGACATCTATATAGTGCTGCAGCTCAGTGGGAAATCCTCTGCCTAAAATCCCTATGAAGGGTAGGGGCATGGCTCAATGGTAGAGCTAACATGAACCAGACCCTGGATTCTATCCTCAGTACTAAAATAAAGGCCAAAAAAATTAAACTTAGGAATTATGGAAGCTAGGCAGTTCACTGATTCCATTATNTTTTTCCAAAACTAGCAGACATCCACGAAATGGCCAACAGCCCCTTCATTACATACTGACCCCTTCGTGAAGTGAGATGTGATGGTGGTCTGCCTGGTTGTTCTCCTCGTAGCCATGGAGCTAGATGAAGCTTCAGCTGTTTAAAAACAAAAGAAAAAAAGACATGAAATTCTTCAGTAACAACAAGTGACTGCCAGGTGCTGCAAGAATATACACCTCTTGGGCTTTCAATCTAGACTAAACTGCATACCAGCTTGCACATGTCAGCAGACAGCCCCTTAGAGCTGCCACTGCTCTCAATATGGGGCAATAGCATCATACAACCCAGGGAAAGAAAGCCCAGAATCCAAAAATGGTTTATGGTGACCATGCACCAAGTCAACACCATTATAAACATCAAAACCCCTAAACTGAAACCTCATGTAGGGACCATTTGTGTGAGTCTAAGCTAGGTAGAAGAGCACAGAAAATAAACTAGAGGCGGGAGGAGGGGGGCTGGAGAGGTGGCTCAGAGGTTAAGAGCACTGACTGTTCTTCCAGAGGTCCTGAGTTCAATTCCCAGCAACCACATGGTGGCTCACAACCATCTGTGACAAGTACAGGTGTCCTCTTCTGTATACATAAGAAATAAATCTTAAGTTACTTGGGAAGAGGGAACTTCAATTGAGAAATTGCCTTGTGATATTGTGCACCCCAATAAAACTTATTTAAAAAAAAAAAGAAAAGAAAAGAACAGCTGGGGTTTAGCAGATGTGCCCTTCCCTAGCACACTGCAGATCCTGGGTTCCATCCCTGGCACTGCAAAAGAGGCACAGACAGGAAGGTTAAGAAACTAACCAGAGAGTAAGGGTACAGTTGAATGTCAGCGTGTACTTAAGTGTTCACAGGGCCTTAGGCTTCCTTCTCAGCATCAGAAACGAACAGAAAGAAACTAGAACACATGTGGTGCATGCTCATTGGTTCAAGATGACTATCTCTTCAAATGAACCACAACTTCCAAGATGGAAACAAGTCAAGTGAGATAGGCAAGGTAGCACAGGCCTATCACCCCAGCACTCAGGAGGCTGAAGCAGGAGGACAGAGTGTAAGGCCAGCCTATGCTATCCAGGCAGGNACTGTCTCAAAACAGCCAGAAAACCCCAAACAAGCAAACAACTGTAAACCACTATTGTCATGTGTCCTTACAATTGGTCTCGCTGTCCGACTTGCTTCTCCTGGGCCTGAGTTTGGAGGGTTGTTTTGAGTCTGCCATCTCTGCTCTCCGGCTTGGCCGGCTTCCGTTGGCTGGACAATTGTTGGCTTTTCGGGTGAGAGAGAGAGTTCCGTTCTCCAAGGACAAATCTTTATTTAAAAGGGATTTCACTTTAGCCAGGTAGCCCTCCTACAACAGCAAAGGATAATTTAGTAGGAAGACATCNCAGTGGGACAAACAGGAGCCTCTGCCTCCCTGGAAACTGGGAAATAGACTTACCTCAGACAATTCCTCTTTATGTAACTTGGTTTCCAAGTCATATAACTGGCTCTTTATTTCTGTTTGCAGGAATTCATGCAACAGGTTCAATTTCTCTTTCACACACTCCTGTGGAAGGACAAAGCTGAAGAACCCACAGACTCCCAAGCTAGCAAACTAATACAGAAACTAAGCCGTCTGGCTGCCCCAGTAGCTGTGTGCTAGGCAGCCCTGGCTCAGCCAAAAACTAAATACAAACTAGGCATGGTATAGGATCTCAACACTCAGGAAGCATAGACAAGGAGGGTTGCCGGTTTAATTTAAGGCCAGTTTGAACTATCTACTAAGTTTAGGGTCAGCCCAAGCTATGGATCAAAATCTTGCCTCAGAAAGGAACTAGAGGGCTGGGGAAATATCTTGGTCATTAAAGCACCTGCCATGCAGGCATGAAGACCAGAATTCAGATTCCCAGTACTGGCATAAAGGCTTGGCAGAATCCAGCACTCAGTAGGCAAAGNGGATTCCCCAGACCAAGCTTGACTACTTAAGACTGGTTGAACCCATGAGTTCCAGATTCAGTGAGTCTCCACCTTAGTAAGTAAAGTGGACAGTGATGGGCAAATACATCTGACACCAACCTCTGGCCTCTACATCCCCATGCATGTACCTGATTGCATACAGGCACCCACATATATGTGAACACATTTACAGGCACACGTAGTACAGATCTAAGTGAATATGGAGGAAGANCAGTTACCTTTTCTGTTAAACCGTCTCTTTCCAAGTCTTTGAGCCTGGGTAAAGGAAATGATACAAAAATAAGCAACTTCATTTACCTCTGAGTCAACACCATAAAACAAAAGACCACCACACACACACAGAAAAAAGACCAACAAACTGTGGGATGCTGGAATTGGGGTAAGTGCCTGTGGTACTAGCCATTCATAAGGCTAAGGCAGGAGAAGAACTCAAGTCCATAAATTTATAGCCAGCTTGAGCAACATAGTGAGAATTGTATTAAAAAAAAAAAAGCCGGGCACAGTAGTAGCACACGCCTTTAATCCCAGCGCTCCACAGAGAAACCCTGTCTCAACACACAAAAGAAAACCAAAATCCACCACCTAAAAAAAGAAAAACATTATATTTGATTGTTGGGGAAAACACAGTAGCCTCTTCTGCCCCTGGCACCAATGTCCAACATCAACTTTTTTTTGGCTCTTTTCTAGAGATAGGGTCTCCTATAGCTGGGTGGCTGAGGAAGCCCTTGAACTCTACTCCTGCCTCCACCTCCTGAGTGCAGACACTAAAAGCAGGCCCCACCATGCCCGAGTTTCTAACGTACTTCTATGCCTTCCCATGATGTCCTTAGTAGTCTGAACAGCAAGTACCTCAGCCTCCTAGAAAGGTAAGGGACAGCACAGACGCTACATCTGATAGCTGCTCACACAGTCAGCCCCACACTCTGGTGGCCAGGACAGGAAAAGTTAAAGCTAGTCTGGGCTACACAGTGAGACCCTACCTCATATAACAGGGCCGGAGACGCACCTCAGCCAGNAGAGGGCCTAGCATGCACGAGCCACTGGTTCCATTCCTAGCTCTTCATAAACTGGGTATGGTAGTACAAAACCTATAATTCCAGCACTCAGCATGAAGGGGCAGGAGGATCAAGAATTCAAAGTCATCCTTGGCTGGACCTTGTGAGTTTAAGGCTATCCTGGCCTACAGGAAACCCTGTCTTAAAGCAGAGGGAGAAAGTACAAGAAAGGAAATGGGGAACAGGTCACAGTCAGGGTCCTTCTATAACCTGGATGATCTACAACTTTTTTTCTTCCAACTGGGTCCTAAAAGGGCTACCACAGCATGATGTCAGCATGAGTCATGGCTGCATGATGGCTCCTAAAGGCCAGGTATGGGGTGGCAGCCTTCCATTGTAGAACTAATTAAATGGGGAAAATGGGATACCTAGGGCTTAGGCATGCCCACATACAGAGGTGCTAGAGAAGAAATCTGAGAAGTCAGCTGGTGAGTTGGCATATCAAGGCCTTGGATTCCATCCCTAGCACTACCTGGGAAAGAAAAAGCAGGCCAAAATCTCAAGAGTACAACCTCTAGAATATGTACCTAAATTTGGAAGCACAGAATTCTCTTAGATTTGTCTNAAAAAAAGTGGTCAGATTACTGATTACCTTAACTCTCTGGTCAGAGAAGACTAGAAAAAGGAAAAGCCACAAAAGTGGTAGCCTGTGATCAAGCCTGGGGACAGTAGAGGGTGAACAGGTCTAACCACCNTGGACAGGAGCCAGGCCTGTGCCATCCCTCCCCCATCCCAGCAGCCTTGAAGTCTGGGTGCTCCGTTTTCAGTCCCTAGAGGGCAGATTCAGTCTTCCCAGCGGCTGCCAGACCAGGGGCACTGGTTACTCCACCTACTGGCAGACGCTGCCCCTCCTAGCACCACTCCCATACATGGTGCCTACCTTGTTTCGGGCCAGAAGCTGGTTAAATGAACTAACCTCAGCGAAGTGGCCTTCACTGAGAAAAGATGCTCCACATCCTGGAACTGTACTTATGGTTAACTACAGTGTAGTAGGGACTCAAGCTCTGGAGAGCTGGGGCCTTGAGAATGCCTGTCTGGTACATACATTCTGGGTTCCATCCCAGCACCCAGTAACCCAGATGTGTGTGGTGGTGCACATCTGTGAGCCCAGCGCTTGGGAGTCTCGGGGAGGAGGTTCAGGAGTTCAAGGCCAGCCTAGACTACATAATGAGTTTAAAGGCTAGCATAGGCTCCATGAGACTGAAAATGAAGAAAAAGGCTCTGGAATGGCTGATTTTTCAGAAGCTCAGGTGGGAGTGTGGCAGAGTGCTGCCTAACACAAAGCCCCAAATTCTACTCCAGCACCCAAAGGAAAAGAAAAATCTCTCCAGGAGCTCAGAGCCCCACGAGGGCAAAAGTCATCCCTCCCTACAGTAACTTGGCCAAAGGCAAGACTCAAAGAAAGGCAGCTGCACAGTGGACACTTGTAGCCAGAGGCATAAACACAGCTGCTACAGCAGTCCATGTGACTGTCCCTTTTGTGCCCTACCTGATGCTGGGATGGAACCAGAACCTCACGTGTTGGGCAAGAGAGCTACCACTGAGTCATACTCCCAAACCCAGTTACTCTGCCTTAAAATGGTGATAGGACACAGCTGCCGTGACTAGCTCAACAGTCCCTACATCCTGAGATTCTACCAAGTAAGACTCAATTGAGTTTGGTGGTACAGGTCTGGAATCCTAGCACACAGGATAGAAGAGTTCATAGGATCTCAAGTTCAAGGCTAACCTGTGCTACAAGCAGTATGTCTCAAACAGTGAATGAGAAAGTCCAAGTGGAGAACTAGAAACATCCTTAGCCCCATGTTGACCTGACAGGCCATGATTGATTCATAACTACTTCAAGCAGCTTAGCCACCTAGGGAAGATAAAATATACATCAACCTTTGAAAAAGTAGGCAGTCACAGCCAGGTGCAGCAGCACTGAACTGCGATCCTAAACTTAAGAGGTAGAAGCAGGAGAATGACAAGTTCCAGGCCAGCCTCAATTTTATGGCTCTATTCTGTCTCAAACAATGTAGGCCCCAGTGGGATGGATGATTCAGTGGGTAAAGGCACTTCCTACAAGCCTGACTGAAATTCAACTCCTGCAAGTGGAGGGAGAGAACCAACTCCTGAAGTTGTCCTGACCTCTACATGCATGCCACACACGTGCAATAAGCTTAATTAA
>LZPO01020470.1:835212-848513 GCA_001675575.1 Neotoma lepida
TAATCCCAGCACTTGGGAAGTAGAAGCAGGTTTGTTCTGGAGTTCAAGGCCAGTCTTGACTACATGATCCTGTTGTCTCCTTCCTTCTAAACAACTCAGNGTGAAAAAATTCCAAAATGAAGAGTAGCAACAGGTCAGCAACATAGCTCACTAGGCAGGNGAAAGTGCTTGCCTGGAAGCCTGACTGAGTTCAGTCCCTGGAAGCAAAGTTGGCCTCTGACCATCATGGCAGNGCTGCACCTGCATTCACACACTGATACATGTACAATAATAATAAATGCAGTTTTAAAACAATAACAGGCTGCTGAGCTGTCAGCAGGTAAAGGGTCTTGCTTGCCAACAGGCCTGAAAATCCGAGTTTGATGTCTGGGACCCGCATAGTGGAAAGTGATAGCCAATCCCTGCAAGTTGTCTTCTGACCTCCAAGGCCTGCTGTGGCACCTGCACACACCCACGTGTATACACACACACAAATAATAAAATTAAAATTAATAAATTTTTTAAAGGTGCACGAGAGATGGCTCAGTGAGCACCCACAGACCTGACAACCTCCTATGACTCCAACCCCAGGGGATCCAACACTCCAGCCTCATGGGCACCTGCATTCCCATGCACATACCCACACATGCATACACACAATTACACGTAATTAAAAACAAAAAAATTTAAGCAGAACAAAACAAAAGGGTAAATTGCCCACCCAAACATAAGCTCCATAAGAGCAAAAAATATTTCCCCCCTTGACTTGTTTAATATTGTGCCTCATAACTGCATCAAAACATTTGTGGCCAGGTATGGTGGTGCACGCTTTTAATCCCAGCACTCAGAAGGCAGAGGCAGGTGGATCTCTGTGAGTTCGAGGCCAGCCTGGTCTACAAAGCAAGTTCCAGGACAGCCTGGGCTGTTACACAGAGAAACCCTGTCTGGAAAAACCAAAAAAGTCAAAAACAAAAANCCCTAAACCAAAACAAGCAAACAACAACAACAAAAACCCCAACTATTCGTGGAGGTATGTGGCTCGGTATTACAGCACTTGCCTCTCACACATAGGGCCCTATGTTCCATCTCCAGCACCACAAAAAATAAATAGTAAGTGGCAACCTGTATGCAGCACTTCAGGAGGTAGAGGCAGGAGGATCAGGAGTCTAACGTCATCTTCTGTTACATANCAAGTTCTAGGGTTCATGACTTGCTAGATAGATTGTCTTTTAATAGGGTCCCAGAAATGACCCAGAAATGGTAGACCAATGGACTACAATCCCCCACTTGAGGGGCTGGATGTGTGTGGTTCATGGGTAGAGCCCCTGCCTGTGGTGCATAAAGCCCACATGGAAAATAAAATAAAATAAAGAGGTACCACTTGCACAAGTGAAAGAGTCTGCACATTTGCCATCTAAACACTCCAGTGCTTCAGAAACCAAAGGCTGGAAGCAGGCCAGTGAACAGCATGGTACCCTCTGTCCCCTCGGACCTTCAATTCAGTGTAAATGGGAAGGGTCCACAATTGCACAGGAAAAAGAAAGTATTCAACTTCCTGGAAGAGGAACTGAGAGACTGGAACTGGGAGGGGAGGAAGACAGCTCTGACTGATTATAGAAATGCTTTGTGCTTTGGACAAGTGCATACATGTGATATTCCGGCAACAAATTAAACTAAAGAATCGAAGGCATCCTGGGACCCATGTAGGGTAAAGCAATGAAACCAGGGGAACGGGGAGTTCCACTCGCAAACTCTAGTAGAAAGGATCTGAAGCTGGACTTGGCTCCCTGTCATCCCGGCACTCAGGAAGCAGAGAGGAGAGTTAGGAGTTCATCCTAGGCTACAAACCTATTAGAAGGCAGCCGGGCACCATCAGTCCCTGTCTCAAAAAAATAAATATGGTTGCCTTGATGACTAAAAGAGTAAAGGCACTTGCTGCCAATCTTGACAACCTGAGTTCTAGCCCCAAGACCCACATGGTAGAAGGAGAGAACCACTCCTTCAAGTTGTTCTCACACACTAGGAAGAAAGAGAGAGAAAGAGAGAGAGGAGAGAGAGAGAGAGAGAGAGAGAGAGAGAGAGAGAGAGAGAGAGAGAGAGAGAGAAGAAAGGAAGGGGCTGGAGAGATGGCTCAGCCATTAAAAGCACTGGCTGCTCTCCCAGAGGATCTTAGTTCAATTCCCTGCATCCACATGGCAGCTCACAACTGCCTACAACTCCAGTTCCAAGGAAGCTGATGCCCTCTTCTGGCCTGCAAGGATATCTGCACACACATGGTACATACACATGCATGCATGCATGCAAGACATTTATACACAGAATAAAAAAAAAATCTTTCAAACAATCAATCAATAAAAGTGTTTTGTTTTTTTTTAATCAGGAGGCAGGTGAAGTGTAGCTCAGCAGAGTGTGCTTGGCACGTGCGAGGGCCCTACCTTCCATCCTCACGTAGACAAGACAGTAAATACTGAAGTGAAACTGGCACAGAGGACTATATTGGGAAAAGTGAGCTATAAACTAATATGCATTGTTTCTCCCCTCGTCTGAGGGTAGTTGTAAGGATGTATAAATACACCCACATTTGCCTGTGAACTCATGCGAGGGAAAATGCAACAGACACTTGTCACGCTTGTTACCAAGGGACGGAAGCTGGGGACAGGGAAACCAGCAGAGAAGGAGCCACTTCTCCTGAGGACACTAGAGGACCCTTTCATGGCCACTTCTGTATACTAACTCCAAACTTTACAAATGTGGGCTAACAAGATGACACAAAGGGTAAAGGTGCTTCTGTCCAAACCAGATGACCTGAGTAGTCCCCAGAACCCACGTGGTTGAAGGAAAGAGCCAGCTCCTGACAGTCATCCTCTGGCCTCCACAGCCACACCATGNTTCATGTGTGTGCATGCACACATACATACATAAGTAAAGGAATGTAAAAAAAATCAACACAGACAAAGAAAATTATGAACCCATAAAAGACAAAAAGCAAGTACTTATCAGACTTGNAGTTGTAAACTATTTGTAGCAATCATGATTAAAAACAAACATTAATTAATAGCTTTTTGTAGTGCTGGGGATGGAACCCAGGACCCTTGCACATGCTAGGTCAGTGCTCTACCATTGAGCAACCCACTAGGCCTTGTAACAGTGTTCATATATTGTTATTTAACAAATTGAGCATCCTAAAACTGAAGAGATGGCTCAGTGCTTAAGAAAACTCCTGCTCCTGCAGAGGACCTGTGTTCAGTGCCCAGCACTTACACCAGGGAGATCACAGCCACCTGTAGTTCCAGGGAACCCAGTGCCCTCTTCTGACCTCAAAGGGCACCAGCACACACTCACATGCACATGAACTTTTTTTAAAATTCAATATCCAGCCAGGCATGGTGGTGCACGCCTTTAATCCCAGCGCTCGGGAGGCAGAGGCAGGTGAATCTCTGAGTTTGAGGCCAGCCTGGTCTACATAGTGAGTTCCAGGACAGCCAAGGCACAGAGAAACCCTGTCTTGGAAAAAAAAAAACTGAATATCCATTTTATGTAAGTTTTTGAGACAGGGTCTTGCTATAGTAAGAATATTTTTTTTTAAAGCTTGTTCTGTTTTTATTTTACATGCATTAATGTTTTGCCTACATGTATGGCTGTGTGGGGGTGCCAGATCCCCTGGAACTGGAGTTATAAACAGCTGTGAGCTGCCATGTGGGTGCTGGGAATTGAACTCAGGTCCTCTGGAAGAGCAGCTAGTGCTCTTAACCTCTGAGCCATCTCTCCAGCCCCTAGTAAGAATATTTTAATTGACAACAGAAGAGCTGGGGTAAGGCTGACTTAGGATATGAGAAGCCCAAGGTCTAGCCACAGCATCACAAAAATAAACAAACAATAACAAAATGAATATTAAAAAAAACAGGACTGGGAGAGACTTACCTGAAGGATGCGGGGGTGAGGGGACAACACAGAAGAAGGAGAAAGATAAATACCCCTAAGGGTGTTTGAAAAAGTCATAGGGAATCATACTATTTTATGTTTACTTACAATTACCTGGGTGTGTATATAGATAGTTTAAATGGAGTTACAGCACTTGGGGTGACAATGTTCCTGCCAAAAGCCATAGACTAAAAAACAAAACAAAACAAAACAAAACAAAAAACAAAAAAACCAATGCCAGGTGTGAGACACCTTCCCTCTAGTTGTTGGTCTGGGGAGTCCAAGACCCCCAAAACAATATAGGCTACTGCCATGGCCCTTGGTTGCTGCCCAGCTGGGGAAGGTAGTCCCTACTGCAACCTGCACTGCAGACATAGGACCTGAAGGAATCAAGCTGGAACTGACCTAGGAGCTCTACCCAAGGACTGGCTCTCAGTACAGGAAAGTGATATGCAAGNTGGCAAGGGAGAAAAGCCATCCAGAGTCCTACCCATCAGTAAAGCTTTGGATCCACAGTGATGAGTAGATCACCAAGCTATTCCTCAAGGTGCAATAGTGGCACGTCCATCCTGGGGGTAACCAATAGCCTGCTAATTGGGCTTAAGGACCACTCGACAGGAAAACACTCATGCCTGGTAGTATAACCTAACCCATCACCTATGTTTGGTGTGTTTGGTGAGGATATAGACCCTAGAGGAGAACCTACTGCTGCCACTTTCCTAAACCAGTGTCATTTCTAACTGATTTCTTTTCTTTATTTGTTTGTCTCTCTGTGTAACCCTGGCTGTCCTGGAACTCGCTCTGTAGACCAGGCTGGCCTCAAACTCAGAGATCCATCTGCCTCTGCCTCCCGAGTGCTGAGATTAAAGGCATGTGCCACCACTGCCCAGTCTTAACTGCTTTCTAAACATTTAGCCTTCTACCCACTGAGAAGACCTCATCTCTCTTCGAAGAAGCATCCTTTTGCAGCAGGCAGAGACTGTCACAGAAAACTACAACTGGTCAAAATGCAGAGAACAACTGCCCTCAGGGTGCCCAGCCCCAGACCATGCATCTACAACATAATCCCTACCTCCAAAGCTCTAGGAACATTGCAGAAGGGGGCATGGTGGTGAAAAGACTGTGAGAGCCAGAGGACCAGGGCATCTATTGAGAGATAGTGTCACCCATATATGAAAGGGAAGCTGCACTCCTGAAATCTCAGTGACAAGGTTGCTATCTGTACAAGGACAACCCCAGCTGATAGTCTGGATCTCCCAGTAAGGGGCTGGGGACATGGCTCAGTGGGGGAGCACCTGCCTAGAATCCCCTAGTTGAGAGAAAAAAAGTCAAAGAGTTAGTGGTTCTAGACTTTAATCCTTGCCCCGAGTGAGTTTCAAGCCAAGTGTGTTATCTTACCCCTGAAAACCCCAGCATTCAAGGAGGCAGAGACAGAAGGATCATGGATTTGAGGTCAGCCTGGGATGCATGGCAAGATCATAGCATGTGTGTGTGTGTGTGTGTGTGTGTGTGTGTGCACATACGTGAAAAAGCCAGTCTTGGTGCAGGCTTATGTAATTCCAGTGCTCAGGAGATGGGGGCAGAAGAATCATTTCAGGCCAGCCGGGGCTACAGAAGTTTCTGCCTCAAGAAAACAAAAAACAGGAGGCCAGAAATATGTCTCAGGGGTTAAGAGAACATGGTCTTATAGAAGACCCAGGTTCAGTTCCCAGCACCTACATGGCAGCTCACAACTTTCCATAACTCCAATTCTAGGAGATTTGATGATCTTTTCTGGCCTCTGCTGGCACCAGGCATGTATGCAGTGCACAGACATACATGTGGGCAAAACATTCAAAGCATTAAAGAGAGAGAGAGAGAGAGAGAGATGAGCCAGGAGGTAGTGCATGCCTTTAATACCAGAATTTAGGAGGTAGAGACAGATGGATCTCTGAGTTCAAGGCCAGCCTGGTCTACAAAGTTTTAGGATAGCCAGGGCTACAAAGAGAAAATTGTCTTGAAACAAACAAACAAACAAATAGAATGAAAAATAAGAAAAACAAAACAAGAAAAGTTAAACTCTAAATTTTGTTTATTTTTTGTTTTGTGTGTACGTGTGCTAGGCATGCATGAAGGTCAGGTGACAACTTGTGCACATTTCCATCTATGTGGACATGTGTATCCTCTGCCAATGCAGATGCGCTGCCAGGACAGGGTCTAGAATCCAGGTGTTACCCAGAGGGGAGAGGCATGCAAAGAAAAAAAAAATANCCTGGGTCCTGTCCTTGGAGAAAAAGCAATTCGAACGGAAATATCATCCTCTGCGGGAGCTTATAGCAGGGAGGAAGTGCCCCCCCAACCATGCTAGCCTCAGCTGGCTCAGCAACTTACTATCTCCCTAGAGACCTGGGGGTGGGGGTGATGTCAAGGCAGCAGACTTATCTGGCTGNCTGTCAGGAAACTTTTAGACAAAGGTGATGTCCCCAGGGAAAGGCAGACATTTCCTCCAGTCACCTTACCCATCTTACACGTGGCCTGTGGGTAACTCAAGGTCTCATACAGGTTATCAGAAAGANACATGAGGATTGAACTTCCAGGTAGTTTAAGAAGGTCAGAGAAGGAGCTGTGCCTTTTCCAGGGGCCATAATGATGGAAAAGGAAGCAAGCAGGACTCTGTCCATGAAGACCTTTCAGATAGGAGAAATAGAAACCAAGAAGAGCTTCCAGAAGCTTCTACTAATCAAGTGGTCACCAACAATATTAGGAGGTAGGTTGCTAGGTATCAAAGGATGACCTTCAATTCCTGATCCCCCTGCCTCCACCTGCTGAGTGCTGGGATCACAGGTGTACCCCACCAAGCCCTGTTTATGGGGAGCTGAGTATTGAACCCACAGGTTCAGGCACTTACGCACTGAGCCAAGTCCCTAGCCTGTCCACTATAAATATTTGCCTACATGTCTGTCTGTGTATCTCCTTAGTGTTTGTTGCCCACAGAGGCCAGAAGACAGTGTGGGATTCCCCAGAACTGGAATTACAGGTGATTTTGGGCCACCATGTTGGTACTGGGAACTGAACCATGGTCCTCTGTGAAAGAGCAGCCAGTGCTCTTAACCCCTGAGCATCTCTCTAGCTCCTTGTTGTATGTTTTTTGAGACAAGCTCTTCCTGGGTAGCGCAGGCTGGCCTCAAAGTCACAATCCTCTTGCTTCAGCTCCCCAAATGCTGGGATGACAAATATGGAGTGCCCAGCTAAGGGGGCCTTACTTTTTTCTTTCCCTAATTTTATTTTTGAGACAGGGTCTCTCTACATAACTCTGGCTATTCTGGAACTCTCTATGTAGACCAGGCTGGCCTTGAACTCACAGAGATCCACCTGCCTCTGCCTCCCCAGTGCTGCATTTAAAGGCCTGAGCCAGCACCCCCAGCCTCCCCCGCACCCCTTTTTTGTTGTTGTTTTTCGAGACAGGGTTTCTCTGTGTATCCCTGGCTGTCCTGGAACTCACTCTGTAGACCAGGCTGGCCTAGAACTCAGAGATCTGCCTGCCTCTGGCTCCCAAGTGCTGGGATTAAAGGCGTGCGCCACCACCATTCCGCTCTCCTCCATATTTTTGGTCATCACTCCACTTTAAAGATNAGGAAAACTGAGCTAGCAACATGACTCAGCCGGTAAAGCATGCATTCAATCCTCATGCTTACTTACATCAAGCCTGATGACCTGAGCTCCATTCCCAAAACCAAGATGGTGGAAGGAGAGAAAGACTCCTACAAGTTGTCCAGTGACCTACGTGTGCACTGTGATAGGCATTCGCCTGCATGGGGCTCTCACACACACACTGAAAGTAATAATAATAATTAATAAAATGAAAATTTGAGTTCTGTGCTTTGGATATGTTTGAATGAATCTTTCAGGAGTTCATTGTTAAAACTTTTGGGAATATGTGAAAAGAGTAGACAATCCTACTGAGGTGTCTATCGGTGTGGCCTGTGGGTGGTGACTAGGATTAGAGACCATATTAGGGTAGAGTTCCCATGAGTGAATTTGAGTGACTTTATGAAAAGAGAGAAACGGAGCAAATATCTCAGTGGTAGAACTGCCTAGAATCTCCCAGTGAGAACCTGGGAGGGTGGCTCAGGGTAGAGGCCCTGCTTAGTATCCCCCAGTGAGGGGCTGGGGGTGGGGCTCAGCTGTAGATTGAAAGACTAGCTGTGTTAACTCATGGGATTCACCTGCCACATGAAGGTTTTAAAAAGCAGAAGAAGAAAGAGGAGGGAGAAGACCAACCAGTAGAACAGCACACATTCCTGTCTCTCCCATGCCGAGTCCCATATGCTAGGACTCTGTCATTGTGCAATCCCCGTGCTTGGAAGGCTGAAGAAGAATGACTGTGAGGTAGGTCCCAGTCTAGCTACATAGTGGATCCCATCTCAGAAAAATAAAACAATTAGAGGCTGGCAAGATGGTTCAGCAGGTATGGAGTTTGCTGCCAAATCAGACCACCTGAGTTAGACCCTGGGACCCACATAGTGGAACAACAGAATTTATTACTGACAATTGTCCTTGACATCTACATACACTGTGGCATAAACACACACACAAATTCTGGGTTTGNAGAAGACCCAGGTTCATCTGTAACTCCAGATCCAGGAGAAATCAGGCACACACACTGTGCACATACAGACACTCAGGCAGATCCTCATAAAATAAAATGAATCTTTCAAAAGAACAGCAGAAAGAAGGAGAGAAGGCCGTCATCCCGTGGAGAGCCCTGGCCTTCACCCCGTCCGTGAGCCAGAATGAGCCCCTCTCTTGTACAGAAGAGAATTTGCACTGAATGAACAAGGCCCTAAGTTCAGTCTCTAGCACTGAAAAAAAAAGTCATCCTGCCCCAGGTAATTTGTTACAGTAACTCCACACAGAATAATACACTGGGTTACACAGAGGTATTGGATTAGAAGAACCACTCGGTTCTGTTTAACTCACCATCCCTGGTTAAGCGGCTGTCCTCCAGTTTACCTTGCTTCCCCACCCTGGTCTCATTTGGTGGCTCCTGTCCCTGTCTTCAGTGGAATGTAACAGGAGGGAAGTGGTTAACACTCAGGACCACATGAGGTAACAAAGACACCATAAGATGTTCTTCATAATCTAAGTTTGATGGCTAATAAATTTCTGTATTTAGAGACAGGGTCTCATTGTGTAGCCTTGGCTGCCCTGAAATTATGTCGTTTAGTGAAAACATTCCCTGGGAGATGCAACACACACATCTACTAACCCCAGATAGGGAGCCTACGACAGACCAAAGTACAGGTACCACCAAAGTCCAACTTAGTGAACCAGGGAGTTTTATTGGGGATACTTACAGGCATATGGGTGAGGGGTTACATACAGGAGCAGAAACCACTCAAAGACATCTGCATCCCCAAGGCCCACCCTAGCATGGGTGACACCTCACAAAGCTGGGAACCTGGAGCACACTGCACAGCCTGCAGGCAGTTCCACAGGTTGGAGAGTGTCCTTCCCAGGTGCAGGTGGCCTGAACTTCTTCCAGGCAGCTGGGCTGGCCACAGAGTCTTCTTTGCAGGCCAACTTCACTTTGTCTGAGGGAACTCTCAGCTTTTATTACCTACTCTGGCAAGGGGGGTTGGGGGGTTTGGTGAATCTGGTCAGTTTCAGGGAACTCTCAGCTTTTATTACCTACTCTGGCAGGGAGGGTTGGGGGGCTTGGTGAATCTGGTCAGTTTCAGGGACTTCCTGAAGCTATTTTGAGTTGTTCACCTTCCTGCTTATGGAGCCTCCCTGCAAGATAGACTGTTTGAATCTCAAAGGAAACTATTACAAAATATGTGTAGACCAAGTTGNCTTTGAACTCCTAGAGATGGGCCTGCCTCTGCTTCCCAGTGCTGGGATTAACTGTGGCCACCAACATCCAGCTGGTGGTTAATCTTGATTGTCAATTTGACGGGACCTAGAATCACTCAGGAGACAGACCTCCAGGCTTGGCTATGAGGTTTCTAGACTGGATTAACTGAGGCAGGAAGACCCGCCCTAAATGTCAGTGTCACCATCATTTGGCTGAGATCCTGAACTGAATGAAAAGAAAGCCAGCTAAACACTAGCTCTCCTGTCCTTGCTCTCTGACTGTGGCAGCACAAGCCCCTACTGCCATGCCTGACCACCACCACAGATCAGA
The DNA here is from genome assembly GCA_001675575.1 of Neotoma lepida. NCBI lineage: Eukaryota > Metazoa > Chordata > Mammalia > Rodentia > Cricetidae > Neotoma > Neotoma lepida. Next base: position 845,279 of record LZPO01020470.1, read on the forward strand.
GCTGGGAGCCAAGACAAACCCTTCAAATCACTTTTGTCAGNCATGTNTCTCCAACATTTGCAAAGTAACTAGTACACCAAATGTTGGGAGCACGTTGACTTCTGCAGTCCCATCCCAAGCTCAGCTATCACAAACTCCAAATCACCAGGCCTGAGTCTGTTTTCCATCCTGTGGAGCTCCCAGCCCTCCCGCCCCGGCTTTCTGTTTTTTTCAGTGGGAGGAACTGGCTGGAGATGAGTCTCATCTTGGTCATCCAGCCCCAGCTCGGGGAGAGAGGCCTGGGGGTGCAAAGAAACCTTCCAGATGTCAGTCTTGGCGGCTACGGAGCTGAAGACGCCTCTCTCAGCCGGCCGTGGGCTTAGTGCCCATTTTCAACTGAAGAGTGGATGGAGGGGAGGGTCTGGGTGGAGACGAGTCTGCCACGTCTGCAACAGATGTGTTCTTGGCCCCCGGAGCCTAGAAAGGGTGGGATTTTGTGTTCAATCCCAGGGAGGCGTGGGCAGTGGGGGAAGCAGGGACGTGGTTCTCAGTAAGGCCCACCATCCTTACACGATAAAAACAGTTGAGCTGAGAATGGCTGGCACTCTGTGATCCCAGGACTGAGGAGGCTGAGGAAGAAGATTTGTGAGGTTGAGGCCAGTCTGGGCTACATACAGAATTCAGGTTCAGGCCTTGTCTCAAAAATTGAAGGGAAAAAAAAAAGGCAGAAGCTGAGCATGGTGGTGTAGGCCTTTAATCCCAGCACTTGGGAAACAGAAGCAGGTGAGTTTGAGGCCAGCCTGGGCTACGGCTATATAGTGATTTCCTGACCAGCCAGAATTACACAATGAGACCTTGTTTTAAAAAAAAAAAAGTTAATGCATTTTCAAATTTTTATTTATGTGGTTTTCATAGGTGTGTGCACACTTGTGCACACCACAAAACAATTTGCTGGAGTCAGTTCTCTCTTTCCACCAGGTTGGGAGGCAAGCGCCTTTATCCACTGCATCTGCTCGCTAGCAGGTTTGATTCTTTGCCAACACCTGGCTTCCCGAAACCTCAGCCTTTTAAGGCTCCTCTCTGCCTTGCCAGTAGCTCAGACAACTGCAGCCCATGGAAATGATTATGCAAATAGTGCACCCCTCCCCCGTGCTCCCTCCACCTCTGCTTCTTGTCCTGAGTGAGCTCCTCCTCCCTGGGTTTGGCAAGTCACCCACAAATAGAATCCAGCTCAGACCCACAGCAGGTGTTCCCTGTGGTTGGTGGGGGAGGAGAACTCTTAGGCCAAACTGTCTCCCATCAAAACCCCACTTCCTACCGAATCCCTGACTCCCCAGGGTCTCATCTCTAATCTCTGATTTTCATGAAGGCAGGATACATGGAGCTGGGAGAGGCCAGACCTTGAGGGGTCCCTCCACCTTCCAGTTANCACCCCTAAATTGCTGTGATACCCACAGCCAGCACAGATGAAAACATTCTCTCTCTCTCAGAAGCCAGGTAGGTTCTGGCTCACACCAAGGGTCAGAGGTCATCTGCATTTGAGCCTTTCTTTCACCGCAGGATAGATCTGTTTGCGACTGCCTTTAACCCCCTTCTACTCTACCAGGCTTGGACCAAAGTGGTCAAACTTTGAGAAGNTCTCTCTTTCACCACCTCTTGTTTTTTTGTTTATCTCTTGATCCATCTGTCTGTCTATTCTGGTAGGCTGGCTGGCTAATGAGTCCAGCTGTCCTTCCTCTTTACCAACACTGGGATTCCAATCATGTACTACCACCCCAGGCTTTTCATGTGGATTCTGGGATCCAAACTCAGGTCCTCATGCTTGTGGGCCAGGCATTTTACCTACAGAGCCATTCCCTCAGCCCCCATTTAATGCTTGGTGGTTTGTTGTTGTTTTGTTTTCCTCGCTGGTCTAGAACCCACTATATAGACCAGGCTGGCCTCAAACTTATAGAGATCCACCTGCTTCTGGCTCCCAAGTGCTGGGATTAAAAGCATATACCACCACATCTAGCCATATTTATATGTTTTTGAGACAGGGTCTCATGCAGCCCAGGTTGATCACAAAAATCACTATAGTCAAGGACAGCTTGGAGCTCTTGATCTCCCTGCCTCCACCTCCCATATGTTGGGATTCTAGGACTGGGACAGAATGTCTAGNTCATGAGGGCTGAAGCTGGAACTCAGTGTTCATCTCAAGCCCACACTCTGTCAACTTAGACACATCCACAACACTTGTTTGCTACTGTCATTGTATTTTTATTTGTTTTGTTTTGGTTTAGTTTGGTTTTTCGAGACAAGGTTTCTCTGTGTAACAGCCCTGACTGTCCTGGAACTCACTTTGTAGACCAGGCTGGCCTTGACCTCACAGAGATCCTCCTGCCTTGCCATTATCATTGTGTTTTTAAGTGACATTTCTCATTTTGTTTTATTCTGAATGTATTTATTTATTTGAGGTGTGCATGCCACCAAGCAGATGCGGAGCTCAAAGGATAACTTGCAGCAGTTGGTTCTCTCCTTCTTCCCTGTGGGTCTCAGGGATCAAACTCAGGTCACCTAACTTGCTCAGTATGCTCCCTAACACTCTGAACCACCTTGCTGGCCCTTATTTTGGTGTTTTGAGACAGTCTCAAGTAGTCTTGGCTGGCCTCAAACTCGTTGGGTAGCCAAGGTTCCAGCCAACGCCTGGAACTCCTCATCATCCTGTCTTCATCTCCCAAGCAACGGGGTTACAGGTGTGCATCACCATCCTTATTTTGTATTGAGCACCTAATGTCTTACCCACCATTCGGGCCCAGTCTTAGAGGAAACAAAATCCCCCATCTTGGAGAAGCTAATTTCCTAGTGGCAGAAAAAACAAACAGAAAGGGAAACCAGGCGGTGGTGGCGCACGCCTTTAATCCCAGCACTCGGGAGGCAGAGGCAGGCGGATCTCTGTGAGTCGAGGCCAGCCTGGGCTNCAGAATGAGTTCCAAGATAGCCAGGGCTACACAGAGAAACCCTGTCTTCAAAACAAAATGAAACAAAGGGCCTGATGTCCCAGCACACTTGGTCATCCCAGCACTCTGGAGGTCGGAGGTCAAGGCAGGGGGATTAGCAATTCTAAACCTGCCTGGGCTACCTAGTAAAAGTAAAAATAGACTGTAAGATAGGGAGGGGAGGAGGAGAGGAAGAGGCTGGGATGATGCTCATTGGCAGAGCACTTGCCTGCCATGCATGAGGCCCTAGGTTCCATCCCCGGTAGGTGGAGAGATGG
>LZPO01020470.1:873530-902072 GCA_001675575.1 Neotoma lepida
AAAAAACCCCAAAATAACAACAACAAAAAAGCATCAGCTACTATCTGAGGCTCGGGCTGGCTCTGGGCAGAACACCTGCCTAGCATGCAGGGAACCCTGGGTCCATCCCTAGCACTGCATTAAACTGAGTGTGTAGCATGTCTGGCTGGAGAGATGGCTCAGCAGTTAAGCAGGGACTACTCTTACAGAGGACCAGGGTTCTGATCCCAGGACCCACATGGTGGCTCACAAAGCCTATAACTCCACCAGTTCCAGAGGTTATGATGGCCTCTTCTGGTCTCTTCTGGCAGCTGTATGCATGTGACTGTCTCTCTCTCTCTCTCTCTTACACACACAAACACACACACACACACACACACACAAAATAAAATTTTTTAAATTAGTTAATTGTTTTTTTTGAGACAGGGTTTCTCTGTGTCCTGGAACTCACTTTGTAGACCAGAGTGTCCTAGAACTCACAGAGATCCGCCTGCCTCTGCCTCCCAAGTGCTAGGATTAAAGGTGTGTGCCACCACCTTCCGGCAATAAACATTTTTTTTTTAAAGAAAGAAAATCCAATACTTGGTGTTGGGGGAGGGGAATTCCTGTAGCCAAGGCTACCCTTGGACTCCATATGTAGCCCAGGATGATGTTCAACTCCTGATCCTCCTGCCTCTACCTCCTGAGTGCTGGAATTACAGGTGTGTGCCACTACCTCCATTTTATGGGGTGCTGAGGATAGAACTCTGGCTTCAGGCATGCTAGGCAAGCATTCAGCCCCCCAGTGCCTTAACACCCATAATTAGTTATCTTGTGTACTGAAGCATGGCTGCCTCCTGCATTGAGGACAGAATCCTGCCTGACTCAAGGCTGCATGCCCAGCACCTAGCTCTGAAGTCACATGGCTGAACCAGCCTATCATCTCGTTTTTTGTTCCAGGGCCTGGTGATGCTCAAGTATCCATCCACCCTAAAGAAGCCTTCGCAGCTCGGGGTGCATCCATGCAGGTGAATTGCTCTTTCTCCTGCACTGAGGGCCTCAACCTAGGCTTGGAGACTCAGTGGCCCAAAGTAGAGCTAGAGCATGGACACAACTGGAAGATGTTTGAACTGAGTGACATTGAAGAAGACAGCAGTCTAATGTGCTTTGGGAACTGTGGCACCATCCAGTACTCAGCCTCTGCCACCATCATCTTGTACTGTGAGTGACAGGGCCAGGGGTGGGGTGTAGGGAGACCCACTGGGGACATGGCAGCTGGTAACAGGAGACAGCCTTGGAAAGTCCCACTGTCACTTAGACACCTCTTTAAACTTCTTCCAGGAGAGTGTACCACAGGAATTTAAAACATTCCAAAATGCTACCATTTGATGCCTGGATTATTCTGTTTTTTTTTTTTTAACTATACTCTATTTATTGTTAATTTTTTCTAATATTTTGGGTTTTAAAAAATAATTTATTTAAGCTGGGCAGTGGTAGCTGGTGGTACAGGCCTTTAATCTCAACATAGGGAGGCAGAGGCAGGCGGATCTCTGTGAGTTCCAGGCCAGCCTGGGCTGTTACGCAGAGAAACCCTGTCTCAAAAAAAAACAAAACAATATTATTTATTATTTTATGTACATTGGTGTTTTGCCTTTATGTATGTCTGTGTGAGGGTGTCAGATCCCCAGGAACTTGAGTTACGGACAGTTGTGAGCTGCCATGTGGTTCTGGGAATAGAACAGGTTCTCTGGGAGAGCAGCCAGTGCTCTAACCACTGAGCCATCTCTCCAGCCAGTCTTTTTTTTTTTTAAGACAGGGTCACATGTAGCCCAAGCTGGCCTTGAACTCAGTACATAGCTGAGGATGGCTTTGAACTGATCCACTTCCTGGGTGCTGGGATTATAGGCTTCTGCCCCCAGCTGTTTTGCACAGTGTTGGGGATTGAACCCAGGACTTAGTGAGTTCAAGGCAAGGGCTCTGTCACTGATCTCCAGCCCAGCCTCTGCCCCAGTTTTAAACAAGAGGCCCTAGATCTGATCCTTAAAGACACCAGAAGGTTTGGGGAAGCCAGCCTGGACTACATGGGATATTGTCTCAAAAAAAGGGGATGGGGTGAAAGAACTCTAGCCCTGAAATGACATTTTTACACATTGGCAACAAGGGGAAGAATTGGTAATGGCCAGGCTGGCAGGACTCCAGAGACAAAGGTCATGAACAGCCCTGGATGGAGTTTGGATTGCACTTTTTAATTTTTTTTTTTTTATCCTGGTGTGATCAGACACCTGATGGCCTGGGAATTGAACTCGGGTCCTCTGGAACATCAGTCAGTGCTCTTAATTGCTGAGCCATCTCTCTCTCCTCTGCACTTTTTAACTTTTAGTTTTTTTTTTTTTAATTATGCTATGCATTGAGGTACATGCTTTTAATCCCAGCACCTGGGAGGCAGAGGCAGGAGGATCTTTGAGGTGAAGGCCAGCCTGGTCTACATAGTGAGTTCTAGACAATCCAGAGCTACACAGTGAAACCCTGTGTGTATACACATGTGCCAAGGTCAGAGGATAACCCCAGCCTTCTCCAATAGCACCGAGTGCTCTTAACTGCTGAGCCATCTCTCCAGCTCCCATGTTTATTTATTTATTTTGTTTTTGTTTTTTGAGACAGCTTCTTNGTGTTTATTTTATTTTTTTAAGGTATACTGTCTTTGACATCTTGTTCTATTTTTTTAGTCTTTTTAAAATTATTTATTTTTATGTGCATTGGTGTTTTGCATGTGTATCTGTGTGAGGATGTTGGGTCCGATAGAACTGGACTTACAGACAGTTGTGAGCTGTCATGTGGGTGCTAGGAATTGAACCTGGGTCCTCTGGAAGAGCAGCCAGTGTCCTTAACTGCTGAGCCATCTCTCCAGCCCCTGACATCTTGCTTTTCATGTGTCTGCCTCCCAAGCACTCAGATTATAGGTGTGTGCTTCCAAGCCCGGGTTCTTTAGATGAGATATACATGTGTCCTGTGACCTCCAGTCTTAGAAATCCCCCAATGGATCCCTCCCACAGGGAGTGGGTCAGGCTGTAGTGTTGTTCTGTCCCTTTGGGCTGAGGATGGAATCATCAGGACTGGGCACTCGGCCAGTTAAGAATTTTGCCACTGAGTTCTACCCCCAAACTGCAGTGCAGCTGTATTTGAAGGTCAAACATTTACAAACCACTCAAAGATAGCAGACCAGAGAGCTGGCGAGATAGTTTGGTTTGGACACACCGTGGAATAGTATGTGACTATATAAAAGAATGCAGAAGCGCCTTCCTGCTTGAAGGAATGTTATACCTCAAAAGGAAATGGGTGCTGAGGAGGAGTGCTGTGACAGTTTCTGTGTTCAGGAGCAGTGGGGCAGAATGAGGGAAGCTGTATTCATACATGGAACCCAGGGCTTCGCATGCTAGGCTAGCACTAACGACCAACACACTCCCAGCTTCTCTGGGTATTCTAGGCAGGGGTTCTTTCCCTGAACCACGCCCCTAGCCTCTAACTGGGGAATTTCAGGCAGAGGTTCTGCCCAGCTGGCTTTGGCTTTGGAATTAGCACCAAGGAACTGGATGACCATTGGACACTTGGCATCTTGGTTTATTTGTTGACCATGTCAGCTTTCCTCAGATTGCTTTGATACAGGGAAGCGTAAAGGCCATCAATCTTAGCAGTATCAGGACAAAAGCCTTTGGGAAATATCAGTTTAGCATGTGGTTTGGAGGATGTGGGCTTATGTGCCAGTGCTGCCCTGGAGGGAGGGAAGTCCCCAAGCATTCCTGGTGGCCTTAGGAGGAAGTCCCTCTGAAGAGCTTTTCCAGGGTACCTGATCTTGAGAACCCAAGGCTGGGGCTGGAATTCTGTCTTTGCTGTATTTCTGTATCTGTCACTTTGGCTATTCAACTGTGCCTTAATTTCTACCCTATGAACATAATGAACTTGAGCCAGGTGTGGTGGTTGCCCTCCTTTAATGCCAGTATTCGGGAGGCAGAGTTCAAGGCCAGCCTGGTCTACATAGTGATTTCCAGTTCAGCCAGGGTGGGGGGCACTGACAAGCTACAACCAAAAAACCCAACTAGGTGTGCGTATGAGTGGGGGTGCTCCAGTCAGAGGGAACAGTCCAGGGCAAGGCTGGGGTAGGAAACTACCACCTTGCTGGGAGAGAGAAGGCTGCATATTGGTGAGTCAGATAGGTGCTGTCAGGAGCTAGCACTTTCTCCCTGGGGAGACAGGCAGCCATGAAGGGTGTGGAACAATCCCAGGAGCAGGATAGCGGAAAGCTAAATTACCGGAAGCTGCGCAGCACTTGGCATCCAGCCACAGCCCGGCTGCACTTGCTGCTTGTGATTACAGCTCCAAGATAGGAAGGGCAGACAAATATTTGAAGACTGGAGCAACCAGGACTTGGTGAGAGACTGAAGGTCAGAGTCAAGAAGGAAAGCGTCATGTCCTCCCCCATGTGCCTGTGTTTTAAGACAGAGAAGCAGGCTCTGCGGCTGTTTGGGGACTTGGGTTTGAAAAGACCTCAAAAATACAAACAAGTTGTATTTTTTAATTTTTATTTATTCTGTATGTGAAGAAGGGAATGGCACAGTATGTGTGTGGATGTCAGAGGTCAACGTTTACAAAAAGATTCATTTTTATTTTATATGTATGTATGTTTTGTCTGTAGGTAAGTCTGTACACCAAGTAAGCCCAGTGCCTAAGGAGGCCAAAAGAGGGCGCCAGATTCCCTGGGATTGTGGGCCACCAAGTGTTGGGTCCCCTGCAAGACCTGCTAGTGTTCTTAACCACTGAGCCACCTCTCCAGCCCTCAGAGGTCAACTTTTGGGAATCTATTTTCTCTTCCACCATATGGGTCCCTCAGATTGGGTGGCAAACCCTTTTACCTTTTGAATTATATCTCGGCCCATCCCACTTTGAGATAATATCTGACATAGCCTAGGCTAGCCTCCTGCTTCATAGGTAGCTGAAGATGACCTTAAACTTTGTTTGTTGTATGTTTTGTTTGTTTGTTTTTCGATATTTATTTGTTCATTTATTTATTTGAGACAGGGTTTCTCTGTGCAACAGCCCTGGCTGGCCTGGAACTCGATTTGTAGACTAGGCTGGCCTCGAACTCACAGAGATCTGCCTACTTCTGCCTCCCAAGTGCTGGGATTAAAAGTGTGCACCACCACCGCCCGGCTCCAGCTGTTATTCTTATTGTGTGTATGTTGTATAAGTGCAGACCCGTGTGCCATGTGAACACGGTGGAGGTGAGGGGACAACTCTGTGGAGTTGATTCTTTTTGTCCAACTTTAATGGGATGCAGGGATTGAACTCAAGTACTCAGGCTTATGTGGCAAACACTTATCCACTGAGCCACCTCACGGGCCCATTTTAATTTAATTTAATTTAATTTAATTTTATTTATGGGACTGGGGCTGGAACCCAGGGCCTCCTACCTGGTAGTCAAGCCCTCTAAGACTGGGCCACCACCCCCTCGGTCCTGAAGAGTCAGATCAACCTCTAACACACCCAGGTACTTAGATTTCTTATTTGCCCAGTGTTCTGATGATAGAATTTGGAGTTTATTTACACCTCTCAGATACTGCTTCTGGGAATGGTTATGGTCCTTGTGCAAACACTCCTGGCCTCCTCCCTGGCTTTCCCCAAAGCTCTCTGCATTCTTGGCTGCTTAGGTGGTGGAGTGTGTTTTGGGGAGACTGAGGTCATCAGACAGGTGTGGTCTGTATGCAGCAGTCCAGCTTACAGGATCCCCAACCCCCTGTCTCGCTGCAGCTTTCCCTGAGCGTGTGGAGCTGGACCCTCTGCCCACCTGGCAGCGGGTGGGCAAGAACCTCACCCTGCGCTGCCTGGTGTACGGTGGGGCACCGCGGAGCCAGCTCTCCGTGGTGCTGTTCCAAGGAGAGGAGGAGCTGCACCGGGAGCCAGTGNGTGTGGACCCCAAGAACCCCAAAGAGATCACAACCACGGTGCTGGCGAGCAGAGATAACCATGGAGCCAATTTCTCATGCCGCACAGAACTGGACCTCAGACCGCAAGGGCTAAAACTCTTCGTGAACGTCTCCATGGCCAGGCAGCTCCGGACTTTTGGTGAGGCCCTGGGAACCAAGGTATAGGGTGCAGGTGGGATCTTGGGAAGAAGCCAACCCTTGCAATAGGGGAGAGGTGCTGAGAAAATGGTGATCTTGGTAGTGGAAGTTTTGGGACTCCGGAGATGGCTCATTGGGGAAAGGGCTTGCATCCAAGCTAGATGTTGTGAGTTCAATTCCCAACTTCCAAAGGAGAAAACTAACTCCTGAAGGTTGTCTTTGACCTCCACAAGCGAGTTGTATACACATAAATACATGAAATGAATAGAAAGAAAAAAGGGGTTTGTGGGTGGCCATGGCTCTCACTCATGCCTGTCCTCTCTTTTAAGATCTTCCTGTGACCATCCCAAAGCTCGACACCCCTGACCTCCTGGAGGTGGGCACCCTGCAGAAGGTGTCCTGCTCCCTGGAAGACCTGTTTCCTGCCTCTGAGGCCCAGATGTATCTGGAGCTAGGAGGCCACATACTGACCAACAAGAGCACAAAACACGGAGACTCGGTGTCAGCCACTGCTTTGGTGGAGGTGACTGCGGAGCTGGAGGGGACTCAGCAGCTGCGCTGTGTTTTGGAGCTGGCAGACCAGATGCTGCAGGCGGAGAGGACCTTGAGCGTCTACAGTAAGAAGGGGCAGGGCCTAGTCCAGAGATAGTGGATTCTGGAGACTTGATTGATACCACAGGAGGGATACTGAAAGGGTAGGGCCCAGTGCAGGGGAGGGACCCAGTTAGGGGCACAGGGGTGGCGTGGTCTAGTGTGGGGTAGCCCATGCAGAAGTCAGGACTGGCACCAGGGGCACTTTCAAGAGGCAGGGAGTAGTGACCCATGCCTTTAATTCCAGCACAGGGGTGGCAGAGGCAGGTGGGATTCTTGTGAATTTGAGGCTAGCCAGAGCTACACAGTGAGACCCTGTCTCAAAAAAAAACAAAAAACAGCAACAACAAAAAAAATACGCTAGGCCTTTCAAAAGGAGGCGCCCACTCCACGGATGGCCAATGCTGGAGGCTGGGGCTGACACTAGAGACACTAGAGAGGACTTCGGAGCCCACCTACGCTTGAGGCTGAGTCATCAAGGGCGGGGCTCACGGTGTGTCCTGCCCCCAGGCTTTTCAGCTCCGGTCCTGACCCTGAGCCAGCTGGAGGTCTCAGAAGGGAGCCAAGTGACTGTGAAGTGTGAAGCCCACGGTGGAGCGCAGGTGGTGCGGCTGAGTGGTGCTCCGCTCGGGCCCCCGTCCCCTCAGGTCAGCTTCACGCTGAACGCCAGGGCTGAGGATAACAAGCGACGCTTCTTTTGCTCTGTGGCCCTGGCAGTGGCTGGGCAGGTGCTGTTAAAAAACCAGACCCTGGAACTTCACGTGCTGTGTGAGTGGGGCCGCGGTGTGGTGGTCGCGATCCCCTAACGCCCCAAATGCCCCCTGAATTCTCCCTGACCTGTGTCCTCACACTATCATTTCTCCAGATGGTCCCCGGCTGGACGAGAGGGACTGCCTGGGGAACTGGACCTGGCCAGAGGGGTCTCAGCAGACTCTGAAATGCCAGGCCTGGGGGAACCCATCCCCTAAGCTGACCTGCAGCCGGAAAGCAGATGGAGCCTTGCTACCCATTGGGATGGTGAAGACTGTCAAACGGGAGCTGAGCGGTACCTACGTGTGCCACGCCGTGAGCTCCCGTGGAAATGTCACCAGGGACGTGTCCCTGACAGTGCTTTGTGAGTGTCCTGGGGTATAGGGCTGGGTGAGTGGTGGGCAGGGTGCCAGGTCCTTAATCCTTACCAATCTCTTCTGCCTTTACTACACAGACCACCACCAGAATAACTTGGTCATCATCGTTCTGGTGATAATACTGTCTATTGTGTTCCTTGTGTGCCTGGCCATTTACGTATATAACCGCCAGAGAAAGATCAGGAAATACAAGCTACAGAGGGCGCAGGAGGAGGCCATGAAACTCAAGGCACAAGCCCCGCCTCCCTGAGCCACCAGGACACCACCACCTCCCTGGGCCCCCTTGCGGGCAGCAGCTGGTGCTGCTTTTGAACAGAAAGCTAAACAGTGTTTATCCTCACCCACCTCCTCAGGCTGTGACAACAGGCACAAATCAGACCTCGTTGGCTTCACACTTGTAGCCTCAGGACTAAGTGGAGAGACGGAGCAAGATCGTGAGGGCGTGGATCTGTGACCTGGACACACCCACAGCCTTGTGGGCCTTCGGCCAGGAAATGCTGACCTCATTCCCAATTGCCCATGCTGAGGGCCCCTGCCTAAGGAAGAGTGATTGATAGCCAATAGACACAAGCAAAAGTGGACACATAAGACCATACTTCCTCTGACATAGGAACGTTGGGACATTGTCCCCAACTCTTCATGATGATGTATTTATTGATTCAAAGTTTTACCTGCTATTTATTGAGTGCCCTGCACAGATGCTAGAGCAGTGAGCAGGTTCTTGTCTGGACACTGCTACAGGGGCTGTACACACAACAGATCTTGAGCAGTGAGCAGGTGANCATGCAGGTTCTTGTCTGGACACTGTTGCAGGGGCTGTACACACAACAGATCTTGAGCAGTGAGCAGGTGANCATGCAGGGTCTTGTCTGGACACTGCTGCAGGGGCTGTACATACAACAGATCTTGGAGAATGGTTCACATGGAGCTAGGGCTCCTCTGTTGGTCAGGATGCTTTTTCTAAAAGAGCTGCTTTTTTCATGAGTCTCAAAAATACCAAGTGGAGTAGCAGTGGTCCCCTGCTCACCGGCCTCTCTTGGAGTCCTGACTCCGCACCCCCGACTCCCAGCGCCATCATGGGTAACCACCTCCCCACTCACATACACTCCTGCCGTTGCTCCCCATGTTAGCCACCGTACCTAAATATGGATGCCCATCCTTGACAGCTGAATAATGAAGTCTCATGCTCATGAAATTGTGGTCAATCTCTGCATGCCCCTACCTGGCTCCACCTCAAGGAGAAAGCCTGGAAGAAAATGCTGCAACCACTTAGGAGGGTCCTGCAAGCTGGGGGGTGGAGGGTAAGTACCCCTCCCAGTTCAGAAGCCTTTCCTTTGAGTCAATAAAGTTTTCTGTTGGCCTCAGCCTCCTGTGTGTTTGAGGATAGGCATCACATCAGTCAGCTAGAGCCCTTTCTAAGTATTCCTGACTCCCCNACTTCCTCAAAGTGTTGCCTGTTACCCTAACCCTGAGTCTGCAAACTAGTTTTTTTGTTTTTCCTTCATCTTTGTTTTTTGAGACACAGTCTCTGCGTAGCCCTGACTATCCTGGAATCTTCTATGTGGAACGGGCTGGCCTCTAACTCACAGAGGTCCGCCTGCCTGTCTCCTGAATGCTGGGATTAAAGGCCTGAGCCACCACTATACAGAATAAAATCTATTTAATGACCTCTTGTGGCTTAAGTGAAAACTAAAGCCCAGTTCAGTAAAGTGCAATGACTTCTGATTGACTGTGGGGTCTGTTATGCCATTTTGGAGTCCAGGGTAGGCGGTGTCTTCAACAGGGCTGCTGGGCCCACTCTGGGGCGTGGCCAAGGAGCCTTATCTCCAGGGCCAGTCGAAGCTCCCTGGCTCCCCGCTCCTCAGCGCGGGCTATGTGCCATGGCGTCTGTCCTGCTCCCGTCGCTTTTGCTGGTAGCCGCCTATCCGAGGAGTGGGAGCCCCCAGCATGAGTGGATGCAAAGCCCTCCGGCGCCTTCTGGGACCTCAACGCCTTTCTTGGTGCGTTTAAGCCCGGAGCTGGAGGCTGTGCCTCCCGGGGGCTCGGTGTGGCTTAACTGTAGCCACAGCTGCCCCCTGCCGGTGCGTTCCAGCCTGCGCACTCAGCTGCGGCAGGGAAAGACAATCAATGGATCGAGTTGGGTATCTTACCAGCTACTGGATGTGAGGGCCTGGGATTCCAAGGTGCGCTGCGTCGTCACTTGCGCAGGAGAAACGCGCGAGGCCACCGCCAGGATCACCGCTTACAGTGAGGGAGACTGGGGCTCAGGCCGGGTGGGGTGAAGGGAGAAGGGTGGAGGAGTGCGGTAGTTGGCAGGTGCTTTAGGAGGTGCCTGCGGGTCTTACTCTTCTTGCCTTAGAACGGCCGAGAAGCGTGATCATGGAGCCTCCGGTTCTAGTGGGCCAAAAATACACTCTACGCTGCTATGTGACACACGTGTTCCCCGTGGGGTATTTGGTGGTGAGCCTGAGGAGAGGTGGCCGAGTGGTTTATTTTGAAAGTCTGGAGCGCTTCAACGGTTCAGATATGGCTAATGTCACTTTGACCTACGTGATGCGGGCAGGACCAAACGACCTCCGGCAACCACTCACCTGCCATGCACGCCTCAATCTCGACGGGCTAGTGGTGCGCAGCAGTTCTGCACCTGTTATGTTGCAGGTCCTCGGTGAGGCATCCTGCAACCTCGGGGAATTGGTGCGGGAGAGGGGATGTTGCCACTCCACGAGGGCCCACAGAACAGGCGTGGGCTCCACGCTTGGAGGGCCTCAGACCTTCTCGTTCCTGACTTTCATTCCCGCTCCCAGCTTTGAGTCCAGCCTCCAAAGCGTTGGCTTCCGTCTCCATCGCAGCCCTGGTGGGGATCCTCCTGGCTGTGGGGGCTGTCTACGTGCGCAAGTACCTGGCCATGCAGACTCAGTTATAGGCGGCTGTTCGATGCCTGACAAGAGGGAGGAAAAAGAAGCCCAGAGCAACTTATTCAGATTCTCTTGTTGGATCAATAAAGCCTTCTTCCTCGGTCTCTGTTCTTCGGTTCTTGGAGGAAGTGGTTTCCTTTTTAGGTGACCCTGCTTTCTCCAAATTCCTTGTCTAGGGCCTGAAGATTTGTAGCTCAGGGGTGGTACGTTTGCCTAGCCTTGGTTTCAATAACCAGTACTGTAGGAAACAACACCTCGTGTGTCTCAAGACACCTGAAGTTTGTCCTTCAAGAGCGGTTTGGGGTCCCTGAACCCTAGTTCCTCTCTGCATAGTGTTTTGCTGGATTTATCCCTAACCCGCAGAAGGGCTAAACTGGCCTCTCTCCAGGCCCTGGGTTGGGGGAGGACTGGCTCTTGGTATGGCTTTTCCTGATTGGCTCCGCAGATACACACCACAGCTCTGATTGGAAGCTAAGTTTCCCTTTCCTACCTCCTTTTCCACTACAGATTTTGCGCGTTACTGAGGCCAGTGGGTGGAGCTAGACCCAGTCCCCCGGGTTACCATTAATGAAGGAGGAGGGGGAAACACGAAATTGGGCGGGACCTCCTACACTGATTAGAGGAAGCAGATACCCAGATAGGAAATCTAGCATAGCAACAAGTTAGAGATGATTGCTCAGGCCACATGGGCTGTCACAGACTTCCATCCGGGCAACGTGTTTGTTGTCACCGAGCCAGGTATGCATGTGGGGAGGGGTGTCAAAGCTTGGAGACAGATGCGAGGTCACAAGTGTCCCCAATTGATCTTCTGGTCCAGTTTGGATTGCAGAATCTCTCACTAGTTATCCAGCAGAGGCTGGGGCGCCCAAGGCGAGGAACGCGCATATGCTCTCCCGAGAGACTCAGTTCACAACAGCATTGTAGACACATTCCCGCTGCACGCTGGGTAAATACAGATCGGGTGCCGGAGCCGACTCTAATTTAGACGCCCGCGAACGCTGCGCACACGCACACGTGTCTGCGACTCGCGGGGACTTGATCCCCTCCTCCTTCGCCGCGTGCGCGGAGGAGGTCTTAGGGGCGTGGCTCCCATCCTCAATCTGCTGGAGGTCAAAGCTAAGCATCACCTAAGAGAGGCATCCCCACACCCTCCTCTTAAAACCACCTTTTCGGCATACTACGACTCCCCAAGATTCTACAAGCAACCCCACCTGCTCCAAGGGGCTCTGGTGGGAGGGGCCGAAGATGGGCGTGACTTGGAGCCCCAGCGCGTTATCCCAGAATCTATACCTAGGATGGTGGAGTTTGGGCAGGGCCTCACAGCATCCCTCCCTTCCTTCGCCACAGATGACGCGAGAGAGCGTGGTCGCCCCCAGAAGGCTTTAGACCATTTGGCCGACCTCCACGTAGACCCCCTCCCCTCACGGGGACCGCTTTTGCCTGGTCAGATCGTCTGCACTAAGGCCGGGAGCAGCCCAGTGCGTGCTCGCCTCCCGCCAGTTCGCCCCCCATCACCGCCTCTACCACCGCCCCCTCCTTGGAAACCAAGTTACCAACGTTTAAACCAATCCCTGGGCGCAACTCTGCCACCCCCACACTCCACCCGCTGCGCTGCGCCGTCCTCCCAGCTCTCCATCACTCGCGCTCCCCTCGCCTCCTGCGTTCTCCCCTCCCCAGCAGCGGCGGCGATGCCGGGGCCTTCGCCAGGGCTGCGCCGAGCGCTCCTCGGCCTCTGGGCTGCCCTGGGCCTGGGGATCCTCGGCATCTCAGGTAAGAAGAGCCCGCCCGCGGAGCCAGGTAGACAAGGCGGGGGCGGTTTTGAAGGACCCAAGAGGGTGGCCCGGGTGGCCCCTCCAGGCTCCGCCCTCTTCTTGCTTCCCACGCTTCTGCCACCACCTGGAGCCCGGGGCTTCTCCCCATCCCTCCTCCACCCCAACACACCTCCATCTTTCAGATCTGAACCCAGCACCTTTTCTGGATTCGAGGTTTTGCACCCAACCCCGCTCAGGAGAGACACTGTGGCTTTCCTATTTCTTTCCTGCTCTGTCGTGCCCTATGGTTCACGGACTGGCATCATCCCTATTCGTGATCCTCAAAGACCCCCATCTCCTCAACTGTTATGACTCAGAGGCTCTGTTCCCCCTCTACCTGTAGCCCTGGCAACCGGCTTTCTGAGGCTTTTCCCGCGGTTCCTTCCCGGAGTCCAGCCTTGAGGCTTTCTGTCCAAGTTACTCAAGTTTGAGGGCAGTCTCCTTTAAGCCTTTGACTCAGTCTCATCTCTACTTCGCTTTCACCCCTAGCCTCAGTGTGTCTCCCCACCCTTATTTCCTGACAATCTTCCAGTCTTGAGACTCACTTGGTTCCCCATCCCCCCACTGGAGTCTCCTCCTCCCCACTATTGACGTGTGCATCCGAGACCCCATTCTCTCTGCACGGAGTTTCCCCATCTCTGCCTTAGAAAACAAGGCTTCCAGAGACGCCCCTCTGAGAGTGTGCCAGCCTCGAAGCTTGAGTGGGTTGCGGGACTCCCGTGCTATTTCTTGGCGGTGGCCTCTCCTCGTCCTTGCAGAGACCCCTGATTTGGGATATAGGGGCGCTAAGATTTCAGAGAGGGGGTCCCCAGGCTGAGTCCGCGTTTTCCCTGGCAGCGGTCGCGCTAGAACCTTTCTGGGCGGACCTTCAGCCCCGCATGGCGCTAGTGGAGCGCGGGGGCTCGCTGTGGCTCAACTGCAGCACTAACTGTCCGCGGCCGGAGCGCGGTGGCCTGGAGACCTCGCTGCGCCGGAACGGGACCCAGAGGGGTCTGCGCTGGCTGGCTCGGCAGCTGGTGGACATCCGAGAGCCAGAAACCCAACCCGTCTGCTTCTTCCGCTGCGCGCGCCGCACACTACAAGCGCGTGGGCTCATTCGAACTTTCCGTGAGTTCTGGGTGGTCACGCCCCTTAGGTCCCTGGACCTCCCCTTCAAGCTCCGCCCACCGGTCCTCACGCCCTCCTTCCCACGCGCAACCGGGTGAGCGCTACAGCTCACTAGAGCCGAAGTTTCGGTCCCTTGCAGAGCGGCCGGATCGAGTAGAGCTAGTGCCGCTGCCCCCTTGGCAGCCCGTGGGCGAGAACTTCACCTTGAGCTGCAGGGTTCCGGGAGCTGGACCCCGAGCGAGCCTCACGTTGACTCTGCTGCGGGGCGCCCAAGAGCTGACCCGCCGCAGTTTCGCGGGCGAGCCACCCCGAGCGCGCGGCGCGGTGCTCACCGCCACGGTCCTGGCGCGCAGGGAGGACCATGGGGTCAATTTCTCATGCCTCGCGGAACTGGACCTGAGGCCACACGGCCTGGGACTCTTTGCAAACAGCTCCGCCCTCAGACAGCTCCGCACCTTTGGTGAGTGTGGACCCTAACTGACAGGTTTTAAAGAAGTTTAGGGGCAGCCAGGTGTAGTGGTGCACGCCTTTATGCACACGTCATGGTGCACATGTGGAAGTTAAAGAACAGCTTTAGTGGGAGTTGGTTCTCTTCTTCCGCCATGTGGGTCCTAGGGATCGAATCAGGTCCTCAGGCTTGGCGGCAAGCGCCCGTTTTCCCTGAGCCATATCGCTAGCCCTTTTGAGTTTTTATGATGAAACCAAATAGTGCATGTAAATTGCTTGGTCCACATTGGATGCTTAATACGTAAACTCAAGCTCTGGTTCTTTGTCTCCCCCAGCCCTGCCTCCAATTCCCCCGAGCCTGGTTGCTCCCCGATTCTTAGAAGTTGGCTCAGAAAGGCCGGTGAGCTGCACTTTGGATGGACTGTTTCCTGCCCCAGAAGCCGGGGTTTACCTTTGGCTGGGAGATCAGAGGCTGCATCCTGATGTGACCTTCGATGGCGACAGCCTCGTGGCCACTGCCACAGCTATGCCAAGTGCAGAACAGGAAGGCACCAGACAACTACTGTGCAGCGTGACTCTCGGGGGCGAAAGCAGGGAGACCCAGGAAAATCTGACTGTCTACAGTAAGGGGAATCGGGGAGGGGCTTCGACGGCTGGGTCTGGGGCCAGAGTCTCACGAAGGCAGAGCCTATAAAGTGGGCGGGGCCTCCACACCCGAACAGTCAGGACGGGTAGTTCGAGGGCAGGAGCAGAAGGAAGCTGGAAATAAATAGATGGGGAGGGGTTGAGTTAACTGAGGGGAGAGGGGCCAGTGAACCCCACCCAATGCTCCACCCCTCAGGTTTCCCTGCTCCTCTTCTGACTTTGAGTGAGCCAGAAGCCCCGGAGGGGAAGGTAGTGACCATAAGCTGCTGGGCTGGGCCTCAAGCCCTTGTCACCTTGGAGGGAATCTCAGCTGTGGTCCCGGGGCAACCTGCTGAGCTCCAGTTAAATGTCACGGAGAATGACGACAAACGGGGCTTCTTCTGCGACGCTGCCCTTGAAGTGGACGGGGAGACCCTACGAAAGAACCAGAGCGCTGAGCTTCGTGTTCTGTGTGAGTGGGTGTTC
Source organism: Neotoma lepida (assembly GCA_001675575.1). Classification (NCBI taxonomy): domain Eukaryota; kingdom Metazoa; phylum Chordata; class Mammalia; order Rodentia; family Cricetidae; genus Neotoma; species Neotoma lepida. The sequence goes on from LZPO01020470.1 coordinate 888,713, forward strand.
ACTCTATCTTTGTGGCCTCCAAGGACCATATCCTTATGGGCCCATCTTTAACCTTATTTGTATTTTCTCTGCCCATACCCGCAGATTCACCCCGGCTGGATGACTCGGATTGTCCCAGGAGCTGGACATGGCCCGAGGGTCCAGAGCAGACCCTTCACTGCGAAGCCCGTGGAAACCCAGAGCCCTCAGTGCACTGTGCGAGGCCTGATGGCGGGGCGGTGCTGGCGCTGGGCCTGCTGGGTCCAGTGACTCGCGCCCTTGCAGGCACTTACCGTTGCACTGCAGTCAATGGCCAAGGCCAGGCAGTCAAGGACGTGACTCTGACTGTGGAGTGTGAGTAGGGAGAGGTGGGCATGCGCATCTCTTTAGGTTCTTTAGAGTTCGGGAGGCTGGCCTTTAGAGAGGGAAAGAGGCCGGGCTCCAGCAGGAATCGGGAAAACATTGAAGGGAAAAAGTGGTAGGGTGTTCATGAACTTGGTCGTGGTGCCTGGGCACAGTCTGGTGAGAACAGGCAGTCAAAACAGTGTACCTGGGAAGGTCCCATAGGCTCTTTGTGGGAATCAGTCAATAGGACCTGGAGACCTCAGGAAAGGGGCCTGATCAACTGAGTTTATCTCCAGAACCCATGTAAAGGTAGAACTGACTCTGATCTCCACACATGGGCTGGGTAATGCTTTCCCACACAAATATCACACAGAATAAATAACTACAACGGTTCAGGCAGGACTAAGGGGTGGGTGTGGTTGGGGTAGTGCAATCTTTAATCCCAACACTCAGGAGGCAGAGACAGGCAATTCTCTGTGAGTTCCAGGCAAGCCTGGTCTACAGAGTGAGTTCCAGAACAGCCAGGACTACACAGAGAAACCCTGTCTTCAAAAACCAGAGAGATCTCCCACGAAACCCGTTCTGGAAGCAGAAGGCAGAAGGAAGGTCATTAGAGGAATCAGATGGGTTTCTAAATCCAAACTTGGGCCTGGGGCTGCAGTTCAATAGGTAGATTGTTTTCTTAGCATATATTAAGGGGGGTTCCACCCTCTGCATGACATAAACCAGGCACAATTAAAGCCCAGAACTTGGGAGTAGGAGGCAGGAGGATCAGGAGTTCAATACAGTCCTCAGTTACATAATGAGTTCAAGGCCAGCCTGAGCTATAGGACATCTGCTTAAAAAACAAAATCCGTTCCAGATGCCCCAGCGCTGGACAGTGTAGGCTGCCCAGAACATATTACTTGGCTGGAGGGAAGAGAGGCATCACTTAGCTGTGTGGCACACGGGGTCCCACCGCCTAGCGTGACTTGTGTGCGCTCTGGGAAGGATGAACTCATGGAAGGGCTGCTGCGTGTGGCTCGAGAGCACGCCGGCATTTACCGATGCGAAGCCATCAACGCTAGAGGATCAGCAGCCAAAAATGTGGTTGTCACGGTGGAATGTGAGTAGGGGTGGCTGGAGAGAAGCCCACACGGGTATTCTCTGTCCTCGGTATGAACTATTTCCCTGCTTCCTAGATGGTCCCAGTTTTGAGGAGCTGAGCTGCCCGAGCAACTGGACGTGGGTAGAAGGATCTGGAAGACTGTTTTCCTGTGAAGTTGATGGGAAGCCAGAGCCACGCGTGGAGTGCCTGGGCTCCGAGGGTGCCAGCAAAGGGGTGGTATTGCCCCTGGTGTCCTCAAACCATGGTCCTAGAAACTCTATGACCTCTAGTAACCTGTCACCGGGTATCTACCTCTGCAACGCCACCAACCGGCACGGTTCCACAGTCAAAACTGTCGTCGTGAGCGCGGAGTGTGAGCGGGGAGGTGGGCAGGTGGGCGGGAAGTACGGGGTATCCCAGGGTCCCTGCTTTCCCTGACGCCTCTCCTTTTGGTGGCTGCTCTGCAGCGCCACCACAGATGGATGAGTCCAGCTGCCCAAGTCACCAGACTTGGCTGGAAGGAGCTGAGGCTACCGCGCTGACCTGCAGTGCCAGGGGCCGCCCCTCTCCTCGGGTTCGCTGCTCTAGGGAGGGTGCCGCCAGGCTGGAGAGGCTGCATGTGTCCCGAGAGGATGCGGGGACCTACCGCTGTGTGGCCACCAACGCGCATGGCACGGATTCACGGACAGTCACCGTGGGTGTGGAATGTGAGTGAGAATAAGGTTGGATGGAGGCGTCTCAGACCGCTAGAAAAGGGCTAAGGATACAGTCCAGGGGATGGAGTGCTCAGTTAGCACACACAAAGCTGTGCGTTCTATTCNCAATACTCTTAACACTTGGGAGGCAGAGGCAGGCAGATCTCTGTTCCAGGATGGCCTGATCTCTGTCCAGGACAGCCTGGTCTACGTAGGGGCTACAGGATTACATAGGCCCTCTTTTGCTCGCTGTCTCTCTCTCCTCCCCACCTCAGCCAGGGGAGGGAAGAATCGCACCCCCCTGGGAATTCAGAGGAACTTTTTCAATACCCCTCAGTAAAAAACAAGCACTTTTGTTCCCACAGCAGGTGGGTAGTGGGAGTGGGCCTCTCATAGGAGGCAGCGGTTTTCCCCGCCCATCCCAGGAGGGGTGATCTCAGGCTGATTGTGGACATCCTCATCTCGAGGATGCTTGATTAACACCTAGTGCTGAGCAGACTCTTCGTGCCCCTGCAGACCGGCCTGTTGTGGCCGAGCTGGCGGCCTCACCCCCAAGCGTGCGGCCAGGCGGTAACTTCACTCTGACCTGCCGAGCAGAGGCCTGGCCTCCAGCACAGATCAGCTGGCGCGCGCCCCCGGGGGCTCTCAACCTCGGCCTCTCCAGCAACAACAGCACGCTAAGCGTGGCAGGCGCCATGGGCAGCCACGGCGGCGAGTATGAGTGCGCAGCCACCAATGCGCATGGGCGCCACGCGCGACGCATCACGGTGCGCGTGGCCGGTGAGTGGCGGGTTTCTGGGGTGGAGGTGGGGCGAGGGACATGGAACACGGAGTGACCTAGGCCTTGGGGTTACTGACCCCAACTCTACCTCTCAGTGTGCAAGACCAAAGGGGGCCAATGTGGAGGCCAAGGGCGCTTCATGGGCGGGGCTGTTGGTTGACAGGTTAGGGGAAGGAGGTGGAGGCAGAGAGAATGGACAGGAGTCAGGACAATGCTCCTCACCTGTGTCCCATACTGGAGGGACATAAAGTGGAGGCAGAGTGATCCGAGGTTAAGGTTATCCTCAGCTATAAGGGATTATAAGGCCAGCCTATGCCACATAAGACCTTTTCAAACACAAAAGAAAGAAAGGACCTCCTAGGACAGACCCGTTGGGGGGGGGTCCCTTGAGAGTGGGTACTAGTAGCTAAGAAACACTTGACTCAATTCACTCTCCATCATGTCCCTGAGGGGGAACTGGGGTCAGAGATGGCCTCAGAGTAGTTGATGGTGGCCCCAGTTAATGTCTGTTTTGGGGCTGGGGTCTGTCAGAGCTAGAGGAAGGCTGAGCTGCTCCTTCCGGGCTGTCCCCTTAGGGGAATGGGAGGAATTGGGTCATTAGGACGGTATAGGGTGTCCAGGGGCTTATAATCACATGGCCTAAGAGGGGTGTATATTGGTATTTTGGGGTTCCTCCGATGCTGGAGAGGCCTTCCTGGTCCTCTTCATCAGGCTGCAGTAGCAGGTGCATGGAGGGCTGGGGGAGACTAGGGGCTTGCCCACCCTGGCGAGGGTCTGCGCCTACAGGTCCGTGGCTTTGGGTCGCTGTGGGCGGTGCGGCAGGGGGCGCGGCGCTGCTGGCCGCGGGGGCCGGCCTGGCCTTCTACGTGCAATCCACCGCCTGCAAGAAGGGCGAGTACAACGTCCAGGAGGCCGAGAGCTCTGGTGAGGCGGTGTGTCTCAATGGCGCGGGCGGGACACCGGGCTCGGAAGGCGGAGCCGAGACCGCTGGCACTGCTGAGTCGCCTGCAGATGGCGAGGTCTTCGCCATCCAGCTGACAGCCTCGTGAGCCCGCACCCAGCGCCCCCCGGGGGGCCTCCGCAAGCACTGGGGCGGGCGTATGTATTGTTCACTCTCTTTAACTATTTATTCAACTCCAGGGGCATCGCCTCCATTTTCTACCCATTCCCCTCAATAAAGTTTTTATAAAGGACTCTGGGTCTCTGTAATGTACAGCAATGGAGGTTGAATTCCAATCTCAAGGGACATATATATTATATATATATCCTTATATGTGTAATATATGACCCTGGTCTTCTGTTCTCGCCTTTAATTCTAGTGAGCACCACCACACTTGGTTTTTGAAGTACTGGGAACAGAACCATTAGGTACTATATGCTAGGCAAGTGCTCTCTCAACCAAAGCCCAGCTACATCCCCAGGTTTTGTATTTTAAGACAGGGTCCTATGTAGCCCAGGCTGCACTGGAACTCCCTCTGTAGGTGAATGACCTTGAACTTGATTCATCATTCTCCTGCCTCCACCTCTTGAGCCATCACTCAAGAGTTATTCATTGAGCTAATGGTGGTGTGTGCCTTTAATCGCAGCGTTTGGAGGCAGAGGTAGGGGGAATCTCTGTGTGTTCAAGGCCAACCTGGTCTACAAAGCAAGTTCCAGGACAGCCAGAGCTACACAGAGAAATTCTTGTCTAGAAGAAAAAACAAACAAACAAACAAAGAGTTATTTGTCGAGGAGCTGGAGAGATGCTCAGAGGTTAAAAGTGCATACTGCTCTTACAGAGAATCCAAGTTCGGTTCCCAGCTCTAGGGGTCCAGCATCCAGTTCTGGCCTCNACCTGCACTGCACTCATGAGGCCTCCATAGCCAGACACATACATACAAACAGAGATAAAAGTTAAATTAAGAAATAGTTCTTCATTCAAAGCACTTGTTTTATTTTTATGAACTCCCATGTTTCCAGTATATTCTAAGCCATCTGTGTACATGAGACCTGGAGCTGAAACTTGACCTCCTGGAACTATACAGCTTCCTGCCACGAAAGGACACTTGGGCAGGGTGGGTGGAGACCAGCTCCTTTTCCGTCCCTACCACTTATCTCTTCCGCCCAGTTGCTGCCCTCTGATCCCTTAATTCTCCAAGGTGGGAATGAAGGTAGTTCCCCCAGGCCTGGTTACAGTCACAGTAAGATTCTTTTTCCAGCATGTGCACTGCCATCTTGCCCCTTCCCAGTGGTCTGGATTTCCCGCATGAGTAAAAGATATCAGGGCAGGGTGAGCGATGAACCCCTGTATTCCTGCCCTAGAGACTGGAGACAGAAGGATCAGAAGTTCAAACTAATCCGTGGGTAAGTATCCAGTTGAGGCCAATGTAGGACAAGAGCCCTTACCTCAGAAGCAAACCAACAGAAAATGTTACAGGGGCTCAGTTGGTAAAGTGATTGCCACAAGATCTGAGTTCAATCCCCATGTAAAAAAAACACACATGTAGGGCTGGAGAGGTGGCTCAGTGGGGAAAGGTGCTTGCTGCACAGGTCTGGCAACCTGAGTTTGATCCCTGGAAACCACGAAAGGGTAGGAGAGAACAGACAGCACAAAGGTGTGCTTTGACCTCCACACACTGTGGCACTCGTGTCCTTCATATGACACACATGACCCCCCACACTAAGGGCGTCATGGCCGTAGGGAGGTGGAGACAAGCAGATGCCTTCAGCTTTGTTGTCCACTAGTCTAGCCTTGTCGGCAAGGTCCAGATAGCTGGAAATCCTAGTGGGGATGAGCAGGTAAAAGTGCTTGACACCAAGCCTGATGATGTAAGTTCAGTCCCAGGACTTCCGTGGTGGAAGGAGAAAACTGACTGAAAATTGTCCTCTGACCTCCACCTCTATCACACACACACACACACACACACACACACACACACACACACACACACACGGCAATGGATTCCAGCCCTTGGGTCGCCTCTCCTCTTAAAGAATGAACCACAATTCCACTCTTGACACCTTCTCCTTCCTGTGCCCACCTGTGTCTCAGTTTACCCTCCAACTTGCCTTTCCACTCTGCCTGTCACAGTTCACTGTAGATAAGTAAACACAGTGATCAGCTGCACCCCCCACAGTGCNGCACCTCCCCTCCCCCTCCCAGGGCAGAGGCAGAAGGAGAGAACAGCTGGGCCTTCTCCCAGAAGCCTCCTCCTCATTTTCTGCTCCCTGAAAAGCAGGAACACACAGCTCCGGCGAGGGAAGTGGGTCTAGGCAGCTCTTACCTCCATTGGTTGCTCAGATGCAAACATTTCATCAGCAAAGATGAGAACAGGAAGCAGGGCAGGAGACAGCAAAGCTATGCCAGGGACACAAGTAAGAGAGCACAGGCTAAGTGTGAGCCCCTGCCGGGCTCTCCTCAACCCCTTAATCATCTCTTCACTCACTCCTATCTGCCTCCTCAAGTTTCCTTAGGCTCACAAAGTCCTGCCATCCAGGGCAGTTCCTGTTGGCTTTTTTTTTTCCCCCTGAGACAGGGTTTCTCTGTGTAGACCTGGATGTCCTGGAACTCACTCTGTAGCCCAGGCTGGCCTCCAACTCACAGAGATTCACCTGCCTCTGCCTCCCAAGTGCTGGGATTAAAGGTGGGCACCACCATGGCTAGGGAGCTAAAGCTCCTAAGCCAAAGAGGGATAGAAAGCCAAACTGTGTGCTGAGGAGCTTCCGGAAGGCTGTGAAGCCTGAGGGGCAGTTCAGAGAAGACAACCGTGATGGAACAGTACAGGTGAAGATGATCAAGCCTGTCCTAGGAGTGGGTAATTATCCCCCAGACTAAGGAGTGTACATTTCTCTCCAGCAAAAGGTTATGTTAGGTGTGGAGAGGGTTTGNCCGGTCAGGAACTCCCTGAACAGCCAGGTATGGTGAATGGGGAGGCAACAGCCACCGTGCCAACCTAGGGCCTGTCTGACCCAGGGAGCCTGTGGGTACATCAGGGGAAAGCTGGGCCACATTCACCCTTGGCCCTGAGTAGGTCTGAGCAGATTGAGTCAGGCCCACTGACTTGGTCAGGGGTGGAGAGATGTAGGGAGGCTCCACGGAAGAGCTCTGGGGTATGGAAACGTAGTAGCTCAGAGAGAATGACTGAGGGTTACAGAGAGCTAGTTAAGTTAGTGCCTCCTACCCATGCTCTTAATCTGTGGAGGAAGCAGCTGATACAAATGGATGGAACCTTCCGGTGCTGTATTAGACCTTGATTTGTGTTTGACTTTAGTAACTTCCTAGTTGTGAATTTCTGAGATCACCTGACACTTGCTGAGAACAGGTGACAACAGACTTTCAGAGTGCTTCACCAAGGTTGTCTTTGTAACCCCACTGTTTGTTATGGGATGGGAGTCCAGGATGTTGCCTTGTCCTGTCCTCTAGAGGAACAGAATTTACATGTGTATGTATGTTTATATATAAGCATATATAGTGTATATATGTATATATACACAATATTATATATAACTATACACATACACACATATATAAAGGGGATTATTAGAACAGCTAACAAGTTGTTGCTGTGGGAAGGTCTTTTTGTATACTGTGAATATATGTTGCTACCATTGGTTATAAAGAAGCTGCTCTAGCCTATGGCAAGATAGGTTATAGCCGAGCGAGGAAATCCAAGAGAGATAGAAGGAGAAGAGGGCAGAGTCAGAGCAGACGCCAGCCCCCATGCCCAAGAAGCAACATGCCAACAGACTGGTAATGCCATGGTCACATGGCAAAATATAGATTAATAGAAATGGGTTAATTTAAGATGTAAAAGCTAGCTAGCAATAAGCCTGAGCCATAGACCAAACAGTTTGTAATTAATATTAAGCCTCTGAGTGATTATTTTATAAAAATGGCTGCTGCCTGGGCTAGACCCGGTGGGACCAAGAAATTTCAATCTACAGGCTGTGGTCCAACTAGTCCAGCAATGGCCATCTGTCTAAAAGCAGAAGGTCCAGAATCCAGTAGTTGTTCAGTCTATAAGACTGGATATCTCAGCTGGTCTTCCATATATTCTGGAATCCCAAAGAAGTAGGCTCATGTCAGTGAGAATGAGGGCAAGCAGGCAAAGAGAGCAAGCTTCCTTCTTCCATATCCTTTATATAGGCTGCCAACAGAAGGTGTGGTCCAGATTAAAGGTGGATTTTCCCACTTCAAAGATCTGGATTAAAAATGGGTCTTCCTACTTCAAATGATTTAATTAAAAAAAAAAATCCCTCATGCCAGGTGGTGGTGGCACNTGCCTTTAATCCCAGCACTCGGGAGGCAGAGGTAGGATCTCTGTGAGTTCAAGGCCAGACTGGTCTACAGGTCTACAGAGCAAGTTCCAGGACAGGCTCCAAAGCTACATAGAGAAACCCTGTCTTCAAAAACAAAAACAAAAACAAAACAAAAAACCCTCACAGGTGTGTCCAGTCATTTAGGTTTTAGTTGAAAAGGTATTATATATATATATATATATATATATATATATATATATATGAAAAGGTATTATAAATTTAGAATGGGTGGCAATGTCCCTTGAGGGACATTTTTTTAGTATCTCAAACTTAAATATGATAATTATTGATATTATTGATATTCTCTTAAGTGATGCCACATTGCATAATAAATCATGGAAAGAAAAGACAGATATCTGTACAAATGCATTCTTAACAAAATAGGACAGAAACACATCCATTATAATCCCCTCATCTGCAACCGGTCATGTGGCCTTAGCTGGTATTTATAATTACCTTCCTCTGCTACCCATTCTGTATTTCCTCCATCCTCAGCAAACACCTCAGCAGGTCTTGGCTCTGTCCCTGGAGGAGTGACCCACACCTTCATTCCTGAAGGGTCTGTGACCTTTGTCATCCTGCCTGGATTAGGCTGATGTAGTTTCCCACTGAAATTAACCACAGGACATGGTAGCCCCAAGACACCCCCTAAAGGATCTCCTGCACTCCAGACATAATCTTCCTTACCTCTATTGTGTGGAGGGGCGATCCAATTTCCCCGTGGTAATCTGGATAAGTCACCCCTCCAGACACTGTTATTCCTTTCTTAGACTGTTGGCTTAAAGGCATCAGAAGTCTAAAGTGGCCAGCAGGGCGTCTGAGTTTCCAGTTACTTCAATGGAATGTTTGTTGTGGCTCTTGGCAGGGGTGCTCCCCACTCTGGAAGCAAAACTTCTAGGCCAGCAGAACTGGACCAGGAAGCAAAAAGTTTTCTGGTGGGCCACTAAGGGTGATAGTGAGTGGAGCCATTCCCTTTGCCACCCTTTGATTCGTGGGCATGTGAATCCTGGCTGTGGGGGAAACGATACCATGTATTAGATGCTGATTCAAAGAACATACTGCCTTCTGGAGAACCCTGCCCCAGCCCTCCGGGCTACTGCTGGTGTTGTAGCTGTGATTTTGTTTGTTTGTTTTGTCTCTAGTGTTTTGTTTTGTTTCCGCTAAGACAGGGTTTCTCTGTGTAGCCCTGGCCATTGTGGAACTTGCTCTGTAGCCCAGGCTGGCCTTGAACTCAGAGATTTGCCTGCCTGTATTGTCCCACCCTGAGTGTGCTGGGATTAGCGGGGTGAGCCACCATGCCCATAACTGTTTTCAAAAGGCCATTTCATCTTTCTATCAAACCAGCTGCTTCAGGATGGTGGGGAACATGGTAAGACAGTGGATTCCATGAATGTGGACCCACTGTCACACTTCACTGGCTGTGAAGTGAGTTCCTTGGTCAGAAGCAATATTGTGTAGAATAACATGATGGTGGATCAGGCATTTTGTAAGTCCACAGATGGTGGTTTTGGCGGAGGAATTACGTGGAAGAAAGGCAAATTCATAATCAGAATAAATATCTACTCCAGTAAGGACAAAGCATTATCTTTTCCACAGAGGAAGTGGTCCAATGTAGTCAACCTGCCATCAGCTTGCTGGCTGGTCACCTGGGGAATGGTGCCAGATCTGGGGCTCAGTGCTGGTCTCTGCTGTTGGCAGATCTGGCATTCAGCAGCAGCTGTAGCCAGGTCAGCCTTGGTGAGTGAAGTCCATGTTGTTGAGCTCGTGCATAACCCCCATCTCTGCCACCATGGCTACTTTGTTCATGGGCCCATTGGGCAATGACAGGAATGGCTGGGGAAAGAGGCTGACTGTTCACAGAATGGATCATCCTACCTACGTGATGATTGAATGCCTCCTCAGCTGAAGTCAACTATTTTTTTGTTTATTTTTTTGAGACAGGGTTTCTCTGTGTAGCCCTGGCCATCCTGGAACTAACTCTGTAGACTAGGCTGGCCCAGAACTATCAGAGATCCAACTGCCTCTGCCTCCTGAATGCTGGAACTAAAGGTGTGCACCACTACTGTCCAGCTGAGTTGACATTCTTTTTTTTTTTTAAGATTTATTAAAAAAAAAAGATTTATTTATTATGTATACAGAAGAGGGCACCAGATCTCATTACAGGTGGTTGTGAGCCACCATGTGGTTGCTGGGAATTGAACTCAGGACCTCTGGAAGAACAGTCAGTGCTCTTAACCTCAGAGCCACCTCTCCAGCCCTTGACACCTTTTTTAAACTGTGTGCTTCCATGTTAAACCTAGAGTCTCCACTCAGAGGGTTCATATCAATAAACAGCCTGGTCCAGTTTCATGTTCATTCTCTGGAAAAGGCTTTAAAATGCAGATGAATAAAGCTAACCTCTGAGTGTTCTGCAGGTTAAGAAAGCCATGCAAGACAACCAGTACAATGGTGCTTCTAATTGCCTTGTAACCCTACTGGGGCTGGGTTAATTCAAAGAAATAAATCCAATGTTGGCCGGTGGTGGTGCACTCGGGAGGCAGAGGCAGGCAGATCTCTGTGCTTTCCGAGGCCAGCCTGGACTACAGAATGAGTTCCAGGACAGCCAATACTACACAGAGAAACCCTGTCTCAACAAACAAAAAAATCAAAAAACAAACAAACAAAAGAATCCAAGAGGTACCCTAAAAAGGTGAAAAAGGACACTCCTAAAAGCTATAAGGTTATTGAATGGAAACCCCAGTGCCAGGAATGGGCTTCCTGTGAGTGTTACAGCTCTGAAGGGAAAGACTTCCCCAGTGGAAGTGTTACAGCTCTGAGATGAAAGGTATCCTGGCAGTTGGGAGCCAAGGAACACCACAAAGTCACACTGCACAACAAACCTCACACAAGAGATTTACTGGAAAAACTCAGGAGGGTGGCTGCCACTGCTTGGGGAAGAAGCATCAAGGCTTACATAGGGTTTCTTGGGGGCAGAGAGTTCAAGGGTGGAGATTTCCAGTCATGAGCTTGGGATAAGGCCAGGGAGGGACTGGTGGGATTTAGAGCTCAGGGGTTGGTGGGTTTTGGTGGGTTCTCATATCGGGAAGTGAGCTCAGACCTTTTACCCTACACTCCTTCCCTGAGGTCCCACAAACCGTAAAGGCTATTGCCACTGCTGTTGGTTGTATGCCAGGACTAAACAGTGATACCCTGTTGCTGAAGGCACCGCATGCTCTGACTGTAGGAAATAGGGAAGCTAAGCTGGGACTGAACTGGAAACTCCCATCCTGCTGCCATTCAGTTGGATTTAAGGCCCGCTCCACAAGACAGAGTTCACACCTGGTACTGTAAACCAGACAAAAACCTGTGGCTGCGGAGGTCCTAGGTCCCAGTGGGGAAGTGACTTGTGTGGTTTTTCTAGGTGGATGTGATGTGTCTGTCACACATCTTCTACACATGTGACGCTCCTGAGAACCAGGGACAGGTACTGTGGCATGCATGGTGGTCTATTTCTCGGTCACAGGTGGACACCTACAGTCACCCCCACCAAGGCTCAGAGATCATTGAGGAAGAGGGGACGGAAGGAACGGAAGAGCGGGATATTGTGTTTCAATTTCCTTAGAAAATTGAAACATTCCATCCTGCTGCTCTTTAAGCCGGAAAGTAAACAACTCAAACCAGCTTCCGGAAGTTCCTTAAACTGACCAGATTCACTAGGCCTCTCCATGCCAAAGTAAGCAGAGCCATGCTGCAAAGAGGACCCTGAGACCAAATGGCTTCCCAGAAGTAGAAACCAGTTGAGCTGCCTCGAAGAGGTTTAGACCAACTGAGGTACCTGGGAAGGACACTTTCTAACCTGTTGTGTTGTCTGCAGGATGTGCAGTGTGCCTCAGGAAGGAAGGGAGGGAGGGAGAGAAGGAGGGAGGAAGGGAAAAAGGGAAGGAGGGAGGGAGAGAGGAAGGAGGGGAAGGAGGGAAAGAAGGAAGGAAGGAAAGAAGGAAGGACAGATATGAGTTCCATCCCCAGCACCACAAAAGGCCCGGCATGGATGAGTTTGCCTGTAATCTTAGTGCTGTGGAGGCAGAGCCTGAAGGACCCTGAGGGTCATTGGCCAGGCAGCCTACCCAAACACTGAGTTCCAAGTTCAGTGAGAAATTCCATCTCAAATGAAAGGGAAGGGTCTGGAGACGTGGCTCAATGGTTAAGAGCATCTGCTGCTCTTGCAGAGGACCCCGATTAAGTGACTTCAGTTCCAAATGAACACATACAGAGAAAAATAGTAAATAACTGGGTGTGGTGGTACATGCCTTTGATTCCAGCATTTGGGAGGCAGAATCAGATGATTTCAGAGTTTGAGGCCATCCTGTTCTATATAGTGAGTTCCTAGAAAGCTAGGGCTATGTAGAGAGAGCCTGTCTCAAATATAAACAAACAAAAACAACAATAAGAAGACAAAACCAGGGAGGAACAGGAAGATGGAGATGATAAGAGCAAGTGAGACAGACCCAGCAGTGCAGACAGTGAAGTCTGTTCATGTCTGACATTTAAGACCATAGTGGCTTGCCATGAGTGCCCAGGGTCTTTGTCACTTGCATACCATGTAGCCTCTCTCTTGGGCTAGATCCACAGGTAACTATAGCTTTTCTTGGTAGACCTACACTCCATGCTCTTGGCATCACCCAACACCCTGGGTAGCTGTATTGCAGTCTTGGCTTCCCTCCCCCAGCTTCACACAGGGCCCTCTCAGAGACTCCCCAAATGCAATCTGTTCTCTCCCNACCACACCGATTCCCAGGCTTTCCTTTGAGTCTCTGTGATGCTATAGTCCTTGCTGTGTGCATGCTGTCCAAAGCAGCATCCTGTGGACCACGCCAAACACTGACACTGGCTTCAACAGTACCCTCATCCCTTGGACCATGGCTATAGCAGCCTCTAAGCGTCTGAGTAGCTAAACCTGGGAGCATTCCTCTGGATGACTCTGGAGTGCAGGGTATCCAAAGCTCTGGTCTCAAAGCAAAGCGTTTCAACCGAATTAGAATTGTTTTTGTTTCAAGATTTTATTTTTACGCGTATATCTATGCAAATGTATGGCACAAGCATGTAGGTATGTCATAGTTAGGGTTACTAGTGCTGTGATGAAACACCACGACCAAAAACAAGTTGGGGAGGAAAGGCTTTATTTGGCTTACACTTCCA
>LZPO01020470.1:935524-950893 GCA_001675575.1 Neotoma lepida
GTTTACACTGTTCATGTGTCAACCATCTTCAGACAGCTCGTGAAACCTTACTGCTTTTTCCCTTTTACAGAGGGGAACATAGACCAGTGACGAGGGGTGATTTTCCCAAGGACACACAGCCAGAGCTGAGAGAGCCTGGGTTANAGTGTGTGCACAAGAGGTGGAGGCAAGAGAATCACCAGTTCTAGGCTAGCCTGGGCTCCATAACAACAAGTGCCTTGGACAACTGAAAAGAGAGACCAAGAATATGGCTCAGTTGTCACAGTGCTTGCCTAGGACTCATGAAGAGCTGGATTTCATCCCAGTGCCTGTTAAACCAGATGTGGTGTCATCCCAGCACTCAAGAGGTAGGNCAGGGGCTAGAGAGATGGCTCAGTGGTGAAGAGTGACGGTCCTCTGGAAGAGGACCTGGGAGTGATTCTCAACACTCACATGACAACTCCGCTGTATGAAATTCCAGTTCTGGGGGATCCAATGCTCTCTTATGGCCTCTGTGGGCACCAGACATACATGGCGTGCACAGACATGCATATAGTCAATGCATATAAAATTAAATTAAAAAAAGGAAGTGGAGCAGAAGGCCACAACATGGCTTAGTAGGTAAAGGCACTTGCTACCAAGNGGGGGACACAAGAGCAATGCTTAGGACCCGTGTGCCGGAAGGAGAGAACTGACTCCCACAGGCTGTCCTCTGACCATCACTTGCAACATCTCACACACAAATAAATGTGATTTAAAATGGGAGGAAGAGTTGGGAGGATAGTAATCCAAGGTCATCCTTCCCACTACACAGTGAATTCAATGGTAGCCTGGGCTATNTAAGACATTGTCTCAAAAATGGGGTGGTGGTGGTAGGAGAATAGGATGGAGGGAAAACACACAGACATAAATGTCCTGACAGGAACACACATGAAAACAGACACATAAGCACACACCCACTGGCACATACAGACATTCATGGAGACTCCCACACAGCCATCTATGTGGACATACAAAGAAGTACACACAGACATGGACACATGGAGGGCATGCAGTCACACTTATATACCACACTGTCTACCAAAGGCATTTCAGATTGGTCACCTGAGCAGTGTGTCCTGATGTTTGCTATTCTTTTTTTTTTTATTAATTTGTTGGGAGAAGATCTTGCTATGCTGCCCTGGCTTTGAATAGCTGGCCTCAAGCAATCGCACTGCCTCTACTTCCCTAGTAGCAGGGCCTATAGGTAATACCACCACATCTAACTTTCTATTCTTGCCTTTTTGTTGTGAGCCTAACCTTTAATGGCTGAGCCATTCCTCCAGCCCCTATTCTCTTATCTATTTATATTATTACTTTTTTTATTTTTTGGTTTTTGAGATAGGGTTTCTCTGTGTAATCCTGGCTGTCCAGGAACTAGCTCTGTAGACCAGGCTGGAATGAAACTCAGAGATCCACCTGCCTCTGCCTCCCAAGTGCTGGGATTAAAGGCATGTGCCACCACACCTGGCTACATATGATTTTACTTTTGAGACAGGGTCTCACTGTGTATCCCTGACTGGCCTGGAACCCACTATGGAGATGAGGTTGGTCTCAAACTCACAGAGATCCACCTGCCTCTGCCTTCTGAGTGCTGGGTTTAAGGGGATACAGCACTACACCCAGTTTTACATTTTTTATTCCTTTTACTTATTTATTGAGTATGTGTGGATGGGAGAAGAACAGATGTGAACATCAGAGGCAAACTTGCAGAATTTGGTTCTCTCCTTCCACCATGTGGAGCCTGGGGGTCGAATTCTCAGGATGTCAGGCTTGGCTGCAAGCAACTTTACCTGCTGAGCCATCTCACTGACCCACAAGTTGTGGAGGTCTCTGCAAACACCAGAGCTTGCAGAGTAATGATCCATGATCTGTGTGAAGCAAGAAGTTGAGTTCACCACATCTTAGTAGCCAGTGTTGGTTTGAGCTTCTAGAGTCTGACACTGGCAGTGTATTTTAAGCATGTTTAAGTACAGCACAGTTCGGAAGAGTTTCCTTGTGTAACATAATCCTGTGTGCAGAAGGAGGCACAATGACATCGAAACTCTTCTCAAAGTGCAAGTCACTTCTTCCATGAAGTTCTAGAGACAGGCTACATGTGCTACCTTAAGGGCTGTCTTAGTTAGGGTTTCTATTGCTGTGAAGAGACACCATGACCACGGCAACCCTTATGAAGGAAAACATTTAACTGGAGTGGCAGACTTACAGTTTAGAGGTTCAGTCCTTTATCGTCATGGTAGGAAGCAAGGCAGCACGCAGGCATACATGGTGCTGGAAAAGGAGCTGAGAGTTCTTCCATCTTGATCCTGTAGGCAACAGAAAGTAATCTAAAACACTACACACTTCCTCCAACAGAGCCACACCTCCCAATAGTGCCACTCTCTTGGGGATCATTTTCTTTCAAACCACCGCATTCCACTCCCTGACCCCCAAAGTCTTGTAGCCGTATCATAATGCAAAAATGCATTCAGTCCGACTTCAAAAGTCTCCATAGTCTATTACAGTCTCAACAGTGTTTTAAAGTCCAAAGTTCAAAGTCTCTTCTGAGATTCATTCAATGTCTTAACTGTAATCTCCTATAAAACAAAACAAAACAACATAAATCACATACTTCCAACATATAATGGAACAGGATATACATTACCATTCCAAAATGTAGGAGAGGGANCATAGTGAGGAAATACTGGACCAAAACAAGACCAAATAGTAGCTGGGCAAACCCTAAGCTCTGCATTTTCATGACTGATGTAGAAATGCTGTCCACATCTCTCCAACTCCTTTCAGCTTTGTTGACTGCAACACAATTCTTTCTCTTGGCCTGGTTCCATTCCCTGTTAGCAGCTCTCCTCAGCAGGTATCCCATGGCAGAACCCAACATCTTGGGTTCTCCAAGGCAATCCAGGCTTCACCTTCATAGCTTCATGAAATGGCCTCTCTACGCCTCCATTCAGGGACACCCTGACATATGCCTGGTCTCACCGGCTTTCCTTAGTCGTGGAGGAATCCCTTTGTTCTGTCGTTAAAGCCAGAACCATGTGGCCAAAGCTGCCAAGTTCTACTTCTTGCTGGGGCTGGAACATGGCTCCCTCATTCAATTACATCTTCACCAGCTTTCTGTTTTTGATGGTTTCCTTCACTGCCTAANCTTGGCTGTTCTGGAACTTACTCTGTAAACCAGGCTCCCATAGTTCATCAAATCACACTCAACACCACTGTCTTCCATGCTCCAACTAGTATGGCCCATTAAGCAGCACTTAAAGCGTTCAACTGCTTTTCTAATCCACAGTCCCAAGGTCCATATTCCTTCAAACAAAAACATGGTCAGGCCTATCACAGCAATCCCCCAATCCCTGGTACCAACTTCTATCTTAGTTAGGGTTTTATTGCTGTGAAGAGACACCATGACCACAGCAACTCTTTTACATCTTGATCCTGCAGGCAACAGGAAATGATCTGAGACACTAAATGTGGCTTGAGCATAATGAGACCTCAAAGTCCACCTCCACAGTCACACATTTCCTCCAACAAGGCCACATCCACTCCAGNAAATCCTAATAGTGCCACTCTCTTTTGGGGCCATTTTCTTTCAAACCACCACAAGGGCTTAGGGAAAGATCTGGTGTGGTCTTAGTCACACAGATAGTGTAAAGTTCATCTACACTAGTGTAGAGTTATTAGCCACCTCCAGTCCTGGTGGTGGGAGCATGGAGGGGGGTGGCGTCTGGCCTGGCCCTACAGATAGCACAAGGATCACCAGGTTATTAGTCACCTTCATTCCCAGCCTTCTGGGCAGAAAACAGGTTATACATCTTTGAAAAGACAACCCTGCATGTTTAACATTCCTGGTTTCTCTAGTGCTATCTGTGAGCGCAAGAATCTTTGTGCTCCCAACAACAGATGGTTCTATCTTGGAAGTGCTCAGGAGCTATGGACTGAACCCTAAGAAATCAGCATGAGGGGCAAAGGAAGACCTCATCTGTTAAAAGCAGAGATTTGGGGACTGGGCACGGAGCTCAGTGGTAGAGCGGGTTCTAGTATGTGCAAAGTCCCTGGGTTCCATGTAGGTGAAAGTTTTGTCTGGGTCCCGCCAGGCCCCANGCGGTCCAGCCAGCCCTGCCGTCCCACAGCTACTTGTAAAATAATTACTCAGAGGCTTATATTAATTATAATTGTTTGGCCACTAGCTCAGGCCAAACAATTATTATTGACTAGCTCTTACACTTAAATTAACCCATTTTTATTAATCTATATGTTTTGTCATGTACTTTGTGGCTTTACTGGTCTGTAGACATGTTGTTTTTTTGATGGTGGCTGGCGTTTTCTGACTCAGCCTTTTTTTTTTAAATTTTTTTGTTTATTTATCTCGTCTATATTTTTTGTCTGGCTACTGGCCAATCAGCATTTTATTTATCAACCAATCAGAGCAACACATTTTTACAGCATACTGAACATCACCCATNAGTTCCATTCCCAGCCCTGAAAACAAAAATGGTTGTTAGGCTGGGGAGGTGACTCAGTCTATAAATGGAGGTGGCTCAGTCTATAAAGCACTTGTCATACAAGCATGAGGACTTGAATTCAGTCCCCAGAATCCATGCCTGTGTAGCCCCAGGAAAACTAATTCTGCAGCTGCTGCCCCCGAATCCTGTTGAGATGCAGTCTGTCTGTCCGTGTCTCTCACACAGGCCAGGTTTGAGCTCTGGGTCAGCGCTCCAGCCCATCCGTTCCTCTAAATTCAGAATCCCTTTATCCTGCAACCCTTGGTCACTTNCTGGCAGCACAGGGTAGACCCTCACAGAACGTCTAGCTGCCTCCACTCACTGGACATGGTGATGATNCTCAAGGTATTGGCCATCTTAGTGGCACTATAGTGTCCAGAGCACAGGATCTGACTGTTGCTGGTCACAATGTGCAGTTCGAAAGCTGCCCAGTCTAGGCCTTAGCCAATGGGCTCCTTTAATAGAGCCATGTCCAAGGCGATAAGCTGAGGGTCTGACAGTCCACACTGCAGTTCACCAAGAGTGACCCTCTCACAGGAAGTACAGGGTGCTGAGGCTCCAGCCAAACCAGGAACTCTTTTTTTGTTTGTTTGTTTGCTTGTTTTGTTTTTCAAGACAGGGTTTCTCTGTGTAGTTTCGGCGCCTTTCCTGGAACTCACTCTGTAGACCAGGCTGGCCTCGAACTCACAGAGATCAGCCTGCCTCTGCCTCCCGAGTGCTGGGATTAAAGGCGCAAAACAGGAACTCTTAACCTCTGCACCTCTGGGGGGAAAGTTCTACAGTGTTCTGGTGCCGGAACCCAATCTACAAGAAGCCCTACCTCATGCCAGGATTTTAAGATTCCCTGCTCTGCATGGTGGACCCAGCCCAGTGGGAAAGATCAGTAAGGGCCTGGGGCAACTCAGGAGGCTGAGATTCTGATGGAGCCTCTGAGAGAAGGTGAGTCAGCTGGGTTCAGTGGTGTGCACCTTTGATCTTAGCACTTGGGAGGCAGAGGCAAGTTCTCTGTGAGTTTGAGGCTAGCCTGGTTTACATAGAGCCAGNGCTCTAGAGTAAGACTCTGTCTCAAAAATAGAATGAGAGAGAGAGAGGGAAGGAGGGAAGAGAATACTTGAGGAGGGGGATTTTTGGAAGAGGAGGAGAGGCAAGGAAGGAAAGTGTTGAAGACTAAGCGGGAGTTTTGCCAAGTGAGCCGGGCCATGAATCTGGCAGAGGGAACTGCAGCAGCAGATGTTGGGCGTGCAGAGGCAATTTNCGAGAGAGAGAGAAGTTGGGGCAAATACACTCCACAAGCAAAGTGGAGGGCTAGGGAGCTAAAACTTTCTCCTGGGGAGCCCCTCGTCAGATCTGAGTTACTGGACAACTTCTGCAGTGGCCAGAGTTGCAGGCTATGGGAGGTTCTGCTTTCTCCCACCCCTCAGCCTCAGCCCTGCCCAGGGGAACCACTCTCACCTAGGGACAGCAGACCAGCAACAGGAGGGGTGTCATGGTGGCTAAGCTATGAGAGGAAGGTTCCCTGTGAGCTGCTTGCAGGGCAGTGGGGACAGCAGGGAGGCAGGAGGCGAAAGCCTGTGGACGATATTTCACAGGTCTAGGGTTGCATATTGTTTTAGAGACCCTAGGATTAGGACCAGGGATGCCGGGATTAGATAAGGACCAGATGCTGGAGAGGGGTCTCAGTTGTAGTTATGTCCCAAATGTGCCCACAGAAGTGCTGACAAAAGAGACAGACGCCTTGATTCTTAGTACTGAGACAGCATGGAGGCGGGGAGTGTGTGTGTGTGTGTGTGTGTGTGTGTGTGTGTGTGTTACATCTTCCAGCACAGCTTAGGTACAGTGGTGACTTCTGGACCCAGACAGGAAGTTAACAGAAAGCTGCCACACTGACCTCAGGGGCATAGGGACCATTCTTTTTTCTTTTAGCTTTAAACTTACCATGTAGAAAAGGCTGGTCTCAAACTTGCAGCCATCTTCCCACCTCTGCTTCCTGGGTGCTGGATTATAGGCAGGTATCACCATGCCTGGGTTCTTTCTTGTTGCTTTTTTCTTTCTTTTTTTATTCAGAGTATCATGTAACCCATGCTGGCCTCAAATCGTTTGTAACTGAATTCCCATGTAATCAAAAATGATTTTGGTTTTTCGAGACAGGGTTTCTCTGTGTAGCTTTGGCAGCGCCTTTCCTGAAACTCACTTGGTAGCCCAGGCTGGCCTCGAACTCACAGAGATCNGCCTGCCTCTGCCTCCCGAGTGCTGGGATTAAAGGCGTGCGCCATCACCGCCTTCAAAAATGATTTTGAATTTCTGATCCTCCTGCCTTCAATTCTTGAGTTCTGGGAGCACAACTGTGCACCACCATGCAGTTATAGATTCTGGAGAATCAAACCCAGGGCTCTGTGCATGTTATACAAGCAGACTACCGAAAGAGTGAAAGAGCTATATCCCAGCCCTCTTCTCCTTTCTTCTTTCTTCCTTCCTTCCTTTATTATTTTTTTCTTTTTTTTGAGACAGAGTGTGGTAGTTTGAATGTAATTGGACCCCATAATCTCATAGTTAGTGGCACTATTAGGAGGTGTGGCTTTGTTGGAGTAGGTATGGCCCTGTTGGAGGAAGTGTGTCACTGTGGAGGTGGACTTTGAGGTTTCCTATGCTCAGGATACTGCCCAGAGTCTCAGTTGACTTCCTGTTGCCTGTAACACTCTCAGCTCCAGCACCATGTTGCCTGCATGCTGCCTTGCTTCCTGCCATGATGATAATGGACTGAACCACTGAACTGTAAGCAAGCCACCCAAATTAAGTGTTGTCTTTATAAGAGTTGCCATGGTCATGGTGTCTCTTCATAGCAATAAAAACCCTAACTAAGACACAGGGTTTCTCTGTGTATCCCTGGCTGTCCTGAAACTTGCTCTATAGACCACNCTGGTCTTGAACTCAAGAGATCCCCCTGCTTCTGCCTCCCAAGTGCTGGGATTAAAAGCATGCACCACCATGCCTGGCTGCCTTTTTGTTATATTTTGAAACAGGGTCTCTCTACATAGCCCTGGCTGTCCTGGAACTCACCATGTAGACCAGGCTGATATTGAACCCACAAAGATTCACCTGCCTCTGCTTCCTGAATGCTGGGATTAAAGAAGTGCACCAACACCACCCAGCTTCTTTTCTTATTTCTTACAACATGGTCCCAGGCAGCTCAGGCTAGTCTTGAATTTGTTATCATCCCNTGGCCTCAGCCTCTTCAGGGCTGGGGTTACAGGTATGAATCACTAGCATATTTTGTTTTTTGAGGGGCTGGAGAGATGGCTCAGAGGTTAAGAGCACTGATTGCTCTTCCAGAGGTCCTGAGTTCAATTCCCAGCAACCACATGGTGGCTCACAACCATCTGTAATGAGATCTGGCGCCCTCTTCTGTATACATAATAAATCAATAAATCTTTTTTAAAAAAGATTTAATTGTGTATATGTCTGTGTGCACATGAGTGCAGGTGTCCAAGGAGGTCAGATCCTTTGAAGCCGGAGTTTTAGCTTGCTGACAGCTACCTGGCATGGGTGCTGGGAACTGAACTCAGATCCTCTTGAAGAACAGTACACACTTTTAAGCTATCTCTAAAGGCCTCCTTATTTTCTTTTTTCATCCTGATCTCATTGTGTTGAATGCATTTGGGGTTGAATGCCTGGACTCAAGCAACTCTGACTCAGCTTGCTGAGAGGCTGAGTCAACAGATGCTGACAGCAACCCCACAGGGGGTTGAACGCAGAGTTTCATACATGTAGCCCATGCTCAGAGCCCATCAGTGAAAGATTGTAGGCAGAGGCTCTACCACTAATCACACTTCTAGCTCCTCACTGGGGGATTCTAGGCAGCGGGAGCTCTACTGATGAGCCATGTCTCCAGCTCCTTCCCTTCACCCAGTCTCCTAACCCTTGTTAACTAGTCCAGGCAGATGTTCTTTTCTCCAGAGAAGGGCCCATGGGTCCAGGTGGGCATTCCCTTCCCCCACCCCATCTCAGGCTTCTTTGGGCTGTATGAGTCTCTAATTGAGAGGGACATCCGAGTCCTTTGCTTCCTTGAGATACCTGTTGACTCACCAGCAGCACCCCTACTCAGAGTACCTCCTCAATCAGAAGCAGGTAGATCTCTGTGAGTTTCAGGACAACCTGGTCTACATAGTGAGTTCCAGGATNGTCAGGGCTACATAGAGGGACCTTGTCTTTAAAAAAAAGGGACCCAATCCCCTGCCTCCAACAAGGCAAAAGTTTAGGACTACCCAACATTGTCCAGAAGCCCTGCGGCACATGCATGCACAAATCACACACACACACATCACATGCACGCACACATGCATGCAAGCACACAGAAGCACATGCACACATCACACATGCACACATCATACCTGCATACATGCACACATCACATCACACATCACATGCACACACACATCACACATGCACACATGCATGCAAGCACACAGAAGCACATGCACACACACATCACACATGCACACATCATATGCACACATCACATGCACACACACACCACACATGCACACATCACATGCACACCCACATCCAGATTAAAGAATAACAATAGAGGACTGGAGCACTGGCTCTGAAGTTAACAGCACTGGCTGTTTTTCCTGAGGATAGGGTTAGAATCTCCGCACTCACAACTGTCTGTAACTCCAGTTCCAGGGATCTGATGCCCTTTTCTGGCCTCATCAGGCATAAGGTATTTGTGTGGTACACTTACATATATGAAGGCAAAACTCATACACATAATAAAAATAGGTAAACCTTTAAAAACTTCTTGAAGGAGCTAAGCGGTGGTGGTGAATGCCTTTAATCCCAGCACTCTGGAGNCAGAAGTAGGTGGATCTCTGTGAGTTTAAGGCCAGCCTGGTTTACAGAGCGACTTCCAGGACAGCTAGGGCTACACAGAGAAACCCTGTATCAAACAACAGCAACAACAAAAACCTCTTGAAGGTAAAACCAAGCCAAATCTTGGGTCCTCCCTTTGGAAGGAACCCTGCCCAGAGAGAAGTGAATCAGATACATCAATGTCCGGTCACGGTTGGTGGGCAGAAGAATGCAGTTTAACTGACACGAAGCTGGCCTGCGGTACACCTGCTACACACTCTAGTTTCAACAACAAATATGCTGCAATGGAAAAAAAGAAACTAGTAGAAGCAAGAAACAGAAGGACTTCGAGATGGCGGGGAGAGGGGCTCGGCTCAGTGGCATGAGCATGTCCCAAGCCTGTGGCAACAATCCTCCATGCCCCCAAAATACAGCAGATAAGTAAATAAACGAGTCTTAAGGAAATTGCCTTGCATTGATGCAATGGTCATTTTTTTTTAGGCAAGGTCTCTCTCTCTCTCTCTGGTCCTGGCTGACCTGTATCTCACAGATCCACCTGACTCTGCCTTCTGAGTGCTGGGATTAAAGGTGTGTGCCACCATACCCAGCCCTCCAATTCTTTAAACAATAGACTATGTATGACTGGGCTTGGTGGCATGAACTTNTCTTCCAGAGACCGGGGCACTGAGGTAGTAGGGCAGTAAAGTCAATATATTTGATAGAACATGGTCCAACCCCCGCTCCATGGTATCAACATTCCCAGAGTCCATTAAACAGCAAGCATGGGCACATATCTGTGATAGCTCCAGGATGAGTGTGCTTTCCTGCTTTGCAAACTAAGTCACCCCTATGGCTTTATGTGGCTTAAGGACTCACTTCTGATATTTTAATTCCATTGTGGTCTTTGGGACAGAATCAAGTGCCTTGTGTATGATGGGCAGGAGCTCTACCTCTGAGCCACACTGCCCACGGCCTGTCACTGCCTGTTAGGAGTAAGAGTTCATGTTACTATGCCCAGTCTACATAAAATCCTTAGAAATCCTTCTTGAGGGGCTCAGTGGTTGGGAGTGCTGGCTGCCCTTCCAGAAGACCGGGGTTCAAGTCCCAGCACCCTCATGGCAGCTCACAACTAACTCCTGTTCCAGGAGATCTGACACCCTCACACAGATATACCTGCAGGCAGAATACCAATGTACACAAGATACAAATAAATAAATTATTTAAAAAAAAAAAAGAAATCCTTCTTGGCAAGGTGGTGATTTCCCTGCCTTTCACAAGGCATCTGCTCTTACAACCCATCTGCATCTCACCTCAACAAAAACACCAGAATAGTAATAAACATAAACATTTATTAAACAGCTATCTATGTCTCTCTCCTAAGCAATTTAAACACAGCTCTCTCAATCAGTCCTATGAGGTAGAAAGCCTGACCATCCCCATAGTTGAGACATGAGGCCCAGAGAGGTCAAGACATTTACCTGAGGTCACACAGGAAGGAAAGGGTAAAATTGGCAGAGTCCTACATATGTAACAAATGGCCCTCCAGTATGTGTATGCAAATGTAAGTGCAGGTGTGTACGNATATGTGTTTGTGCAGAGCTCAGAGGACAACTTTGGGTACTCTTCCTGAGGCACTGTTCCACCATTTTGCTTGACGCAAGGACTCTCATTGTCTCCAGTTTCACTGAATGGACTAGGCTGCTGGCCAGCAAGCTCCAGGGAGCTGTCTGTCTCCACCTCCTCAGTGCTGGGACAACAAGCATGTCCCACCCATGCAGCTAACATGGGTTTGGGAATTGAATTCACATCCTCATGCTTGCAAGCACTTTCATAAGCACTTCAGTGACTGAGCAATCTCCGCAGCCTCCAACAAGTAGTCACTGAGTGCCTTCTGTACACTAGGAACTCATCTAGCTGGTGGCTTAAGTTGCGAGGGGAAGAACCCAGGTCTCCCTGCTGCTAAACACAGGCTTTGTCGGTCACACCCCAGCTTGGCTGGTGGCTGAGGGCTGATCAGAAGTGTTGCAGCTTCTTCTAAAGTCTCATTCTGTCTGCACACCTGGCCATGCCACCTTGCTGAAAATGGACCCCAAATCCCTTGGGCCTCAGCAAAGCAAACAGGCTCTTCCCAGCCAGTGACGACGATGGGTCCTCACTGTGAAAAGATGGAGGGAACCAAAATGTAAGACTCAAGGATCCACTTATCCCTTTTGCACATCCAGGGTCTGTTCAGGTCACAGCCAGGCTCATGGTCAAGGAAAGAAAGTTGTTAGTTCACACACAGGGTTTCCGGGCAAGAGTAAGGTGCAGAGCATGTGGAGGCTTCTCCGTGGGGGCCTTCCCCTGACACCCTTGAACATCAGCACACACTGAACACTGAAGGCACCTGGCCTTGGTACTTCTCCTGGGCTGTCTTGAGGATGGGCACAAGATTCTGGAAGGTGGGCCGGAAGGAGGCCTCTGACTCCCAGCAGTTCTTCATGAGGCGATAGATCTGGGGGGTGAGGGGAGAACGAGGCTGTGAGACCGTTCACCCTGCGTCATGAGGGTGGGGAACTGCCGTAGATGGACTCACCTCATGGGGACATCTGTCAGGCTGAGGCAGCCTCTCTTCTCGTTCCAGCAACTCTGTGAGCCTCAGCACAGTCATTTGGCCTTGCGTGACGCCGATGAGCTCGATGAATTTCTAAGGCACAATTGACAGCACAAGCTGTGAACCCGTGGCCCATGCTTCTCAGTTTTGTGCTTGTGTGTATGTGTGTGCATATACATGGAGTGCACACAGGCAAGGGAGACCAGAGGANAACAAAGATGTCCCATTCTATCCTTCTCTGTCTTAGTCCTTTGAGACAGGGTCTTCCACTNAATCTGAAGAGAGTGTGGTGGCCAGCAAGCCAGAGAACTCTTGTGTCTGCCTCCCACAGTTCTGAGGTTATATGTTGCATACTCATACAGCCCGGCCTAGATCCCCATTTCATGTGGGAGCATTCATGTTTGCATGTGTGTGGGCACGTGTGTAGGGTATGAGACAGGAGATGGAAGTCAGGAATCATCATGATAGAGCTCACCTTCCACCTCATCCACTGAGGCAAGGTCTCTCAATCAAACCCAGAGGTCCCTGATATGACTAGTCTGGTTAGGCAGCGTGCTCTAGGGATCCCATCTCTGCCTTCCCAGGCTGGATTTAAAGCTGGGCCACCACGCCCACCTGATATTCAAGTGAGTTCTGGGGATCCAAACTTCTGTCCTCATGATTGCAAGGCAAGTGCTTAACTACTGAGCCTTGTCCTCAGCTCCCATACTCTTTCGAGACAGAGTCTTAGGTATCCCAGGCTAGCCTTGAACTCCTGATCCTTCTGCCTCCACCTCCAGTGCTGGGATGACAGGCAAGCCCCGCCATGCCCATTTTATGCTGGAGTAGGGGGACCCAAGGCTTCATATATGCCAGGCCAGTGTTTCACCAACTGAGTCACAGATCCAGCCCCCTTAAAATCTATTTCCTGAGATAATGATCTTGCTATGTTGTACAGGCTGGTCTTTACCACTTAGGCTCAAGGGATCCTTCTGCCCTACCCTGAGTAGCTGAGAAAAAATGCTATCTTTGGGGCTAATCTAATATCCTCCTGGCTTCTCCCCTTAGCTCATGGCTAACCAACCATTGTGGTCCACAGCTCTTCAGTGATTTGACAGACATATGAACTAGTTGGGCCCATCAGAAAAAGTCACAGAAATTTAGAGCAGGAAGAGAAGATCCCTTGGTCTCTGTGGCTGAGGGGTGTCAGGTGACAGCAGGACAAGGGTCACTGTGTACAGAGCAGACAGCCTGAGACACCACCACGGTGAACGAGGGATGGAGCTGGAGACACCAGCTCCTGACAACACTTGAGGCTTCACTCACGTGGAGTCTGCAAATAGCACAATAAATACCAGGATTTTGCCTGTGTGCATTTTGAGCATTTCAGTTTAAAACTCCCCTGCAGGGGGAGATGGCTCAGTGGTTAAGAACATTTGTTGCTTTTGCAGAGAAGTGGGGTTTAATTCCTAGCACCCGCATGGCAGNTCACAACAGGCTGGAAGTTCCAGATCTGACGCCCTCTTCTGGCCTCCCTGGCACTGCATAGACACACATAACACACAAAACACCCACACACATAAAATAAAAATGATCAATTCTCCTGCAGTGCGGCACCAAGGCTGAGCTGAGAAAGCTGTGAGTTCTAGTACAGCCTGAGTTCCAAAAGGAGCCCCTATCTAAAGCAAAACAATGGGCTGGCAAGACAGCTCAGTGGGTAAAGGTACTTTCCACCAAGTCTGATGACCTGAGTTCCACATGACGGAAGTTAACAAGACCTCCTGCTAGCTGTCTTCTGACCTCTACACGTGCTGCAACACAGTGTGCTCCTCCCCANTAAGTAAACAAAATGTCATTTTAAAAAACCATTAAGGGGGCTGGAGAGATGGCTCAGCAGTTAAGAATCCAGACTGCTCTTCCCGAGGTCCTGAGTTCAATTCCCAGCAACCACATGGTGGCTCACAACCATCTGTAATGAGATCTGGTGCCCTCCTCTGGCCTGCAGGGATACATGCAGACAGAACACTGTATACATAATAAATAAATCTTTATTAAAAAAAATAAACATTAAAACAAGGGCTGGCGAGATTGCTGAGCTGACAAAGGAGCTTGCTGCCAAGTCTGTCCACCCGAGTTCAATCCTGAGGAGCCTATGGTGGGAGAACAAACTCCTGCAAGTTGTCCTCTGACTTCTGTCAGGTCCAGAAGGGGCGAGGGNTGACCTGCTACAGAGTCCACACTGTATCCTGGCTCTTCTCACCCTGCCCCCTACCCTAAACTTCCCCAGCCCATATGCTCCCCTTTCCCAGCTTCTCATTCCTGTTTAACCCTGGCATTTTGGCCATGCGCTCTCTTGGCTCTCTCTCCTCTTTGCCTCCCCTTCCCCCCATGGCCCAGTTCGGTCTACTGGCCATGTTTAGTCTACTACCTTCTTTCCCTGCTCTGGACTCTTCCAGATGCCTCTGGCTATATACTTGCCCTCATGCAGACAATAAAAAACCTTCCCCTCCACCATACCTTAGNGTGGTCATGTCCTCACTTTCTACATTTGGTACCGAAAACCCCACTTATACAACCTCCACGTGTGTGCTGTGGCATGTGGGTGCACAGCACAACACACAATAAATAGGTGAAAAGAACCATTCAAACAAACTCCACGAAAACAAAACAGTTCCCCATACTGCCGGGCTCACCTTTACAGATCAGGCAAGACTAGGCTAACCAGGCTAGTGAAGAGCCTGCCAGTGTTGAAGCGCTGAACTTTAAATGCCTGCTTTTCTAGAAAAGCCCCCTAGCAAACACAAGGGTACAGTGGGGTGGCTGTCGCTCACCGTAGGGGGGCTCTGACTGGAGTCACAGTACGTCAACAGCTCATACAGGGTCACCCCGAAGGACCAGACATCTGAGGCATAGTAAAATTTGCACTCCTTCAGGCATTCTGGGGCATACCTGGAGAGAGAGAGGAGGTTCAGGACTGGCTGGCTGGACTTGCAGTTCACATCCAGTCAAAGAACCCCTAAGATTCCAGTTGGAACCTCACCCTTCAGGGCACAGCCTAAGGGGTTTCAGACCCACTAAGCCAAGCTAAATTGGACAACAGGGCTCTAGTCCTGCCCCTTCCGCCCCTAGGCCCCGCCCAGCTTCCCTCTGCATCCCAGTGTCTCCTCCACCCCGCCTCCTCAGACTGTGTCTACTCCTGATCACCAGAACACCGGGCTGTCCCCGTCCTCGCGCACGCGGTAGTACTCGTGGCCTTCAGGCACTGCCTTGGCTAGGCCAAAGTCTCCAATCTTGACCAGCCTGTCGTTGTCCAGAAACACGTTGCGCGCAGCTAGGTCTCGATGAATGTAGCGCTGTCCGTGTAGGTAGGCCATGCCCTGGGGTGGGGCAGGGCGAGTCAGGCTCAGCCCTGGCCTGAGCAAGCAAAAG
>LZPO01020470.1:1026979-1041175 GCA_001675575.1 Neotoma lepida
ACCCACCACCAAAAGCATTCTAAACACAATGCAGTTACAGCAGACTGCAGAGGACTTTAGCCAGTCAGTGGGCAAGAATACCCTGCTTCTGATTTGAACTGGAACTTTCCTGGGTCCTGGTGGTTGGTGCCTGGACCTTAGAGGGACTGGGCAGAAGTTCTCAAACCTAAGGTCAGCCTTCTCGCCTTTCAAGGAAGTGTGGCCAAGGCTGTACATACTTCAGCAGCCGTAAGCAAAGTGTGCTGCTGACATCTAGTGGGTAAGGCAAGGGACTGTCAGTTGCTACACAGGACAGCCACCCAGAATGACAAAGGTCACTTAACCCCCAAGTGTCAGTAGGGCCAGGGGTGGGAAACCCAAGTTTGCAGCAATGTGACTCCACATCTGGAGTGAAGACTGTTTCTTCCTGGGGATTTCTGTATGCAGTTTAAAAAAAAATTAAGCTTTTATTTATTTATTTAGCCACACCGGGGTGAAACCCAGGGCCTCATACATGCTAGGCAAGTGCTCCGCCACTGAGTGACATCCCTAGGTCAGAATCATGCCGGGAGTGGATTCCAGGACACCGCTGCCACAAGTGCAGTCTATGACATTCTCATTGCTTCTGTAGAGCGCATGCTTTCTACATGCTTTATACAGATTCAACACAATCCTCTCCTTGACCAGAAAACTTTTAGTTTGGAAAAAAATTACGATTTATTTTTTATTTCATGTGTGTGGGAGTTTTGCCTATATGTGTGTTTATGCACCATACGTTTGCTGTGCTGGAAGAGTCCAGAAGAGGGTGTTGGATCCCCCTGGAACTGGAATTACAGATGATTGTGAGCCACTCTGTGGGTGCTGGGAACCAAACCCAGGTCATTTATAAGAGCAGCCAGTGCTCTTAACTACTTAACCAACTCTTCAGCTCCCCACACTTTTTAAAAATTTACATTTATTTACTTATTCTGAGATGGAGGTGTGTATCATGGTTCACATGTAGGCTTCAGTTGGGAGTCCTCTGCTCCCAAAGTGTGGGATCCAGAGGTTGCCCTCAGGTCAGCAGACCTGGCAGCCTCCTCTACCTGCTGAGCCATTTCCATGGCTTCCACTCCCCAACACCCCCAGGCAGAGTCTCCATAGATAGGCCAGGCTTGCTTTCAACCCCTGATTCTCTTGTCTTACCCTCTCAAATGTTTGGGTGACAGGTGCACNCCCCCACACCTAGCTCCAAATGCACTTAAAAAGCAAATTTGGGGCAGTAGAGATGGCTCAGGAGGTAAGGCACTTGCTGTGGCATCGGATGACCTGAGTGTATTTCGTAGGACCCACATGGTAGATGGAAAGAGACTGGACTCTGGAGGCTGTCCTGTGGCCTGCACACATACCCCCACAGACACTAGATCAATGAATAAACATTTCAACAATTAAAAACAAGGGCCAGAGAGATGGCTCAGAAGGTAAGGGCGCTTGCTGCTCTTGCAGAGGACCTGAGTTCTCTTCCCATCGTCCACATCTGGCAGCTCACACTTGCCTGTTATTCCAGCTCCAAGAATCTAATGCCATCTCTGGTCTCCTCAGGCACCACCACACACAGGTCGTNAACATAAAAAATAATAAAAATATTTCTTTAATTTTATTTACTTATTTTTGGGTTTGTGAGACAGGGTTTCTCTGTGTAGCCTAGGCTGTACTGGAACCTGCTTTGTAGACCAGGCTGGCCTAGAACTCATAGAGATCCACCTGCCTCTGGAGTGCTGGGATTAAAGGTGTGCACCACCAAGCCCAGCTGATTGTTTTTAATTGTTTGTAAGTATGTGCCCACAGGGGCTCTGTCGAGAGCTAGAATAAATTACAGGCAGTTGTGGGCNGTCTGACTTGGATACTAGGAATTGAACTCAGGTCCTCTGGAGGAGCAGTACATGCTTTTAACTGCTGAACCATCTCTCTAGGCCCCCAAATAATAAAGTCTTTTAAAAAGAGTAAAACATTTTTGGCTCTTGGTTGTTTGAGACANGGTCTTAANGTAGCCCCCACTGGGCTTGAACTCACTATGTAGCCAAAATGACGGTGAATATCCTGACCCTCCTTACTCTGCCTGGCCAGTGCTGAGCTCACAATGTGTACCAGCCTCGAAAGTATTTCNGTCTGTGCTTGGATGGATCTGAGGATTTGAAATGGTCAGCTACAGGGACCAGTGACTGTACTATATTTACAGTTATTACCATTTTATGGGGAAGGCAATTGGGGTTTTTTAAAAGTCTACAAAGGCCATTTCATAAGGGACTCATAATAAAGGCTGGCACTCTGGGGTAGGGGAGTGTGGTGCCAATGCCTGTCGTCTCAGCACTGGGGGGAGAGAGATCAGAGGATCAGGTGTTCAAGACTAGCTTGGGCTAATAGAGTGAGCCTTGACCTCAAATAAACCAAAGCAGACAAAGAAAAACCACACTGCTTTAAATTCTGACTTAGCCACTCACAGGTCATGTGACCTTGAAATAATAATCTTAAACAGGCTGTCTCCCTTAAAAAACACCCTCCCCTTTTTTGAATGTATGTATCTCTTGTTGGTCTGGAACTTGCTTTGTAGAACAGGCTGGCCTCAACTCACAGATCTATCTGCCTCCCCAGTGCTGGGATCAAATGTGTGTGACACCACACCTGGCTTTGTGAGTGCTGTGTGTGTGCACACTGATTAGTTACTGTGTGGGCGTGCACACGTGACAGCACTTATGTGGAGATCACAAGTTAATTTTTTAAATCAGTCCTCACCTTCTACCTTGTGCGTCCTGGACATTGAACCTAGTTTGTCAGGGTTGGCAGCAAGCTCCTTTACCCAGTGAGCCATCTCCTCAGCTCTTGTATGTTTGGGATCACACCAGGAAGTGTTGGATGCACAGGGAGTATAGAAAGGGCCAGGTGTGNGGGGCTTTGGTGGTGCACACCTTTAATCCCAGCACTCAGGAAGCAAAGGCAGGTGGATCTCTCTGAGTTCGAGGCCAACTTGGTCTACAGAGCAAGTTCCAGGATAGCCAGGGCTGTTACACAGAGAAACCCTGTCTCAAAAAACTGAAAGAAAATCAATAAAAACCAAGAGTGGAATATCGGGGTAATAACCTAAAAGATCAGAGAAACAGAGCAGCAGCCACTTAACACTTCTTACTTCTACGAATCCTCAGACCGAAAAGGGGCTGAGATCCATCTCCACCCATCTTATATTCCTGTCTCCAAATCCTGAGATTAAAAGTGTGTGCCACCACTGCCTGGCCTCTAAGGTTAACTAGTGGCTAGCTCTGCCCTCTGATCTCCAGGCAAGCTTTATTTGTCAGAACACAAACAAAATATCACACAACAAAGGAAGGAAGGAAGGGCCAGATGCTAGCTATGACCATCACTGTCACTATGCAATCACCCTTGGCTTGCATACCNTGAAACATCAAACATTTTCTCAGATAATAACAACTGTAGGTATTGATTAAGTCTGCACTACATCCCAATGTTCCTGGGTCTTTTGAACCATGTAGCCCAGGCTGGCCTTGAACTCACTAAATAGTTTAAGATCCCAATCCTTCTGTCTCTGCCTTAGGAGCTCTGGAATAGCACTGGGCTAGTCCTGCATCAGGTACATTTACTGTACCTACTTTACAGTTGGGCAAACTGAGGCTCTGTGAAAGTGATTTCAAGTCAAGTGGATAAAGTGATGGTAAAGCTAGGCTCAAATTTAGCCTGTCTGTCTCTGGGCCCTGTGGCACCAGTGCCAATAACTCTGGACCAAAAGCACTGTCCTCAGACTCCCTGCTCCTTTCTGATACAGAGCAAGTGTCTTGCATGGTAAGGTGTACATGCCTGTAATGTCAGCACCCAAGAGGCCAAGGCAGGTGCATTTTGAGTTTGCAGCCAGCCTGAACTCCTGGAGGCTGGGGTGGTCTAAGCAGCTGGCTGGCTAAATTCAAGTCTCCCACCCTCTGACTGTTTCCCTCATCACCCAAAGGGCTTTACCCTGGCCCCACTGGGTCACACTGTTGAGGATGTGCAGTCATATCTGGGATCCCAGATGGTCACCCTCTGTGTTCCACTGGGCCTGCCTCTAGGAGCAGGTTGGATTCTTGGGGCTACCTTGTGACCTGTCCCAGTCATGAAGTAGGGTGAGCAGGACTTGATGGTGCCTTAGACATGTATAGGGGCTGCAGGTAGTCCTGGCTTCTAGGGTAGCACACTCTCTCTGTCTCTCTTTCTCTGTGTGTGTCTCTGTCTCTCTATCTCTGTCTCTGTGTGTCTGTCTGTCTCTGTCTNTCTCTCTCTCTCAGCACAGGGTCTCACTACGTTGCCCTGGCTGGTCTGGAACTCATACACATCTGCCGGTCTTTGTCTCCAGAGTGCCCAGATTAAAAGCATGAGCCACTATGCCTGGTTTTCTAGGGTTCTTAGGAGGTAGAAAGAACATGGTCGGTGTGGCTCAGTTGATACAGTGCTTGCCTAGCCTATCCTAGCTTGTCTAGATTCCATCCCCAGCACCAAATACACTAGGCATAGTGTCTTATGCCTGGAATCCCAGCACTAGAGGAGGTGGAGGCAGGGGGATTAGGAGTTTAAATTCAGACTGCCACATAGCAAATTTAAGGTCATCTTAGGCTGCATGAGACTGCTTAGGCAAGCAGACAAACGGGAGCTACTGGTGGCACTCTGAGGCATTTCCAAGATTGCAGATGTATCAGATTATGACTTAAAATCTGGGACTGGGGCAAGTGAGATGGCTCAATGGGTAAAGACGATTGCTGCTAAATCTGCTTCCCTAAATCCAATCCCTGGGACCCAATAGTGGAAGGAGATTGACTCCTGAGGGTTGTCTTTTGACCTCTACCTGTGCACTATGCCTTGTGTGCATGTTTGCACTCTCACAAGTGGGAGTACACACACACAATAATAAAATAATGAACAATAAGTAAATAATATAAAGCAAGAATTAAAGTCTAGGACTGGCCCAAGAGCCGTGGATTAACCTACTTACACCCCTGGTGTCTTTGGGATCCCTCAGCATGTGGTAGTGTCACTATGGTTTGCACACATGCCTTGTGTCCGGAGATAGTCCTAAGTTTACATTAGGGTCTCGGCACTTTTGGGGGATGCTGTGGTGGACCCACTGCAGGGTGGAGGGACATGTAAGGGAACATGGAATTATGTTGTGCCATAGGTGATGGACTCTAGGATTTGGGGGATCCAAATGGCTTGTGGACATTGCCTTTGCCTGTGGGAGGTGAGTCAAGGGGGCTGGGGATGGTATCTGTGCATGCTTTAGGAAAGTTTTGGAAAAATCTGAGCTGCTTGCTGCCCATAGTGGCACACACCTTTAATCCCGGGAATTGCATGGCAGAGGCAGGTAGATCTCTCTGAGTTCGAGGCCAGCCTGGTCTCATGTTCCAGGCTAGCCAGAACTACACAGTGAGACCTGGCTTTAACATTGCCCCCCCCCCAAAAAAAAATTAGTAAATAGTCAACCTGAGTTGCTGTGTCAGTGGCTTGGTGTCTGAGGGACCCCCTTGGGCTTTAGAACACCACCCGGATTTGTGGGTGCACTCTGAGAATCTTGGTGTACCCTGGTCTTTGGGAGTGGGCTTTCTCAGAAAGCAATAACAGTGCTAGGAAAAGGGGGGTATCTCGGGGTCTGTGGCTACCCTAGGCGGCGCGCCTTGGAGGAAGGTTGGTTGGGCTTCCTGAGGTCTGAGGCGCCCCGGCTGGGCTCCGCCCTGAGGGCGGCCCGAGCGCAGCCGGAAGGGCCGAGGCGGCGGGAGGCGCATGGCGCGGCGGGGCTGGGGCCGCATCCGTGAGCCGCGCGAGGCGGCCTGCCTGGAGGCGGCGGCCGAGGACGACGCTTTCCTGCCCGGGCCCTCCCCGGCCTCTGCGTTCTTCTGCAACACATCCTCCACGCCCCACAGACGCCTGCGGCTCTTCCGTGGTAGCGTGCAAGACTGGGGCCGCCAGGCGTGGGCTGGGTGAGTGCGCGCCTCTCCAGCCACGGGTTCGAGGCCCTTCTTGGCTCACCAGCATTGCCGTCTGTTGGGCTTGGAGAGGGGGCTTACTGCAGCCTGGCTTTTCCTCTTTGAGAGAGAGATAAAAATCATCTTGCCCTCCAGGGTTGCTGTGGAGAAATCTGATAGGGCATGCAGTAGGTGCTCAATAAACGCAGGGTCTCTCCCACTTCCTGTGCTTACTTGAAGCTGTGGTCATGCCTTGGGGGACTTGAGGCCAACTCAGCATCTGTTGTGACCCCAGGACTTGTGTGCTTTTCTTTTGTTTTTTAGGGACTGGAGAGATGGTTCAGAGGTTAAGAGCACTTGCTGAGGTTCAGTTCCCAGTACCACATCACACACTGGGGGCTCACAAACACCAGTACCTCCAGCTACAGAGGACCAAAGCCCTGTACTCAATGGCTCATTCACTCATACACATACATAAGCATAAATATAAGATTTATTTTTTAAGTTATGTGNACTTATGTGTGCGCACATGAGTTCAGGTGCCTATGCTGGGTCCCCTGGACCTGGAGTTAGAAGCTGTTGTGAGCCACCCAGTGTGGGTGCCAGGAAGCAAATTCAGTCCGACTACTTAGTTCTGGCTAGCCTGAACTCACTGTGCAGACCAGGCTGGGATTAAAGGTGTGCGCCACCATGCCTATCTCTTTTCTTTTCTTTTTTTTTTTAATTTTTTATTTTTATTTTGTCTTTTTTTTACTTAGCTTTATTTTTTTGTTTTTAATTTTGTCATTTTTTATGTGTATGAGTGCGCCTGGTATGTGCCATGTGTGTGCCTGGTGCCTTTGGAGGCCAGGCGAGGACATGGGATCCCCTACAAATGGTTATGAGCCTCCATGTAGATACTGGGAATTGAATCCCAGGTCCACTGGAGGAGCAGCCAGTACTTTTACCATTGAGCCATCGCTCCAAATGTGGCTTTCTGTTTCTGGGTTTTGTTTTGAGACACAATCTCATGTAACCCAGGCTAGCTTCCAACTCACTGTATAGTCAAGGATGGTCTTGAACCTCTGACCCTCTTGTCACTCCTGAGCACTAGGATTATAGTCATGACACACTATGCAGATTCAGGCGAAACCCTGTGTGTGTGTGTGTGTTAGGCAGGCACTCTACTAGCTGAGCAGTCCATGGCTTTTGAGATAACAGTCCTGCTCTGTAGCTCAGGCTGACCCAAGAGTGCTCAGGTTGCAGGCATGAGCTACCACACTTGGGAACAAGTTTGTGTTGAGTTCTTTTAGCCTCTAACAGCCTGTGGAATGACATTATTTTGTTGCCTTATGGGGGTGGGTTTGACTCTGTGTCCCTCCTCTCCCCAGCCCTGCCTCCCTGCATGTCACCCAGCCCCTCCCCTGGGTCTTTTTTGGTAGTGATACTACCTTGTGCCATAAGGGATGGATAGTTGCTTGACCAGAATGTGATGGGCTGTGGGGACAGGAAGCCTGAGGGAGCCAGGCCTAGAAACCACATCCGGTGTGCGTTCCAAACATCCCTTTCTCCTGGAGACTGAACTTTGTGGTTGTCTGGAGGTCGGCCCAGGTTTTTGCTAGGTCTTCTCTCCGCCAGCCGCGGTGCCCTGTTCTCTACACATGCTTGTTTAGGACTGACTGTGGAAGTCGCCCTGGGCACTGGGCAAGAAGTGGGTGGGGAAAGAAGAGGAGAGGCCTGGCCTTTGGGATGGGGCAAGGTGTGGGGGACCTAAGTGTCCTTTGGTTTGATTCTGTGCCTGTCCCGTTTTTTTGTCCCTCCACTCCCCAGCTCCACCTCCCAGCATCTGTCACCTAGCCCTCCCTAGGGTCTTGATCACCCAGCCTTGCACTCCGCCCTCTGGGGTGTGTCTGATTCCCCCGCGGGCGCACGGTGGCGATCTGAGACCTGAAGGTGGCACAGCTCGACGTCAGGCTGGGGAGGGGTGGAAGGCGGGGCCGGGGCAGAGGGGAGGGCCGCGGGCTAGGAGCCGGGGAAACCGGAGCCCCGGGCGTCCCTAAAGCCCGGGGAGGGACCGGCGGGAAGTGGGCGCTCAGTTTCACNGGGCCCTCCTGCAAGAAGAGGGAGGGAGGCGCAGCGGACACACACGCGTGAGGAAGACGCGAGCACCAGGGATCGTGTCCCTTGGGGGGCCGAATGGGTGGTGTCAGGGGCTAGGACACGACAAGTGTGGAGGCGGTGCCGGCGACCGCTGGCTCCTCAGGCCTGGCGTGCAACGCCGCACACCCCTGCTGCAGCAGCCGGTCCCCAATGCCGGCCCCGACGGCGCTTGGCTCTCATGCGCTCCAGTGCAGCACCCCGGGCCCGGCCCCGACCCCCGGCCTTGGCATTGCCCCTGGGACCAGAGTCACTGACCCACTTCTCCTTCAGCGAGGAGGACACTCTACGACACCCTCCAGGCAGATGTGTCAGGTGGGTGGCCTGCAGCCAGTTGCCTTTCTCTGTGACCTGAAGGTGCTCTTGCCTGTTTGGGGAAAGAGGACCCTTTCCAGGGTAGCCAGTCTTCGGGGAATCCCCTAAGTAACTTCCCATGTCTAGAAAGGGACCCTGCCCCCTGCCCTAACCTTAAAAATGTGGGTGCCNGCTGATGCTAAGGCTCTCACCAAAAATGAGTGCTAGTTTCCACCCCAACCTGTCTATTCAAGGTTGGGGTTCCTTGGCTCTTTCCATTCCCCTCAACCTGAGTATCTAGTACTCTCCCTGGCAGCAAATGTGGGTGTCCAGCCTGTCACCTGGGCTCCATTCCCAAGCCGTTGGCCAAGAGCCAGGTCCCTAAGGCCTTACTTGGTTTCTCCACACACAACTCCCCCCAGCTTGGGCTGTCAGACTGAAAGCCAAGCCCTGGTGTGTGGGGGAAGGTAGGGGAAGGTGTCTGAATACCCAGAGGGCATTTTGGACTGGGTGGGTAGAGCTGCGGCCAGGAAGTGACCTTTAAATTGGGAAGTCCTCCCTGCCTCACTGCACAGTCTGGTTAGATACCTTGATGGACATAGACATGCTGTGTCCAGTGAGAACACACATGGCCACACCCACATTTGGGTTAAGCTGGGTCATGAATGTTTGCTATTCTAGATGTGACTGGGGTCTCCAGGTTAGTCAAGGCACTGGGATGACCCACAAGGGACCCATGACCATGACAGGTGATTACAAATGTTAACACCTACAGAACAGTCTAGTATGCACTTTGCTTTTCCCAAGAAGCCATGGTCACCCAAACACTCCCAAGCCTCTTGTATACACATTCCTGCAGGCAGGAAAGACACCCCCCCCACCCCGCGCGTGCGCACGCGCGCGCGCGCGCGCACACACACACACACACACACACACACACACACACACACACTTCATAACCACTTAGGTCAGAGACAGCCACAGTGCCTATGTGGGGCATTCTCATGAAGTCACAGGAGCATAGGGACAGAGACAGACACCTGGGCAGTTGGGACACCTCCCCCTCCCCCTGGTGTGTAGTTGTACATGAAAGCTATNGATACAGGAATCCCCTGCCATAGACCTATCACATGCTCCAAGACTTGACATCCAGTCCCACAAACATCAGTGGCACCTGGCACCGTGAGCCCGCTGCAGACACTTGCCAGAGCCGACACTCAACCTCCGTGTGACCTTCACAGAGCAAACCAGTCCTTTCCATAGAGGCTTCCTGGCACTTCCTCTAAGGCAATCAGGTGGAGACAGGCAAAGAGCCTGGGAGGCAGCAGGCTGGTCCTCTGTTTCTGCCTCCAGAGTGCAGAGCCCAGCAGCCCCAGGTTCAAAGCCACCCTGACCAAATTATTCAGCCTTTTTGTTTGCTTGTTTAATAGCCAAGCTGGCCTCTAATTTGCTGTGTAGCTGAGGATGGCCTTGAATAGCTGATCATCTTGTCTCCACCTCATGGAGTGCTGGGGATGGAAGCCAGGGCTTTGTGAGTGCCCAGCAGCACCTTCCCACTGAGCCAGGCCCAGCCCCACTCATCCTCTCTGACCTCCTTATTGTCAGGTTTTTTTGGCCTGGAAAATGGGATAATGATGCATATGTGGACATATTTAGCACCAAGCATGGGGCACTTAATAGCATTTGTTTGTGTTTGGGATCTTTTTTATTATTACATTTATTTATTCTTTTTATTTCCTGGGGTGGTACATGCAGAGGTCATAGGACAACTTTCAGGTGACCATTCTTCCTTTCCACTGTTCGGGTCCTGGGGACTGAACCTTTACCTGCTGAACCATATCACCGGCCCCTCACCTTACTTTTTTGAGACAGGGTTAGTCCCTGAACCTGAAGCTCCCCNATTGGGCAAGGCTATGTGGCTAGGGAGACCCGGGAATCCTGTCTTCATCTTCCCAGCACTATCCTGCCATGAATGTGCCATTGCTGGTCCTGTCTTATCTCCTAGTGCTGCTGCTGCTGCAGTCCAGACGCAGGTCTCCCTGTGGCTGGTACTTGACTGTGTTACCTCCCCAGGTCAAATCGAGAGTCTAGAGCAGGTCACTGTACCCATGCTGACTGGGCCGGTNGTTACCTCTGCTCCTCCCTCAGTAGAGTTTGTAACTTTGCCTACTGTTGAGATTTCTCTGGCTGACTTTGGGCCACCTCCAAGCAGCCAGTGACAGACAGGAGAGNGAGGGGTCTTTTTTCCTTACATTTGTATTTATTTTGTGGGCATGTGTATGACAGTCCCCACTTGGAGGTCAAAGGGCAGCTGTGGGAGTCACTTCTCTTCTTGCAGGATGTAAGTCCCAGGGACCAAACTGAGGTCTCTCTGCTGGGTTGCAGTCTAGGATTAGCTGACCCCTTGTTTCTCCCCAGGCTTCAGTCCACAGCCCAGTTCTGTCCCCTGTCCCCTGTGCCTGCCCTCAGCTCAGGGGACATTCAGGCCTGAAGCACAAACAACAGCACCCAAGGGACCATCTGCTCACCACAAAGGCCCCTGAGCTTTCACTGACGTTCACTGCTTCCCTAGGGACAGATAGATTTGCCTCCAGGATGCTAGCTGAGAGCCCTCTCAGGGTCTGTGTGGGTCTCATCCTCCCTAAATGGCAGCCTAAGCTCCTGTGTAGAGGCCCAAGGGTTGGGGGTCCTCAGTGGGAGCAAACTCAGGATAGCCCCCAAACCCCCACTGACACTGTGCCTCAGTTTGCATGTACTCTGGGATGTTACCTGGACCCCCTCAAGAAATGGTGCAGATAAATGGGTCAGTATGCGGACAGCAAGGATATGAGAAGTAGGGTGGGCCAGATGGCTCTGTGGGTAAAGACTTGCCACTGAGGCTGACTGCTTGAGTTCCATCCCCAGGCCCCACATGGTAGAAGAAGAGTGATTCTTGCAAGTTCCCGGACCTCCAAACTGCCATGGCACCAACACACTCTCTCACACAATGAACAAGGAAAATGTAATAAAAAATTTTTTTGAAAATGGAAGTCAGGCCGGGCAGTGGTGGCGCACATCTTTAATCCCAGCACTCAGGAGGCAGAGGCAGGCGGATCGCTATGAGTTTGAGGACAGCCTGGTCTACAGAGCAAGTTCCAGGACAACCAGGGCTACACAGAGAAACCCTNAAAGAAAGAAAGAAAAAGAAAAAGAGAAAGAAAAGAGAATGGAAGTCAGTTCCACATTTAGGCTGGGGTTTTGTGCCCAGGATATGTCATTCTATGAAGGCCAGCATGCCAAGTCTAAAAAACATCTGAACTCAGCAACAGTGGCTGTGGAAATGCAGCTGAGAGAGGCATGCAACTTACACCATGCACTTGGCCCGGCAGGTACTCACGAAATGAGCATTGTTATCAAAGGCTAAAGTTCATCTATGTATTTGCCTTCAGGGTTTTTGTTTTTAATTTTTATTATTTGATTTTTTTTGAGACAGGGTTTCACTGTGTATCCCTGGCTGTCTGGGAACTCCCTTGTAGGCCAGGCGGGCCTCAAACTCGGAGAGATCCGCCTGCCTCTGCCTCCCGAGTGCTGGGATTAAAGGAGTGTGCTACTATGCTCGGCTTTTATTTTTCTTTTTAAACACTATTTTTTTTCTTTTGTGTGTGTGTGTGTGTGTGTGTGTGTGTGTGTGTGTACATACATGCCAAGGAGTGTGTGGAGGTCAGAGGACACCTTTTAGGAGTCAGTTCTCTCTCTCCACTATGTGGGTCCTAAGANTCAAACCTCAGTGTAAGCTTGGTGGCAAACACCTTTACCACTGCTGCCACCCCAGCTATCTCACTGGCCTGAGTCTTTGTTCATCTTTCAATGCCAGATATAGAACCCAGGGCCTCAAAGACAAGTGCCTTACCACTTCTCTAGGCTTTGATTTTCTNAGGTAGGGTCTCACTATCTACATAGTCCAGGCTGACTTTATACTTGTGATTCTCCTGCCTCAGCCTCCCAAGTGCTGGAATTACATGTGTGCCACACTATGCTTTGTTAGTTCTGTGTAATGACATGTGTAATGTGGCATGAATACGTTCTAGTTTTATCTTTTTCTTTTGTGTATGTATTTGTGTCTATCCTGTATATGGGGTGAGTGGGCATATGTCTGGAGGTCTGAGGTCAGCATCTGGTATCTTCTATTACTGTCCATGTTATCTTTTGAGATAAGGATCTATATTATGGAGCCGCTCTTTGGCTGTATTGGGTGGCCATTAAACCCCCAGGATCTGCCTGTCTCTGCTCCCCAGCAGTGGGGTTGTAGACCCCATAGATGCATGCCACTACACCAAGCTTTTACATAGATGCTGGAGACTGGGACTCAGTTTCTTATGGTTGCACAGCAGATGTATCCACTGGGCCATCTCCTCATCCCTGCCTTGTAACTTTAATAAAATTCATTTGAGCCAAAAGACTGAGAGGTTGCTCAGCAAGTAAGGAACTGGCAGTCAAACGGGAGGACCTGAGTTCAATCCCCAGAACCCCCATGGTGGAAGGAAAGAGCTGATTCCTCAAGTTGTTCTCTGACCACCACATGGGCCATAGCACATACTTACATGTGTGCACCCATGCACACTAACAGATAAATAGACACGTTCAAGCTTTGTGTGTCAGTCATCCATTTTTTCATGGTGTATACTGTTCCACAGTCCGAATTTGCTAGACTATATCAACTCATCAGTTGCCGGATTGTTTTGGTTATTTTGTATTTGGTAGCTGACAGCTACTATGAACATTTTTGTCCAGCTTTGGCCTATGGCTTTTTCAATGGTTTTTCTGTATTTAGCCAGCCAAGTCCCTCAATACATTTTTNNAAATATTTTATTTAACTTTATTTTATGTGCATTGGTGTGAAGGTGTCAGATCTCCTGGAACTGGAGTTACAGACAGTTGTGAGCTATCATGTGGGTGCTGGGAATTGAACCTGGGTCCTCTGGAAGAGCAGCCAGTGCTCCTAATCCAGCCTCCCTCAATAAAATTTTACTTTAAAACAAAAGCTTATAAAACAAAAGCTTATTTTTTAACTTATGAGTGTTTTGCCTGCATGTATGTCTGTGTACCACGTATGTGCTTGATGCCTGCAAAGGCCAAAACAGAGCATCAGATCCCTGGAACTGGAGTCACAGACAGTTGTGATCTTGTAGGTGCTGGGGATCAAACCCAGGTCCTCTGCAACAGCCGCTGGTGCTGCTGAGTCATGTCTCCAGTCCCTTGGATGATTGTTTTATTTCATTTTGTTTGAGACAAGGTTTCTCTGTGTATAGTCTTAGTTGTCCTGGAACTTGCTCTGTAGACCAGGCTGGCCTCAAAACTCACAGAGATCCACCTACCTCTGCCTCCCCAGTGTTGGGTGGGTGTGCCACCATCACCCAGCCCCTCGGTTGATTTTTTTAAAAACTTTGTTTGTTTTTGTTTTTAGTTTTCCTTTTGGTTTTTGAAGATAGGTTTCTCTGTGTAACTCTGGCTATCCTGGAACTCACTCAATAGACCAGGCTGGCATCGAACTCAGAGATCCGCCTGGCTTTGCTCTTGAGTGCTAGGATTAAAGGTGTGCACCACCACCTGGCCAAGACTTTCTTGAAGGATGTGGTCATGCCAATGAACTCAAGGTCACCTTGGTTTGCTAAAGCTGGAGCCAAGGTTTATCTTCACACTGCCCTTCCTAAGTGCTGACATTTTGCCCATAGCATCCTGCCAGCCCACAATGCTTTTCTTTGGATTCCCTGTATGGGCACTGGGACTGTGAGCTATTGGGACAGCTCCAGAATTCTCCACCTGAGTTTTTTTT
>LZPO01020470.1:1095279-1105680 GCA_001675575.1 Neotoma lepida
CTCATTATAGATGGTTGTGAGCCAACATATGGTTGCTGAGAATTGAAATCTGGACTCTGGAAGAGCAGCCAGTGCTCTTAACCTCTGAGCCATCTCTCCAGCCCCCTCAATGAAGGTTTCTTATGAACCCTGTATAACTTTAGTAAATAACTCAGTTCTCTTTCCAATTTCTTCAGCTCTGTCCCAAGCATTCAAAGCTGCTGTATGGCTAGAGCCAAGGTGTGGTCATAATACATAGACTGTCTTTGTACATCAGCATAATCACCCTCTCCAAGAAGTTGGTCTTGGGAGATTTTAGTACCTCTACTTCATTGTTCAATGATCCAGGCCTCATCTTTCCCCCAGGTCCTCACTGCAATTGAGTACCAGGTTCCAATACTG
The DNA here is from genome assembly GCA_001675575.1 of Neotoma lepida. NCBI lineage: Eukaryota > Metazoa > Chordata > Mammalia > Rodentia > Cricetidae > Neotoma > Neotoma lepida. Next base: position 1,095,661 of record LZPO01020470.1, read on the forward strand.
CTGTAACCAAGTCTCTCCAGTCTTGTGGGACAATTCTGTTACTAGTTGACCATGAATTTAACATCTGCTTCACAAAAGGTGAATGCATACTGTATGAGACTATTGCTTCCTTAAATCTCCTCAAATCTAACATTTCCACAGGAATCCAGTCAGCTCTTGCATAGCCTTGGGGATACCTGTCATTTGTCAATTGTTCCTGTAAGGTGACTGGATAAATTAAAGTTAGTTGTTTGAAAACCTTGGACTGTTACTCTCTAATTTTATAATGTACTGATGAGGTTGGTTCTCTTTTAAATTCCTCTGTCTGTGTCTGAATATCTCTATGATCTGTTTTAATAAGTTTTTCTAAGACTTGTATCTTGGCATTCATACCAACCAACGTTTTTAGGGATAAAACAAGAATTATCAAAATGATAATTAACATTATGTCAATCCCAGTTGATTTAGGAGTTGGAGAGATGACTCAGTGGTTTAGAGCATTTGTTGCTTTTTCGGAGAAAGGAATCTGTATTTCATTCCCAATACCCACATGATGTCTCACAGCTATCCATAACTCCAGTTCTAGGGGACTCAATGCCATCTTCTGACCTCTATGGGCACCATGCAGGTAGGTGGTGTATAGACATACACACAAGCAAAATACCTATATACATAAAATAAGATAAACCTATCAAAAATAAAAATAAACCTGGATGGGGTCACACACATCTGTAATCCCAGCATTTAGTAAGATTATTCCAGTTCAAAGCAAGCCTGGGCTACCTAGCAAGACCTTGTACCAGAAAACAAAGGAGTGTGTAGTACAAGGGTTGAATGTTTGAGAACAGCCCAGGCTGCATAGTGAACTGTTTGAGAAAAATAAAAAGCCAGGCATAGTGTCACACACCTTTAATTTTACCACTCAAGAAGCAGAGGCAGGCAGATCTTGTGAGTTCAAGGCCAGCCTGGTCTACAGAGCAAGTTCCAGGACAGCAAGGCTACACAGAAAAACCTTGTCTCCAAACAAACAAAATAATAGTTTAAACAAAATAAGAGAATGATGTGGGACAGCTGAGTGTGGTGCACATCTGTAACCCCAGACAGCTGCATGTGTGTGGTACACATCTGTAACCCCAGACAGCTGAGTGTGGTACACATCTGTAACCCCAGACAGCTGCGTGTGGTACACATCTGTAACCCCAGACAGCTGCGTGTGGTGCACATCTGTAACCCCAGACAGCTGCGTGTGGTGCACATCTGTAACCCCAGACAGCTGCGTGTGGTGCACATCTGTAACCCCAGTACTTAGGGAGCTGAGGGAGGAGGGTTGGAGTTTTTGTTTGTTTTGGTTTTTTTTGAGACAAGGTTTCACTGTGTAGCACTGTCTGTACTGGAAGTCCCTCTGTAGACCAGGCTGGACTGACCTGGCTCACAGAGATCCTACTGCCTTTACCTCCCATCTGCCCCTATCTCCTGAGTTGCTGGGATTAAAGGCATGGGCCACCACTGCCTGACTGGGATCAGAAACATTTTTGTTTGTTTGTTTTTTTGTTTTTGTTTTGTTTTTTGAGACAGGGTTTCTCTGTGTAGCTTTGCGCCTTTCCTGGAACTCACTTGGTAGCCCAGGCTGGCCTCAAACTCACAGAGATCCGCCTGCCTCTGCCTCCCGAGTGCTGNGATTAAAGGCGTGCGCCACCACCGCCCGGCGATCAGAAACTTTTTAAAGATAATTTATTTATTTGTATTTTATGTGCATTGGTGTTTTGCCTGCATGTATGTCTGTCTGTGTGAGGGTGTCATATCCCCTAGTACAGGAGTTATAGACAGTTGTGAGGTGCCATGGGGGGGCTAGAAATTGAACCCAGATCCTCTGGAAGAGCAGTCAGTGCTCTTAACTGCTGAGTCATCTCTCCAGTCCCATAGGTTGGAAATTTTAAGGACATCCTTTGCTACATAGTGAGTTCAAGGCTAGCCTAGGCTGCACAGGGAGACCCTGTTGTGAAAACAAAAAACAAAATGGGAAGACAATTTGCATTTCAGGCCATTTTCCCACAGAATACTTCTGGAAGTTCCCAGCAAGTCCCAACTTTTTCATTTTTTTTTNAATTTAGTATCAGAATCTCTAAATTCGCCAATGTCAAACCACCAAACCAACACACCAGGGAACATATGAGCACTGTGGAGAGGATTCCTGGTGTGCCCCCAGGCTTCGCAGGAACTTGCCTTCTAAGAAAGAGATTCGGGTTTTTTTGTTTTTTGTTTTTTTGTTTTTTTGTTTTTTTGTTTGTTTGTTTGTTTCTTTGCGCACGTGGCCTGCAGCCCCAGCCTGTGCTCATCACCATCACCACCCTCTTTTATGCTGCTTGTAGTTCCCGAGATTGCCTCAAAGAGGCACGCTGCACCCTATCCAGAGACCAGAAGCCGATTCCCTTCAAGCCCTCTGATTGATGCAATTCCCAGGGCTGCTGCAAGGTGGCACGCTGCACTTTAAATAGTAGCCGACATCCTTCCTCTACCCACACCCCTCTCCCTGCGCCCGCCCACCAGCCAGGCAAGTGCCAGGGGTCTTGAATGCTTTTGGGGACTTGCTAGGGATGGCCTGGGAAGCAAGTGTTGCCCGTAGGCAACAATGCAGAACCTTCGAGGGAGTGTTAGTCTAGTCTAGCCAGACCTTCTAAGAGCATCGAATACCAGGTAGGCCCCTCCACATGGGGGCCCGAGGTTCGCCTTCTAAGACGGAACTCAGCATTTACAGTTTCTCCATCTACCAAATGGACGGTGAAGGCTGGGACTGTAGCTCTGCGAGGCTCTTGCCTAGCATTCATCAAGTCTAGGGTTCTATCCCAGCACAGCATAAGTGGTAGGGCACGCCCTTTACCCAGAGGAAACAGAACTCACAAGCTTAATAAAGTTGTCTTTGGTTTCCTAGCATGTTTGAAGCCAGCTTGGGTTACAAGAAAGTGGGACCTGGAGTGAGCAGGTCTCGACATACAGAACCAATGAGTCCGGGGACATGTACGTGACACAGAATGCTCAGTGAGCAATGGCATCATCGGTGCCAAAGACCATGCTTCCATCCAGATGAATGTGGCCAGAGTTGACAAGGTCACAGGCGGGTTTAATAGCCAGTTCAAAACCTATGCTAGGTTGGAGAGATAGCTCAGAGGTTAAGAGCACCGGCTGCTCTTCCAGAGGTCCTGAGTTCAATTCCCAGCACCCACATGGTGGTTCATAACCATCTGTAATAAGATCTGGTGTCCTCTTCTAGCCTGTAGGCAGAACACTGTATACATAATAAATAAATCTAAAAAAAAAAAAANAAAACAAAAAACCTATGCTATCTGCTGGGTGGGCGAGTCAGATAAGTCGGTTCTCTGGTTGGCTAAGGCTGATGGAACAGTCTAAAAGAACTTTTCACCAGAGGAAATAGGGTAATATTTGTTATAAATAGTGAGAAATCGCTGGGCAATGGTGGCACTGGCCTTTAATCCCAGCGCTCAGGAGACAGATCAGCAGGCGGATCTCTAAGTTCTAGGCCAGCCTGGGCTACCAAGTCTGTTCCAGGACAGCCAGGGCTGCACAGAGAAACCCTGTCTTGAAATACCGGAGGGCGGGGGAGACAGGTTCTCACTATGTAGACCAGGCTGGCCTGAACTGACATGCCTGGGAGTAAAGCAGTTCCCTACCAACTCCAGCCCAAATAAAATACCTTTAATTCTAGCACTCAGGAGTTCAAGGCCAGCCTGGTTTACAGAGCAAATTCCAGGTCAGCTGGGGCTGAATAGTGAGAGCCTGTCTCCAAATAAATGAATAATAAATAAACAATGTTTAAGGTTTTAAAAAAAGATTTACTTAGTTTATGTACATGAGTGTTTTGCCTGCATTCATTTCTGTGTACCATTCGAATATCTGGTGCCCTTGGAGTTCAGATGAGGGCTCCAAATGCCCTGGAACTGATGTTACCAATGGTTATGAACCACCACTTGGGTTCTGGGAATGAATCCCAGGTTCCTTGCAAGAGCAAAAGTATTCCTAACTGGTGAACCTTCTCTCCAGCCCCAATAAACAAAACCTTTCTTTTTCAAGGCAGGATTTCTTTGTGTAGCCTGGGCTATCTTAGAACTAGTTCTGTAGCTCTGTAGCCCAGGTTGGCCTGGAACTCACAGAGATCGGCCTGCCTCTGCCTCCCAAGCACTGGGATTAAAGTCATGCGTCACCATTGCCTGGCAAATAACTTTTAAAAAGGTTGATTAGGGCTCTCTGGGGAAAATAAAATAATAAATAAATAGGCGAATGCATTTGTTCTGAAGGAGCACAGTGAGGCCAAACAGCTCAAATTGTTTTATTGTAGTTGTATTTTGTGTGAAGAACCTGACTCCACACTCTGAAAGCTTGGCAGTTGAGATCTGGCCGAGGCTCCAGGGTCAGATTTTTGGACCAGGCTTACCTTGCTGTCTTTCTCCATAGCTCTGCCTCACTCTGTAGCCCGTCACTCATCCTGCCAGCTGTTAGCACACCCTATCTAGACTTCACCTGCTTCTGAGCAGCCCGGGAGCCCCTATTTACAAGATCCTTCATCTTCTAGTCATGCCTCTTGAACTCTGGAATTACAGGGTACCTGTGGAGGTCTGAACCCTGGTAAGTTCGGCCTTAGTTTAGAAGTCCCTATGGCTTCCACCTGACTCAGCCAGATCACAGGCCTTCCTCAGAACCAACAAGCCTTCCCACAATCTGCGCTTTCATCTCATCTCCTCCTGCCGCTCCTCCTCACTGAATGGCTCTGCTTCAGGGGTTCCCAGCTCAGGTTACATCACCACCTGTACACCTTCCCATCACTTTCTTCTTATCCTTATTGTCCGTGTCAAACCCACGAGGGGCATGCATTTTTGTCTGTTCCTGTTATGAGACAGTCAAACCATTTTGCTTCCTTCTTTTCTGTCCCTGCTGTCTTCAGCTGTTTCCTACAGATGATGTGCTTATTCGGAGAATCAGTCTGTTTTTGCGAAGGGCGACAGCGGGTTACGGAGCATCAGTCTGTAGCAGCAGGCACCAGGGTCCGGTTGGCCGTTGCTGCTCCCGGACTGCCGGTGGAGCAGCTAGTGTCCACCCTGTCCCGATGGGGAGACGAGTGTTCTGATGGGCTGGAGCTGCGATCCAGGCTTGGTGGCAGACAGCGTCTCAGGCCACCACCCGAAGGCCCAGCAGCACTAGGGGATCGCTGCAAGCTGTTGGAGGAGCCTTGGCTGCAGGGCCCGCGGCCACAGCAGAGCAGCCGCAGGAGCGCGTGGCGCAGGTCTCTGTTGGTGAAAGTGTAGATGATGGGATTCAGCAGCGAGTTAGCCATGGCTAGACCCAGGAAGGGGTCGGCATGCAAGAGCACCGGACAAGCGCGGGCTGGACACGCGACATCCAGCAATAGCAAGAGAAACAGAGGTCCCCAGCAGGCCACGAAGGCCAGGAGCACCACGCTGAGGGTTCGGAGCAGGGCCAGCGACCGTGGAGTGTGCCGCGATCTCGAGGACGAGGTGGCCCTGCGGGACCCGGGCCGCGCTCTCAGGCGACGCGCGTTGGCCCGCACCTGGCAGTAAATCCTTGCATAGAGCGCACAGATGGCAGCCAAGATGCCCAGGAAGGCCAGCACGCAGAAGAGCACGTAGGCCTTGGCGTAGAGCGGCAGCACGGTGGAGCAGGTTTCCAGGCGTCCCAGACAGTTCCAGCCCAGCGCGGGCAGCAGCCCGAGCAGCAACGACGCTCCCCAGGCCGCCACCGCCAGCGCCAGAGTACGAGCGCGACTGGCGGCGGGCGCGGGTCCTCGACGGGCCATGGTGAGGTGGCGCTCCAGCGCAATGGCCAGAAGGCTCAGCACCGACGCGGCGAGTGCCACGAAGACTCCCCCCTCGCGTGCGAACCAGAGCGCGGGCGACAGGCGCAGCGTGAGCGGCCCCGACAGCAGGATGTTGGTGGCGTAGGCCGCCCCCGCCAGCAGGTCCGACAGGGTGAGGCTGCCCAGCAGCAGGAACATGGGCGCGTGGAAGCGAGGGTGGCGGCCCAGCACCAAGAGCACCGCCAGGTTCTCCAGCACGATGAAGGCGCACACAGCCAAGCACACTGCGGCATCTGCACGCAGACCGGCGCCGGGCTGGTAGCGCGCCCCGCGGAGCTTGCCGGTGTAGTTGTAGTGAAGGGCGATGACCTCGCTCACCGGCGCGGGCCGCAGCAGCCCAGGCTCCATGGGCCGCCGGCCGCCCACCGCGAAGAGGTCGCTGCTGTGTCCCGCCGGTTGTCCACCGGAGCACTATGCGAAAGTCTACGGGAGGCAAGGACAGTCAGGAACTAGAAATCCCGGAGAAAGAGCCCTGGAAGAGGGTCTCTAACCCCTGCGCCCTCCCACACCCCCAAAAGTTGTCCTCTGACCTCCACACATGAACACAAATACATAAAAGTTAATAAAATATTTGTTTTTTTAAAAAAAAACTAGCCATGGTGGCCATGTCCTTGTAACCCAGCAGTCCAGAAGCAGACAGCAGGACAGAGGAGTAAGCTGGGCCTTTTGGTCACCACAGCACTTGACAGNTGGAGGCAGGAGGGTCAGCAGCTCAAGGTTATCATCAGTAAATAGTAAGTCTGAAGCCAGCTTGGGCTCTGAGACCCTGTGTCAAGTTGAAATAAAATAAAAAGAAACTCCCATAACACAAAAGCAGAGACACATCGATACTCACTCAGAAACAAATGAGAATTCAGAAAATCACGGCTACACAGACAGCCTCAGGTACACACAACAAGGAAGGAGTGCCACACAGATGAGGGCACAGATACACTGCCCAGCTCTGGAGCTGTAGCTCTGTGGAAGACTGCATGCCTGAACCCGGGAGGCCCTGAGCTCCAGCCCTAGCATTGACCTCCTCCCTCCTACAAAGCTGCACACTCCCTCTTAACCAACTGCAGGGAAACACGAGAATACATTTCTACATGAAACCTTCACACACAGATTCAGTGACAGAAGCCACCACAGGGGCTCAGCCCTGGGAATGGTCTCACACCCAGTAGCACAGNCCACAATTTCACAACCTCCACCCACAGCCAGCCTGGGGCCCAGTGCCCCATACTGCTCATGCTTTGATTATCAGCAGCTTTTGCATGTTTTAAAAAGAGAAATGTCATCCCCTCAAAGCCCCAGTGAGAAGTTGATCCTGGCCACTCATTACCCAGTGTCAGAGCCGCAGGGCAGCTGATAGAAACCCTCAGTAGAGAGACACGTCATTAAATCACAACAACTCTTCTAACCTGCCAACAACCCTTTGATCCTCTCAGCAACTTACAGATGAGCAAAGGTGGGCTCCTAAAGAAATAACTTGCAAGGCTGGCAAGATAGCTCAATGAGTAAGGGAGCTTGCACCCCAGCCTAATGACTTCAGTTTAGTGTTTGGAACCCACACAATGTAAAGAGAGAACCAACTCCCACAAGCTGTCCTCCGACCTCCACATTCGTGTTGTGGCATGCATACATTCACAGTCCCACCCAACCATCTACCAACACACACACACACACACACACACACACACACACACACACAGGCACGCACGCACGCACGCACACACACACATAAGTAAATGAGATTAAAAATTTTAGACGAAGTCTTACTATGCAACCCTGACTGCCTGGAACTTACAGTGATCTACCTGCTTCTGCCTCCCAAGTGCTGGGATTAAAGGCACACACCACCATACCCTGCACATTTTACAAAAAGAAAGCCTTGCATAGAAGCCTTGGACTCAACTTAAGTAAACAGCAAGGGCTCAGTACCCCATGCTGGCCTCAAACCAAGCAGCTGAAAATTACATCAAATTTCTCTCCTTCTGCCTCCACCTTCTGAGTTAGGAGGTCACAGGAGCATGCCACCACCCCAGTTTATCTGGACACACATCCCTGGGCTCTCTGCATACTAGGCAAGGCCGCCGCCATTAACTGAACCAAATCCTAGGGCCCTCTTAGTCCCATTTTATATATAAACAGGAAGCTCCAAAGACATCCCTTGTAGAGTAGTGGACCCAAGTGTGATGCACACCTTTAATCCCAACACTCGGGAGGCAGAGAGGCAGGTGGATCTCTGTGAGTTCGAGGCCAGCCTGATCTACAAAGAGAGTTACAGCCAGGGCTACAAAGAGAAACCCTGTCTCAACAAACAAACAAATAGAACAACAACAACAACAAAAAAGTAGATCCAAAGGTGTCCTTCTCTCTCACAAACACAGTCCCACAAAAATAGTGACATAATTCACAGAAGTCCCCCTTAGCAGATGAGAAAACCCAGGCCTGGGGGACAGATTTCTCAACCAGGAAGGACAAAGAGGTCCCAGACAGCTTCAGAGTCGCACAGGGGACCAGCTGGGAAGGCAGACAGACTTGGAGGTACTGGTTGGGCCACTCTGGGTGCCGGAGAGGCATCAGATACAGAGACACGGGTTACACAGCATTCTCTGCTCTGGTATACTCAGGGGAGGCTCGGGTCAGGACTTTTGTACCAAAATCCCGGTGACCTGACCTGCCTGGGAAAAGGAAAAGTTTGCAGGAGCCCAGCCAGGCTGAGCTGGAGGATTCCTGGGGTCCCCACTCCCTCCCAACAGGGNACCTGCGAGTACTCCTGAGGTTTTCAATTTTCTCTGCTGGGGGTGAGGGGTACGGGGAGACCTAGGACAAAGGATCTAGAAACTCCAGCAAGGAGCGCTGTGCCCTTCCAGCCCCGCAGTCGCTCCAAGGAACCTAGTCCCACTTCCTGCAAGGTCCCCAGTGCTGGACACTTACCTCTGCGCCCGCCCGGGTCGTGCGCCCAGGGCTGTGCGCCTGGGAACACTGCACAGCTGCAACGCGGGCCGGGCTGGAGGTGGCAGGCCTAGGGGCGGACCCGCAAGGCGGAGTGCCGACGATCGCCAGCAATTGCCCCCTCCTCCTCCCAACCCCGGTTGCCAGCCTGTGCCACCCGCCGAGGCACCGGAGAGCGCCCCAGCGGCGACTGGTACCAGCAAGTCCTAGCTTCTCCCTCGGGTCGCCTCCCAGGGACACTCGGGGTGGGAGGGCCGAGAATCATGGGGTAGGGAGGGCCTTTCCAGGTGAACCACTCCCCTACTCCAATTAAGGGGTTCAGTCTGTCCTCTGAAGCCTGGACCCCTGAGCCTGCATCCCAAAGACCTGAAGGGCGCAGTATCTGGACAACGCAATTTACGAGATACTTTGAGTGGGTGCGGCTGCTGAAGTCTTCACCGGGTGCGGACAGGTCTCATCTGCTCCAGCAGCACAGGCCCCTCCCCCATATTCCGACCATTCTCAGGGGCAAGAGGGGGAGGGGCGGGTGCAAGCGGGATGACGATGGGAACTTCCAGATCCCCAAATAAGTAGGATCTGACCCCTCCGCCCCGCAGCTTCTCTGTCACCGCCCCACTTCTCTCAACCTTTAAGATCTCAACCACCGGGTATAGCATTTGTTGTGTTTTNGGGGACAGGGACTTTGGTTTTGGTTTTGGTTTTTTGAGACGGGGTTTCTCTCTGTGTAGCCCTGGCTGTCTTGGAACTCACTGTGTAGACCAGGCTGGCCTCGAACTTAGAGAGAGAGATCCTCCTGTCTCCGCCTCACAGGTGCTGGGATTAAAGACGTGTGCCACCACTGCCAGGCTGGGGACAGGGTTTGAGGCTGTCTTGGGCACTTCTGAATAAGTAAGGTAATAAATGAATGCCTACTTGCTGTGTCTCTCCCCTGAGTCTCTTTTAAAATTTCTTAAAATTAAGCTTATTTATGCATTTGTGTGTGTGCGTGCATGTATCATGTCATGTGTGTGGAGATCAGAGGACAACTTGTCGAAGTTGGTTTTCTATATGTACTCCCCTTGTGGGTCCCCAGGATTGAACTCAGGTCCTTAGGCTTGGCAGCAAACGCCTTTACGCACTGAACCATCTCTCTGGTTCCTCTCAGAACTTCTTGGTCTGTCGGTCTGTCTGTCTGTCTGTCTGTCTGTCTGTCTGTCTGTCTGTCTGTCTCTCTCTCTCTC
>LZPO01020470.1:1122560-1139363 GCA_001675575.1 Neotoma lepida
CATGTCAGTAAAACAAGACCAGCCGGGCATGGAGCAAGTGCCTGGGGACAGAAGTGCAAGGTTAGTTCCCTGGGTTACATGAGAATCTATCTCAAAAAATTAGATAAATAATTAAGGAGGTGTGTGCCACCATGCCTTTAACCCCAGAACTCGGGAGGCAGAGGCAGGCAGATCTCTGGGAGTTCGAGGCCAGCCTGGTTTACAGAGCGAGTTCCAAGATAGCCAAGGCTACACAGAGAAACCCTGTCTCAGAAAACCAAAATAAATAAATAATTAGAGATGGCTCAGCACTTAAGAGCATTTGCTGCTCTTGCAGAGGACCCAGGTTCAATTCCCAGCACCCACATGATAACCTCACACCATAGGTAACCACAGTTTTGGGGATCTGACACCCTCTTCTGGTCTCTTTGAGTTCCAGGCTCTCGCAGAGCTCTTAAATACTTGGAGGCAAAACACTCTTGCACATAGGCTAAAACTAAATAGATTTTTATTTTAAAAAAATGAGTTTTATGTGTGTTTCAAAATGGTAGGTCAGTTTGGAATTCACATGAGTACTAGAGTTATATGTCAAATAAGAGGAAGTAGGAAAGTTGTCCCCCAAACACATTACATGTTTAATCATCTCTTCTGCAGACTGGAGGTGGATGGAGGGCACAGGACTGGCTCCCTCTGAGATGTCAGGGCCAGCCTCTCCCAGCCGCTACCGAGGGCCTGGTCGGCGTGTGCCCTCACGATGGCCCCAGGGTACACTGGAGATGGAGCAGGATCGTTGGCACCGGCGGATTGTGTCCTGGTTTGCTGACCATCCGCAGGCCCCCTTTGGGCTACATCGGCTAGTGGAGCTTGGGCAGAGCTCTGGCAAGAAGGCGGGAGACTGGTATGGGCCTTCTGTGGTGGCACACATCCTCAGGTGAGATCCTTTGCAGGGCAGATGGGAGCTTCTGGTGACCCCAGGGACTCAAGCCTGTCTGCTTCCCTGCCCTCAGGAAAGCTGTGGAGAGTTGCTCGGAGGTCACCCACCTGGTGGTGTACGTCTCTCAGGACTGCACAGGTGAGGCTGGGAGCAAGCTTCTACCTGGAACCAGTGCTACCCAAGGCCTTCATTCCTCAGGGCCTGACACAAGTTCTGGGGTGAAGGGACACTTGGACATAGATTCTAGCACAGCCTGTGGAGGTGTAGTCAAGGTTCCCTCTCCTGCAGAACCTAGGAAGTCAGAATGAAGGATCAAGACACGAGCTCCTCTTCGCCTTCTTCATGACAGTCTCACTTAAAAAAAACAAACTGCATTTATTTATTTGTGTGTTTGGGGTAGGAAGCCTGGTGCACATGACATTGTGGGGGAGTGGGTATTCTCTTGTGGGTTCCAGAGATCATGCTTGGCAGCAGATAGATGCCTTTACTTGCCTGACCATCCTGTCAGCCCTGTTCACTCTACTCAGCTATTCTGGTGTTGGCAAGTCTGGGCTCTTCAGGCTCATCAGGTGCCAGTGGTTTAGTGACTCAGTGATCCAAAAAAAATCCTGGGTCGGCAAGATGGCTCTGTAAGTGAAGTGCTGCAAAAGCCTGGCAGCTTGAGTCTGAGCCCTGTGCTAACTACAAAGTTGTCCTCTGACCTCCAATTGTAAGTAAGCATGTACACCCCCATCACAGGTACATACAGACACACAGTAAATGCTTTTTTTACAAAAGGGCAGACAGATAAAGGCTCATTTGGTTTTTGGGTTTTGCTGCTGAACCTGATGAAGTGGATTGGATTCCTGAACCCTCATGGTTGAAAGAGGGAACTGACACATACAAATAAATTAAAAAAGTGCTCACAGCAGATTGACCAAATGTTAGCTATTGCTTTCTTCCAGGTCAGCTGATTGTACTTATACAGCTTTGTTTATGTTGTGGTCAGGTCTCTTGTAGCCCAAGCTGGCCTCAAAGCCGTTCTGTAAGAATTATGGGAATAACCTTAACCTCCAAACCCTCCTGCCTGTAGAGGATTGCAGTTTAAAAGGGGCCTTTTGGACCAGGAGTGGTGGCACACACCTTTAATCCTAACATTGGAGGCAGAGGCAGGCAGATCTTTGTGAGTTCTAGGCCAGCCTGGTCTACATAATGAGTTCCAGGATAACCAGAGCTGAGCTGTTATACAGAGAAACCCTGCTTCAAAAAAACAAAAAAAAAGGGGGGGGTGTGCTTGTATCTGGGGTGAGGAGGTAGCTTAGTTATTTGCAAAGAACTGAGTTCTATCACCAGAGTCTAGGCATGGTAGGTGCAGACGGGGCAATCCCTGGGGTTCTCTGGCAATCCCTGGGGTTCTCCTTACATCCTAAGCCTCAGGCCAGTGAGAGACCTTGTCTCAAAAACCAAGGTGGGATGTTCCTGGGGGACAATATTCAAGGTTGCTCTNTGACCTCAAGAGGACACACATAGGTATGTACACCCATACACACAGGAATATGCACTTATCCAGCCACACATGGGCTGGGTGGGGGCTGGGGATATAATTTATGGTAAAAGGTTTACACTGACACACAGAGCTCTGAAATTGATCACCAGCACCACAATAAACAGTTTAGAGTGAGGCATGCTGGTAGAGCAATAGAGCAATTCCCTGGCACGCATAAAGCACTAGGAAGACACTCTTTGCTGATGAGGACAGCATCACTCATCAAGAGTTGGAAGTGTGAAGGTGTGCTCCTGGGGCTAGAAGGCTGGGTAGGAAGGTGACCTGCTGCCCTGTCCCCACAGTGTACAAGGCGGATGTGGCACGCCTGGTGTCCTGGCCAGATCCCACAGCAGAGTGGAAGTCTGTGGTCATCCTGGTGCCTGTGCGACTGGGCGGGGAGACCCTTAACCCCGTGTATGTGCCCTGTGTGAAGGTAAGAGCCTCCTGGTGGGGCACCTCTGCCTGGGGACCCTCCACACTTAACAGTTGGGGATCAACCATGGGTGTTACTCTGCACACCTGTCTGCTTTATCTGTGTGTGTGTGTGTGTGTGTGTGTGTGTGTTTTCTCTGTATATGTGGTGCATACATGTGTCTGTGTATGGGTGTGCACATGCAGAAGTGAGAGAAGACACAGAGTTTCTATTCTGGCTCTCTGCTTTGTTCCTTTGTGACAGGGTCTCTCACTAGCCTTGGAGCTGGGTTGGCAGCCAGCAGTCAAAAGTGATACCCAATTTGTGCCCCTATAGTACTGGGTTACAGGCATGTGTGGCNATGCCCAGCTTTTTACATAGGTGCTAATGTTTTGAACTCATGTCCTTGTGTTTATCCTTTGAGCCATCTCCCCAGCCCCCACCTTGTTTTATGTGACAATTATGGTCACATGCTACCATGCTTTTTGACATAGGTTCTGGGGATTGAGTGCAGGTCCTCATACTCAGTGCTACCNACTAGTGCAACAGCTGTGGCAGATCCATTTACTATCCTGGGGGCTGGGATCCAAACCCAATGAANGGAACGAAAATTCTGAGTATCTTGGGTAGAGGGGACATTCTGTTTAGAACAAGCTGGAATATTCTGGAAGACTGGGGAAGGAGCTCAAGGTGGAACTCTAGGCCAGGTTGCACTCACACTTGAGTTTAATCCCTAGCACTTAAATATATTTTCTTATTAAAAACAGACCCGTCTTCCTGTCCAAGCACTTGAGGGGCTGAGGCAGGAGGACCTAGACTCTAAGGTCAAATTCAGTCACACAGCAAGTTCAAGGCCAGCCTGAGCTGTGAGGCCCCATCAACAAAGTTTGGCACTTGAGTTGGGCATTGGTGGCACACGTCTTTAATCACAGCACTTAGAAGGCAGAGGCAGGTGGATCTCTCTGAGTTCCAGGACAGCCAGGGCTGCACAGAGAAACCTTGTCTTGATTTGGCACTTGCATCTGGACTTACAGCATAGGGGTGCTTCAGTGGAGGCAGAGGGAAAACTCCTCCTTGGCCTTCNAGAAGTCAGCTGAGGAGCTAGAGAANTCTCAGGGAAAGGGGACAGCGTGACAGGCTCAGCTGGAAAGCCCTGACATGTTTGCACTCAGATGAAAACCAAGTTCTCCCTGTAAGATGAAGACACTGTATCATCTGTCACCTTCTTCCCTCTGCTCCCCTCAGCCCCAGCTACACTGGGTATGTGGTTTGCAGCATTCCTGCTCAGGGTGTTCATTCTTCTGCCCTCATGGGAGACTCCCCACACAGACCCAGTCCTGCCAGCTCTTTGCTGAGAAGTCTCTCCATGAGGCCTTTGCCTGGTTTAAAACTTATTTAAAAGTTCTGGCTGTGTAGTGGGTCTGTGGAGCTGTGTCAGAGCACTTTTTTAGCATGTGAAGTGCTGGCATAGTGGCGCACGCCTTTAATCCCAGCACTTGGGAGGNAGAGGCAGGTGGATCTCTGTGAGTTCAAGGTCAGCCTGGTCTACATAGTGAGATTCTATNTTGGAAAAAAACAAAACAAAAACAAAGTAAAAAGTGGTTAGAGCATTAGTTATTAACCCGTGGGTTTTGACCCTTTTGGGGGTTGTCACAGGGGTCACCTAAGACCATTAGAGAATACAGATATTTACCTAACAATTCATAACAATAGCAAAATTAATTATGAAGTAGCAATGAAAATAACTGTGGTTGGGGGAACAACATAAGGAACTGTATTAAAGAGTTGCAGCATTAGGAAGGTTGAGAACCAGTGTGTTAGAGATGGCTCAGTGGTTAGGAGGGAACACTGCTCTTGGAAAGCACCAGGGTTTGACTCATTGCACACATGAGCTGCTCACAACTGCCTATAGAAGGCCAGGGATCTGACACCCTCATTCACACACTGCACTCAGGTACACATACCCACACACAGATACACACATATACAGGCTCACCCTTAATTCCAGCACTTGGGAGGCAGAGGCAGGTAGCTATCTTGAGTTTGAGACTAGCCTGGTCTACACAGCGAGTTCCAGAACAGTGAGAACTACATAGTGAGACCCTCTCAGAAAAACAAAAAATTAAAAATCTGTTAAGGTACACAGCCCTCTCTTTAAAGTCTTCCCATCTGACAGCCAGGTTTCTGCTCTAGAATGTCAGTGCTGTCAGGCTGGGTTGGTTAGCATGACGCTGCTCAGTGGGTCCCCTGGCTTCATAGACTCTCAGATCCGCTGTTTGTTGAGCCCATCTGATGCTAGCTTTCTCCTCTCTACAGGAGCTCCTTCGGTCAGAACTCTGCCTGGGCATCATGGGGGGCAAACCCCGGCATTCACTGTACTTCATCGGCTACCAGGGTAAGCCACAGCCCCTTTCCTGGGTCATAGCCCTCCGCCTTCCTCTTACCCACCCCAGTTTACACTTGCCCCTGCCCCAACCCCCTGACAGATGACTTCCTGCTCTACTTGGATCCCCACTACTGCCAGCCCACAGTNGATGTCAGCCAGGCTGACTTTCCCCTTGAGGTGAGCTGGTGGCTTTGGGTGGGAGCTGCAGGCACAGGCACAAAATTGGAGTACCTCAAACCTCTCTTATCTGCCCAGTCCTTTCACTGCACCTCGCCCCGCAAGATGGCCTTTGCCAAGATGGACCCCAGCTGTACCGTAGGGTTCTACGCTGGGAACAGGAAGGAGTTTGAGACTCTCTGCTCGGAGCTGATGAGGGTGAGCTATAGTCACGGGGGTGGGGTGGGGTGGGGTGGCCTTGTATGTCTTAATGGTAGAGTCCCTGCCTACCATGTGCTAGACAGACACTGGGTCCCACCCACAGTCCTGGGACAGTAACACAGTACACGTGCTTGACAATGGAAGGGGACATCAAGGTGGACTTCTTCAAAGTTATTTTGTCCACCAACAGAAAGCTCAGCCCAGAATAGATGAGAGCAAAATGAAGGGTGCCTGAAAAGCTTGGGCCACTGCTGGGGGGTGGGGTACCTGGGAGCTCTCACGTTTCAGGGCAGCTGTTCAGTTAGTCGTGCACTGTCCAACTGCTGCGGCTGGTCCTGGAAGACCCTGAACTGAGACCACTCTCCTTCATTCTTTCACAGATCCTCAGCTCCTCCTCAGCCACAGAGCGATACCCCATGTTCACTGTGGCTGAGGGCCACGCTCAGGACCACAGCCTGGATGCCCTCTGCACCCAGCTCTCCCAGCCCACACTGCGGCTGCCTTGCACAGGACGCCTCCTGAAGGCCAAACGGCCCAGCTCTGAGGACTTTGTGTTTTTATAGTGGGAAGGGATGGGGAAAGATGCCAGACTATTTATTTTTTTATTTATGTCATGTCAGGTATGGGATCTAGAACTCTGATGGCAGTGCTGGATCCCCTGTGCTCATGTCCCCATCCTCCCCAACACAGCTGACATCTGTCTAGGCCCCCAGCTTGGGGCTGTGCCCTTTAGCTGCCCCCACGCCCTCAGGAGCCACAGGAGCCGGGGATGGAGAGTGGGCTCCAGGGCACTCACTCAGGGCCTGATTCAAGTTCTGTAGCCTGCACTGGATCACTGTACTCACTGGTCCCAAAGCCCCTGTCCTGGGAGAACCGACTGGCTGCTGGGTGGAGGCTGATAAAGACAGACTTGAACACGCTGGGGTTGCCTGACTTTTCAGGCTGTTTTGTACACAGCTCTGACAGCCTGTTTCCACACTGAGAAGAGATAGCCAGCATCCTCGCTTGCAGGCAGATTACACAGGTTGGGGGAGGTATAGAGTCAACAGCTTGGTTGTAGAGGTAGCCTGGCTCCCAGGGCCCTCAGGGGTGGCTCTGCTGTTTCCTTTTTTGACGACCCAACTGGCGGAAGTGCAGCCTTTTTGGGTTGAGACCAAAGGCCTGCAATCTCTGTCGGCTGAACTTGTGACCTCCAAGTGTCACTGTGGGACCCAACAGCCTGGCCTTCTTGTTCTTCTGCCTCTGGGAAGCTGGCTTTTCTGGGCAGGATGTNTGTGTCAACTCTTCTTCCTTGGCTCCTTGGGTCTCAGACTGGGGCCTCTTCCCACAAGCTCCATCAGGCATGGGCAGCTGTGCCTGTGGGCTGGCCTTGCCCTGTGACTTCCCTGTGGCTTCTGTGGGCATTTCCATTCTACAGGAGAAAAAGTCAAAGTTCAGGTCAGCTTGCTGTTCAGAACAGGCAATGATTCCCCCATTTTTCTTTGTTTGAGGAGGGTCTTGTGTAGCCCAGGCTAGCCTCAAACTTGGTGTCCCCAAGCATTCCATTAGACCTGTCTCTTATACACATCTAGATGTGTATAAGAGACAGATATATCTGAGGATGTCCTTGAACTCTTGATTCTCTTGCCTGCATATATCACCCTGGGTATATTATAGATATATATCTCCACACCTGGTTTATACAGTGCTAGGACAGAGCCCAGGGCTTTATATGTTAGGGAAGCACCCTGCCCCACCCATTTTATTGCTAAGATACAGTCTCACTATGGAACCTAGATGGACTCGGCTTCCTGAGACAACTGTCATAAATATGACAGCTACAAATTAGCTGGACCAGCTGAAGCCATTTATGTCAGTCAACTCCCTGTAACTTCAGTGCAGTTAAGAGTGTCTGTTTCAACTGAGTCTGGTAAGGAATGGCAATCATCCTTGTAACAGTTAACAAGCCTGTAAGGTGCTTCTAAGAATTTAGTTTTGTTCAGGCTTTGGATGAAACTCAGGACTTCAATCATGCTAAACAACTTCACCAGGTGTGGTGGCGTACACCTTCAATCCCAGCACTTGTGAGGCAGAGGGAGATCTCTGTGAGTTTGAGACCATCCTGGACTCCAAGACAGCCAGGACTACACAGGCCCGGTCTTAAATGAAATAAGCAGTCTTCACCCCATAATGACAGGCTGTTGCTGTGGAGTCAGGGTGGCTTCAAACTTCTCCAACTCAAACCTGCCTCTGCCTCCCTAGTGCTGAGATTACAGGTGTGCGCCGACATGTCCAGGGCCTCTGATCCTTATTATGAGTATTTCATGCATGAACTCAACCTTTGAAGTCTGAACCATCAAGTCACCTTACTGAGAGGGACAGTGACTGGCCTAAAGATTACATGACTGGGTGTCAGCTAGCCGGGCTGCTGCCATCCTCCCCAGGGCCCGGTGCTTACTCTTCCCGGCACAGAGATTTGAAGATCTGCCTCTTCTTCCACAAGTTCTGGGCCTTCTGGCTATACACCCGCTTCTCCTGCATCTCTTCCTGCTCTGACCTGTGTATCAGAGGTGTTCCAGAAGCTGTCCAAACTGGGTCCCCCATCCCTACCACCCTGCTGTCTGTCACCTGTACATGCAGGTCTTCTTCAGGGAACACCAGCGATTCAGTTCCTTGTCATCAGCTGCAAGGATCTGCATGGGAAAGAAGGTGTCTGCTGTGTGGCCCTGGGGTCTGCCTCTTGAGTCTCAGTCACTCAGTGGGGATGTCCACAGAGTTGGGGACAACTGAGTTCAATGTTTTCCCTGTTTTTGAGGCAGGGTCTCATGTAGCCCAAGCTGGCTTTGGATTTGCCTGTACCACCATGCTGGCTCTTTTTTCAAGCATCACTGTGTAAGTCAGGCTAGCTTGTAATTCATAGTAGTGCCCTACCCACCTCAGCCTCTCTGGTGCTGGCCTTCATCAGCACTATTTCAAATCCTCTTAGTTCAAGCCCAGACCTTCTTGCCTCTCCACAGAGAATGTTCACCTCCTTCCATTCTCTGGGCTCCTGTATTTTCCCTGCCTGCCCTGGTCCTAACCTCCTCGGTGGTAAGCCCAAAGTCACAGGGCACCACAGTGCGGTACTTGAAACGACAGGGCAGGTCGTCGATGATGTCCTCATAGTCCAGCCGGTAATACTCATCCAGGTACTCCTCAAAGGTCTTGTCCCCTGCACAGGAGATATACAGCCAGGGTACTGGTGTTCAAGGCCCTGTGAACCATGCTCCCACACTGCCCATATTGCTTTGTGCCTCACCAGGGTCAAACTTAGGCTTCTGCTGCCCCACTGCGGCTGCAAAGGGAGACTTGCGCTTCTTCTTGCCTGAGGAGGGGGCCTCACGAAGCTTCTTCCGAGGTTGGCTGGGGTCATAGTCAGCATCCATCTATCAGGAAGCGCTGGTCAGATCAGGCCAGTCCTAAATGCCTGCTGGGAAGCTCCAGACCCCTACCAGGGATACTCATTGTTCTTAGGGTCTCACAACCCATGCTGGCCTCAAACATGCTATGCAGCCAAGCTTTGAGTTCCACCACTCAGATGCTGGGATAGAGCACAGGGCTTTGTTCATGGAAAGCTTCTGCTCTGCCAACTGCACCCTACTTGGAGCTCAAACCAGTGGCACTCACATTAAAGTCAGGGTCCTCACAGTGCAGCCCTTGCTGGCTCCAGGCTCCATCTTGTTCAGGTTCACCCCATGTGTCCCAGTTCCAGTCATCTGCTTCCACAGAGGAGAGACAAAGTAAGGACAGCACGTGGGCTACATACCCAAGTCCTGGTCTCCCAGTTTCGTAAGGATACCCACCTTCAAGCCCTTCCTCTTCCTCAAACTGTGGCTTCTCTTCCTCAGCAGTGCCATAGAAGGCATCTCCAAAGCATTTCTGCAAGGGAAGGCCAGGCTTAAGGGCAGAATCACCTGCACACTTACAGGAGCTCAATTTCCCCATGCCTCACCAGCCTACTGTTGGGTTTCATGAGACAGGGTTTCGTGTAGGCCAGGCTGGGCTCAAACTCACTATGTAGTAGAGGCCAGCCTTGACATCATGATCCACTTGCTCCCACCTCCTGAGTGCAGGGATTACAGGTGTATGAATGGCAGTTTTTTGTTTTTAATGAGACAGTCCTTTAGCCCAGGCTGGTGAACCTCCTGCCTCCGATTTCTCAGTGCTGGGATTATAAACCCATACGAACATACCCAACTTTGTGTGTGTGGCTCCTGAGCTTTCCAAGACCTAGCTCCTTGCAAGGGTCTCCTGTGTGCTGGGACCCTCCACATTACCACCTGTTGTAAGGTGCATTTCACACAACTACACTGTGTTCCAGCCCTGCGGGATTCAGACCCTGCCATCATCTGTGCCCCATCACCCATGACCTAATCACTCATTATTCAAGACTCAATTGAGCTGTCATCATTTGTGATAGGCTGAGAGGAAGTTTCCTACAAGATCCTACTGCACTATATACGGTACACACCTATACTTAGCACTATAGAGGTGGAGTGCAGGAGAACATGAGCAGCAGGCTAGCCTGGGCTACAGAATGAGGCAGGGGCTCAGATGGTAGGGTGCTGTCCCAGCATGCACAAAGCCCTGGCACCATCCCTAACACTATAAGCCACATCTGGGGCCACAGCTGNAATCCTAGCCCAGGGAGGCTAAGGCCACATGTCTCCATCACTATCCTGATCCCTGAGTCTACAGGGATACGTCAGGAATAGTGTAGGCTCTTGATGACAAAGAGGTTGGGACAGGACAAACTCTGACATCTACTGGAGGCATGGCAAAGGAAAGCATTCTACCCTTTATTTTTACTGTGTATGTGTGGGTGTTTTGCCTGTGCATATGTCTACGCGACGTGCATTCCTGGTGCTCCTGGAGGCCAGAAGAGGGCATCAGATTCCCTGAGGCAAGTTACTGACAACTATGAGCTGTCTTGTGGGTGATGGGAATTGAAACTTGGTCTTCTGCGCTCTTAACCCCTGAGCCATCTCTCTAGGCCTATCTGTGCATTTATTAAATACCTTTTATATGCTCAACCCTGAGTAGCTTCTCACTGTGATTCTTACAGCCACCATGAGCAATAGCAACTGGCTCCTCTATTGAGAAACCAAAGCTAGGAACTGAGAAGCCCCTAAAATAATAAGAAAGCAGACATCTCCACAGTGCTCCCCACTTGTTTTTACCAAGCCTACCAGTACCCCGTCANCCTCCTTCCACGACTTCCTAGGTTTGGCTAGTGGCCTCTTTGGGACATGTCACAGTGACAAACTTCTTTCTTTTTTGAGACAGGGTTTCTCTGTGTAGCTCTAGCTGTCCTGGAACTCACTCTGTAGACCAGGCCGGTTTCAAACTCAGATCCGCCTGCCTCTGCCTCCTGAGTGCGGTGATTAAAGACGTGCGCCACCACCACTACTTAGCTCCAAACCTTTTCTTACAGATCTCTCAGTACCTGTTTCTAAAGCATGATGCTGTGTTCTCCCAATACAGCAAAGGTTAGTGGCTCAGATGAGCTGACAGGCTAGGCTAGTTGTAGTGCATATGCTATGGTTCTATCCCTATGTCACCAAAGACACACAACAACAAAAACAAACTCAATGACTGTGAGATGGCTNAGTGGATACAAGCACTTCAGCGTGGTCCCTGGAACCCATACGGTAGCCAGAGAACCAGTGCCACCAAGATATCCATCACATACATGCCATGGAACATGTGACACCCATAACACGTAAATGTTAAATTTACAGTGAATAGATAAATTCAAGATTCAAGCCAGGTATGGTGGCATACACTGTAACCCAGTCCCCAAGAAGCAGAGGCAGGAGGTGGATGTATGGTGAGATTCTCAGAAAACCAAAAGAAATATATGTCCTGATATATGTCCATGACTCAACCTGAACTCCTATCCTTGCACCGCAATGCCAGGCTTATAGAACTGTGATCATTTTTTATATCTAATGATATCTGTCTGGAACCCTCTGCTGACAGCAAACAAAGGTAGCGACAGAGTTACGGCCTCCCAGCCCCACAGTCATTAAGAAAACAACTGACCACTGTGCTGTGTGCTAATTTGGATTATTCATTAGCTTGGGTGGGGTTTTTTTCCCTCCTCATTTTTGTGGCACTGGGGCTGGAACCCCAAACTAGGTAGTTGTTCTACCACTGAGCCATGCCCCAGTCCCTCACTGGGGGGTTCTAGGCAGGAGCTCTACCACTGAGCCACACCCCAGCCCCTCATTGGGAGACTGTAGGCAGGAGCTCTTCCACTGAGCCACAACCCAGCCCCTCAGGGGGGATTGTAGGCAGGGTTCTACCACTGAGCCACACCCCAGCCCTTCACATACCTCCCCACCTCCAGATCTTCTGATGTGGCCAAACCCTGATCTCCAGCCCACTATGTATCACAGGCAGGCCTTGAAGTCATAATCCTCCTATCCCAGTGCGGGAGCTCTGTATATAACCCACAGTTCCTGAGCACTGNTCCTTCTAGCCTTTCAGGTCAATTCCTCCCATCCATCCTTTCCTTAGCCCAAGGCAGTGCTCCAATAAGCCTTACAACTCAGGCAAGGAAAAGGTTCAGAGAGGTCAAGTCATTTCTGAAGTCACATAGCCAGAAGGTGACCTCTGGTCCTACAGACAAGTTTCCAAGCAGTCATACCTGCATGAGCTGGTCATGCTGGGCAGGGTCAAAGTCATTCTCCAGGTCCTGTTCCTCAAGGCCCAGTGTCTCGTTGCCAGTGACTTGCCTCAGCTTCTCCAGCTTGGCCAGAATCTCCTTCCTCTTTAGGTTCTTTAACTGTTTCAGCTCCTCCTGCTTCCTGGCCTTCTCCTGTGGGTGAAAGAGGCTCAGTATTCCTGGGGTGGAGCCCTGCAAACAGGACCTCCCAATACAAGCAGTTTTCTGTTTTGAGACAGTATCAGGTAGCTCAGGCTAACACTGAACTAGGGATCCTGCTGTGTCCATGTCCTGAGCTCTGAGAATANAGGCATTGTCTACTATGCCTGGTTCCTTCAGGGATCCCTTCAGTGCTTAGATGAAAGCCAGTGCTTTGTGCACTAGGCAAGTGCTCCAGCCACTGAGTGGCAGTCTGTATTTTGTTTGTTTATGAGACAGGGTCTCACTATATAGCTCAAGATGGCACAGAACTCTTTCTATAGACCAGGGACCTTGAGGTTGTGGTGACCTGCCTGTGCCTCCTAGTACTGGCAATACAGGTGCATACCACCATGCCAACTTAGTTTTCCTATTTATTGTATTATTATTTTTTTGACATAGGGTCCTTGTAGCCCAGCCTGGCCTAGAACTCAAGAGATTCTCATGCCTTTGCCTCCTCATTAAAGGTGTTGGGATTAAAGGTGTGTGCCACCCACCAGCTTTTTTTTACTATCTTCTGTGGAGATGGTGTAACTATGTTCCCCAGCTTGGCCTTGAATGCTCGGGCAGGCCCGAACTTTTCAGTGTCTGCCTTGGCTCTGGAGGGCTGGGGATCGCTGGCATGCACTGCCACACTTAGCCACACTCACCCTCTTCTTCCTCTCCCTAGTCTCCTCCCTCTTCTCTTTCCTGNGCTCATCCTTGCGGCGCACAGACGATGCAATGCTCCGTGGGTACGTCTTGACCTGTGGGCAGGAGAGGAGACCAGAGGGACCTCAGAGATGGTATGGGATGAAAGGCCGGACCCTGGGCANCCATGCCCTCCCTGACCCAGGCCTGGACACACACTGAGGCTGAGTCAGGCTCCTCGAAGCGGAAATTGTACTTGTGTTCAAAGTCTTCCTGCTTCCTCAGGAAGAGCTCCCCTTCATCTGAGGAGTCGTCCACTGCCAGCTGGACTGGGGGGCCTGGAACCCTGAAGGATACAATGGAGTAAGGCTCAGGGACACTCAAGAACCCAGTCAGACATGAACTCATTTTATCCCCACAAGAACTCTATAGCAGGTGCTTTCTGACAAGCCTTAGGGCCTAAGTTCGATCTGATGGGTCTATATGGTGGAAGGAGGGAACTAACTCCAACAAGTGTGCTGCCCCACCCCTGCAAATACATAAATGTAATGAAGAAATCAGAAATAATAGTAATAAAAAAAAAGAGCCAGGCGGTGGTGGCGCACACCTTTAATCCCAGCACTTGGTAGGCAGAGGCAGGTGGATCTCTGTGAGTTCGAGGCCAGCCTGGTCTACAGAGAGAGTCCCAGGACAGCCTGGATGCTGGAAAATAACTGAGGCACACCCTGGGAAGAGGAAGTGGCTGCTCACCCCTCCTCCTCTAGCTCTTCTTCTTCCTCCTCCTTCTCCTCCTCTTNGTATCGTTTGTTGAGAATATAATCCCTCAGGAATTGTTCCCCCTCATCGAGTTCCGGGCTGTTCCAGTATTCCTTGAGGTGTGTCTATGAGGAGAGAGGGTAGCACAAGCTCAGTTCCCTGGTGAGGGACATAGAAGTGGCCTGGAATGGACCTCGGGAACTGAAATTTCATAGTTGACCTAGAAGAGGTAGATTAGCACCATTTTGTGTCCTTTTTCCTTTTCTGAGATCAGGTCTTGCTGTGTAGCCCAGGCTGATTTTGCACTAACTGCAATCCTGTCTTAGCCTCTTGAGCACTGAGATTACAGATGTGGGCAACCACACCTGGCCTGTATTAGCCTCATTTTATTCACTGAGAAACTGAAGCCTAAGTACTGTTCATTTTTATCCTCAAAGAATGTGCCTTTGTTTGGTTTTGGTGCTGGGGATGGAACCTAGGGCCTTGTGCATGCTAGGTAGGCACTACCCCTAAGCCATGACCAGCCGCTCAATGGAGGGTTCTACCACTGAGCCACACCCCTAACCCCTCACTGAGGACTCTGGGTAGGACATCTACCACTGAGCCACACCCCAGTCCCTCTAGTGTCCTGGGGTATCTGGAAGTGGAAGGTGGGACAAAGTTGTAATAGCTATTCGGTTCTGGGGACCACATGTGACGACTTACCAGTTCTTTCAAGGACTCAGAGCTGTGAACCTCCTTTTGCCCCTTTAGCCACTCAAGGTAGTCCACTTCCTCCTGGGCCTGTGGAAGGCCAGCTGTGAGTTCCTCGGGAATCCAGCTGCCCTGTCTCCAGTCCAGGCATCCCAGCAGGTCCCAGGCACTAACCTTTTCTTCCCCACTCTTAGTGTGTTTCCGTAGCAACCCAGAGGCACCTTCCCCAGCACTGTCCTCATCACTGCTGTCCTCCACAAAGGCTCGGAAGCTACACAGGCCATGGAAGAGACTTCAGCCCTGAGCTCTGAGCCACTCAGAGTGACACTGTGGCATTGTGCTGCTGGCACGGCAGCAGCTGTTCTGTCCCCACCTTAGATTCTGTCCCTGTGGCCACCAACCCCACCCCAAGCTCACCTTTCCTTCAGCTGTTTTTGTTCTTCTACGTAACTCTTCGTTGATCTTTCCTGCAGAGGAGGAAGTGATGTGGGCCTCAGGCCAGCTATGAGCCCTCATGCCCTCAGCCAGCCTGTTCTACCCACCTTGAGCCTGGAGTCAAAAGTCTCCCCATCAGAGTTGTCCTCGTCAACGTATTTGCTGTGCAGAGAACAGTAGAGACTTTAGAACACAGTGACGATGCACAGTAGCTCAATGTCTTGACCTTACAATGGGTTTACTGGGCATTAATGTCTATTTAGTATTTATTTTCCCATAGAAATCTTTTATATGTGAGTGTACGTATGTAATGTGTGTGTCTCTGTATGTGTGTTGCATGTACATGGCTGCAGAGGCCAGAGGTGTCAAAAACAATAGAAAAAAACAAGAGAGCCATAGAGGGTATATGTAGCCTTGACTGACCTAGAACTCACTATGTAGACCAGGGTAGCCTAGAACTAATCGAGATCCACCTGCCTCTGCTTCCAGGGCACTGTGATTGGTGGAGTGCACCTCCATGCCCGGCCCTCCTCCATCATGTTCTCTCAGTGCTCACTGCTGCAGCTGGCTCCACCAAGCTCCTGCAATCCACTGTCTCTGCTCCTCAAAGCTGGGGTAACAGGTACATGCTTGGCCATGCCCAGCATTTAACATGGGTGCCAGGGATTTGAACCAAGTCCTCTAGCTTTAACAGCAGGTGTTCCTACCCACTGAGCCATTTAGTCTACCCTACCCCCTACCCCCGAAGACCTGGCTATCTGAACTAGTCTGACCTCAAACTTATGACCACTCTCCTGCTCTTGTTTTTTATAGGTTTGTGCTCCTGAGCCTGGCTAGAACTCTTTAGTCTTAAATGTCATTTTTACTTCACAGTATTTTCCTTCCTTTTTTTCTTTCTTTTTTTCCAACAACAAACCGTCGAAACCCCCTCATGGTCTCTAGAGAGCTGCAGGCTGATGGGTGGGGACAAGGCCTCCTTACCCCTCTTTCTCCAAGATGACCTTCCTCTCATAGTCCTTCAGGTACATGGGCTGTGCTTTCTTCTGCTTCCCTGAGGCAGCTGGCTCCTCCTCACTCTCTGAAGATGAGGCTGTGGACCAGTGAGAAGATACCTATTGTTGGCCCCAACTTCCCTCTTCCCCTGGCAGAGAATCCCATGGGCAGGACTGGGAGCAGACATAAGTTCTGAATCCCTGCCAGCCACTTCCAATTGTAAAATAGTAAACCATCCTTATTCTACCCTTTATTTTTCCAGGGACAGAGTATAATATAGACCAGGCTAGACTAAAACTCACTATGTACAAAAGAAAGAAACCAATCAACCAAACAAATTGTTTAGGTGCAGATATAGCTAAATTGACAGTGTTGGCCTAGAAAGCCCAAGCCCCTTTGTCCAATTTCAGTTATGTGGCACAAACCTGTAATCCCAGCATTCTGGAGCAGGGAGGCAGGGGGATCAGAAGTTCAATCACATTCTTGGCTACATAGTAAGTTAGAGGCTAGTCTAGGTTACATGAGAAACTATCTCAAAAATAAAAAATAAAAAAGCATTTCTGACCTGGTATTTTAGACTTATGAATTCAGAGAGAGGGCTTTTTTTTTAATTTTTTAAATATTTTTTAATTTTTATTTTATGTGCATTGGTGTTTTGCCATGGGTGTTAGGTCCCCTGGAAGTAGAGTTACAAAGAGTTGTAAGCTGCCATGTGGGTACTGGAAATTGAATCCAGGTCCTCTAGAAGAGCAGTCAATGCTCTTAACCGCTGAGCCATCTCTCCAGCCCCAGAGGG
>LZPO01020470.1:1146547-1160533 GCA_001675575.1 Neotoma lepida
AAGAAAGAAAGAAAGAAAGAAAAGAAAAGAAAAGAAAAAAATTAAAAGAAAAATATTATAAAATATCATCTGAGTGTAGGGTCACTGCATGTGCAAAGGCCCTGAGGTTCGAAAGCATCTGGTATGATATAGAAAGGGAGAGTGGGAGGGCAGGAAGGTGGGCGGGTGGAGTGGTGTGCAACCAGACCTGGGACTGTAGTTACTTTTTACTTGTAACAAGATAGGAAGGGCATCAGGGTTAAGCAGGACAATGATGTACTGACAGATTTTACAGCGACCTCTGGTGGCTACAGAAGGGATCAGAGGGTGATAGGGAATGAAGGGGAGGGTGCAGTGGAACCAGGGTGGAAAAGATTGGCAAATAATCAGTGGACACGCCCACCTAAGCACTTACAGTCATTCCCAGTCCATAGCCAAGAAGCATATTCACAGCTCTTAGATTTATTTTAATGATACCCTAAAACTCAGATGGAAGGCCAGCAGGGCCTAGGCTCAGCAGCTATAAAAGAGCCCTAGAGCTGCCTAAGGCAGGTCATTGCAAGAAGGCACTCATGGAGGGGGAGGGGCAGTTCAGGCCCTCTTGTATTTCTTCATATAAAATCACGATGGGAGAGTTCCAAGGGTGAAGAACACAGAGAAACCATTCTAGACAGCTGAGAGGTACAGGGGGTTGGGCACTGGCAGCAAGAATGTGTTGTCAGTGCCTCAACCCAGCATGAACACACACACACACGCACACACACACATACACACACACGCACACGCACATGTCT
Source organism: Neotoma lepida (assembly GCA_001675575.1). Classification (NCBI taxonomy): domain Eukaryota; kingdom Metazoa; phylum Chordata; class Mammalia; order Rodentia; family Cricetidae; genus Neotoma; species Neotoma lepida. The sequence goes on from LZPO01020470.1 coordinate 1,147,321, forward strand.
CTCTATAGTCTGAAGCTGTTATCTGGGGAGAGGGAAGCCTCATGTTCANCTCATGTTCAAACCCCCACTTCTTCTCCCTTTTAGCTGGTACGAAGTTGATAATCTGCAGAAAAAAAATGAGCAGAAAAAAATGAGCAGGGACCATCTGAAAATTGAGAAAGAGGAAAGAGAGAGTCCTCCAGCACCCACAAAATCTATCCTGGGTCCCAACACACAAAGTCACCCTGGAAATATTTTACAATGCTTAGGGCTTACAGGCTTGGGACACAAGGTGGCTGGATGGTGGAGTTCCTCCCTATCATGTGTAAAGCCCTGGTTTCTGTCCTAGTATCATAAAAAATCTTGCTTAGGTCAGGATGGGTTCCACACATGAGCCTCCATCTGGTCAGCATGCCCGTATCTATGCAACGTATGGAGATACTAAGCATCAGCATCTTGTTCTAACCTTATCATCACCATGAAGCAGGCCAGCCACCCCATTTTAAAGATGTATAAGCTGATGCCCAAGGAAGCATGGTAAGGGACGGGTTTGGGACTAAACATGTTAAGTTTTAGAACTGTCCCAAACATAGCGTCAAAGTCATCAGTCTCCATGCCCTCCATCTCCTCAAGCTCACTGTCCCAGAAAGCCAGGCTCTTACCCCCACTCTGGGTGATGTAGCGGACCCAGGGCAGGGCCTGGTATCCACTTTTCTCAATGATCTTCATGTAACGGACCTGGAAGACAATAAAAAGGAATGGCCAAGGACTAGGGATGTAGCTCGGCAGTAGAGCTTCCTTCTAGAGTCGCCTCTGAGGAGCTGGGGTATGATTCATGGGACAGCCCCTGCCTAGCATGTACCAGTCCCTGGGTTCAATCCCAGTATAGGGGGGATAGTGGGAAGGGGAGGTGACTAAGAAGGAAAAGGGATGGCCCATGTCAAGAGAACATACAGGGCACACGTTAGGATACAAAATGACACAAGTTGAGAGTCTCTGGGTATGACATGGGCAAAGAGGAAGGGATCCANGCCAGTACGGAAAGGAAGTACAGAGAGAAGATACAGGACAGAGTTGGGGACAGGTCAAGAGAATGGAGAATGCTCTGCAGGTGGGGGAGGGCAGAGGTGAACAGTGACTGAGTAAGGGAACAGTGCCAATGTGAGAGGCAGAGAGAGAAGAGCCCCAGCCTGAGGACAGAAGAGACAGCATTCCCTAGCAGAAGACAAAGAAGTGGAGACCCGGGCATGGGGACACATGACTTTCATCCTACAGCTTGGGAATCTAGACAGGAGGATGTCATAAGTTCAAGGCAAGCCTGGGCTGTATAGTGAGTTCAAGACCAGCCTGGATTCAGAATGAGTCCTTGGCTAGCTTGGGTTACAACCAAAATACAAATGCCTGGTATGGTGGTGCACACCTCCGATCTCAGCACTTGGGAAGCAGAGGCAGGCAGGTCTCTGTGCTTGAGTTCAATGCCAGCCTGGTCTACATAGCAAATTCCAGGTCAGCCTGGCTACAGTGAGACCCTGTCTCAAAAAGAAAGGGGGGGGACTGGAGAGATGGCTCAGTGGTTAAGAGCTCTGGCTGCTCTTCCAGAGGACCTGGATTAGATTCCCAGCATCCATATGGTGGATTGCAACACTCTGTAACTCCAGTTCTAGGGGATCTGACACCTTCTTTTGACCTCCACAGGTACTGCATACACATGGTACACAGACATATGCAGGCAAAACCTGATACATATAAAATAAATAAAAGCTCAAATGAATAAATAAGATGTGAGATGAGAGATGACTGAAGCTAAGAGGGAAGAGAGTAGGGAATGTCCCAACCTTGTTCCTCACCTGGATGCCAGAAACGGTAAAGTANGGAATCTCAAACTTGACCCCAATGGGTGGTCGGCCCTCCACCTCCTCAGTTTCCACGCTGGGGAGCCCAAAGTGGGCACGCATCAAGTACTCTTTGCCACCCTATGGACACACAGAGGCATCAGATTCTCTGGGTGGTCCCTCTCTGTCTCTCAGACCACCCTCACAGCAGCCTCCGCAGAGAACTGTCCATTCAAAGTCAAGAGTGCTCTCTGACACCGGTAGGAAAAGTCTAACTCTTGTCCCTCAGTCTGAAGGAAACAGATCAAATCCTCCAGTGGCTGGGTTCAGTGGCAAAGGCCCATAATTCCAGCTACTCTGGAAACTAAAGCAGGAAGATCAAAGATTACAAGTTCAAGGCCAAGAACAGTGAGACCTTGTGTCAAGAAACTAAGGACCAGGATTGTAGAATGGTGGTAGAACACTTGCCTAGGATGTTCAACGCCCTAGGTTTCATTCCTACAGCAGCATGTATGCCTGAATCACTAACACTGGGGTGCAGCTACGGCTCAGTTGGTAGAGTNCTTGCCTAGCACACAAGAAGCTCTGGGTTCCATACCCACTAGCACCACATAAACCAGGTGTGGTGGAACCTGTAATCCTAGCACATGGGAGGTAAGGGAGGATCAGGAGTTCAAAGCCTTTCTTGGCTACATAGGGGATTGGAGAAGACTTTGTCTCAAAAAAGTAAAGGCTTGAGCTGGAGATGGCTCAGTGAAGAGCAATTGCTGCTCTCCCAGAGGATCAAAATTTGGTTCTCTGAACCCACAAGGCAGCTCACAAGCNGATCAATTTGAGTGCCAGGGGATCCAATGCCTCCTCTGACTTCCATGAGCACAAGACACACATACGGTACACGTACTATATACAGGGAAAATACTTATACATATAAAAAAATTTTAGGGGCTGGAGAGATGGCTCAGTGGTTAAGAGCACTGGCTGTTCTTCCAGAGGACCCAAGTTCAATTCCCAGCACCCACCATGGTACTTCACAACTGCCTGTAACTCCAGTTCCAAGGATCTGACATCGTCACACCAATACACATAAAATAAAGTTAAATAAATTAAAAAAAAATTTTTAAAGTCAGCTGGGCAGTGGTGGCACATGCCTTTAATCCCAGTGCTCGGGAGGAGGAGGCAGGNGGATCTCTGTGAGTTCGTGGCCAGCCTGGGCTACAGAGCAAGTTCCAGGACAGCCAGAGCTACACAGAGAAACCCTGTCTTGAAAAACTAAAAATAAATAAATAACTGAAAAAAATAAAAATAAAAAGTCAATAATAAATAAATAAAGGGCTGTCAAGATTAAGAAGCAAGAAAGGCACTTCCTGCCAAGCCTGCCAACCTGAATTCAATCCCTAGGACCCACATGGTGAAGAAGAGAACCAACTCCTCTAAGTTGTCCTCTAACCTCTACCTGCACCCCATTGTGTGCACGTGCACACACGCACACACACACACACACACAAAGTAACAATAACATTCAGAATGTGGAGAATATGAGTCATGATTGGACATTATGGTACACACACCTTTAATGCCAGCACTTGAGAGGCAGAGACAAGCAGATCTCTGTGAGTTCAAGGCCAGCCTGGTCTACATACTGAGTTCTAGGCCAGCCAAGGCTACACAGTGAGTGTCTGTCTAAAAACAAAACAACATCAACAAAAAAAATGTGGGTCAATTGTCATCCATCCCATTTCACAGATGAGTGGAGTCTGTGAAGGGAAAACCAGGAACCCTGGCCATATCCCTGAAGGACTTATGGCAGGAGGAAGATGTTATTTGAGGAGACCTCAGTTTCCCCACCTTGGTTTCGTTTGGCTTGTGTTTTCAGACAGGGTCTCATGTAGCCTAGGCTAGACTTGAAGTTCTTATGTAGGCAAGGATAAGCCTGAATTCTTTATCCTTCTGCCTCCACCTCCCACATGGGAGGAAGACAGATACGGCCATACATCAAGTATGCCAATCTAGAAACAAACAGACTGGGTTTCCCCTTCATCAGCCCCCCACAGATAGCCATGTGCAAACTGATGAGGTTCTCTGAGGCGCCACTACCACTGAAGTCCCCTCTCCCCCTGGGCCCCANCTTTCTCGATACTTACAGGGAAGGACTTGATACTCCAAATGACAACATTCTTCTCGGGCACATACTTGGCACTGCCCACACTGGTCTTGAAGCGTGGGGAATCTGCATCACTGGGAACGGGCACAGATATTTCCACGCCATTGGCCACTGACTGCTTCTTAAATTGCCCCTTAGCCTGCCAGGAGAGAACAGGAGACAAAAAGAATTCACTCCTGAGCAAGACTAGTGGTAGATGCTTGAGATCCCAGCTACTCTAGAGACTGAAGCAGGAGGATGTCAAGTTCAAGGCCTGCCAGGACTATAGAGAGAGTGTTCAAGGCCAACCTGGGCAACTAAGTGAGATCTCTTTTGGAAACACAAAACAGAAAAAAATATGAGAATATAGCTTGGTGCAGAGTGAACGCCTAGCATTCAAGAGGCCCTGATGACATCTCTGGTCAGAGAAAGGGACGAGAAGAGGCTGGTGAGATGGCTCAGCGGGTAGAGACACTTGACACCAAGTCTAAGGACCTGAGTTCAAACTCTGGGACTCACAAGGTAGAAAGAAAGAACTGACTCCTGCAAGTTGTGCTCTGACCACNATGCCATGTGCCTGCCCATCCACATACATATACAAAAAATAAATAAAATTAAATGTGGCCTGGCGCAGTGGCACACACCTTTAATCCCATTATTCAGGAGGCAGAGGCAGGTGGATCTCTGCGTTTGAGGCCAGTCTGGTCTACAGAATGATTTCCAGGACAGCCAGGACTACACAGAGAAACCCTGTCTTGAAAAACCAAAAAACAAAAACAAAACACAACAAACCAAAACCAAAACAAACAAACAAACAAATAAAGAGACAAATAAGGATCTATGTATGATAGCAAACAACTATAATGGCAGCCCTGGGGAAGTAGAAGCAGGAAGATCAGTACTTCCAGGTCATCCTGAGCTAGAAATGGGGCTGATGATCCTCCTTGAAGGTTTATGTGCAGTTAACAGTTGCAGCAGGGAGGAGTCACCAGGCCCTGCCCTCTCTGAGGACTGATAGGCAGTTAACAGTTGCTGGGGAGACAGAGACATTCTTCAGGTGTGACCACTGGTAAGGAGCCCCCAACCCTGTAAACAACCCCAGGAAACTCACTGGGTCACAAAAAAAGAAAAGAAAAATATCAAAGTAGAAATGGGAANGGTTGGGAAGGGAGAGGTCAGCAGATTGGGAGGGGACTGGAGGGTGTGGGGTAGATATGATACATCATGTGTCTTAGTTAGGGTTTCTATTGCTGTGAGGAGACACCATGANCACGGCAACTCTTATTTTTGATTTATTTATTTATTATGTATACAGTGCTCTGTCAGCATGCATGCCTGCAGGCCAGAAGAAGGAGCCCGATCTCATTACAGATGGCTGTGAGCCACCATGTGGTTGCTGGGAACTGAACTCAGGTCCTCTGGAAGACCAGCCAGTGNTCTTAACTGCTGAGCCATCTCTCCAGCCCTTCACGGCAGCTCTTATAAAGGAAACCATTTAATTGGGTGGCAGCTAACAGTTCAGAGGTTTAGTCCATTATCATCATAGTGGGACATGACATCATCGTGCAGGCAGACATGGTGCTGGAGCTAAGAGTCCTACATCTTGATCCACAGGCAACAGGAAGTAAACTGAGACACTGGGTGTTGCTTGAGCATATATGAGACCTCAAAGCCCACCCCCACAGGGACACACTTCCTCCAACAAGGCCACACCTACTAATAATGCCACTCCCTATGAGTGTTACATTCAAACTATCACATCATGTAACTTACATGATGGGCCAGTTACATTCCAACTACCACATCATATAAATTACGAAAATGTCATAAGCTGGGTGGTGGCAGTGACAGCAGCGCACTCAAGAGGCAGAGACAGGCAGATCTCTGTGAGTTGGCCTCTGTTGAAGCCAGCCTGAGGTCTCTTTGGCAAGTTGCAGGACAGGCAGAGCTACCTAGAGANACCTTGTCTCAAAAAAACAAAAATAAAATAAAACAAAAGCCTGAGGCTGGAGAGATGTCTCAGCGGTTAAGAGAACTTGTTACTATTGCAGAGGATCCAGCGTTGGTTCCTAGCACCCACAGGACGGTTCACAGCCATCTATAACTCCAGGTCCATGGAATAGACTAACCTCTTTTATCATGCAAGGGTACTAGGCACACAAGGTGCACATNATAAATGCAGATAAACATCTGTGGTAGTTTGAATGTAATTGTCCCTCATAAGCTCATAGGGAGTGGCACTATTAGGAACTGTGGCTTTGTTGGANTAGGTGTGGCCTTGTTGGAGGAAGTGTGTCCCTGTGGGGGTGGGCTTTGAGGTCTCATATATGCTCAAGCAACACCCAGTGTCTCAGTTTACTTCCTGTTGCCTGTGGATCAAGATGTAGGACTCTCAGCTCCAGCACCATGTCTGCTGCATGCTGCCACGTCCCACTATGATGATAATGGACTAAACCTCTGAACTGTTAGCTGCCACCCAATTAAATGGTTTCCTTTATAAGAGCTGCTGTGAAGGGCTGGAGAGATGGCTCAGCAGTTAAGAACACTGGCTGGTCTTCCAGAGGACCTGAGTTCAGTTCCCAGCAACCACATGGTGGCTCACAGCCATCTGTAATGAGATTGGGCTCCTTCTTCTGGCCTGCAGGCGTGCATGCTGACAGAGCACTGTATACATAATAAATAAATAAATCAAAAATAAGAGTTGCNGTGGTCATGGTGTCTCCTCACAGCAATAGAAACCCTAACTAAGGGCTGGGCAGTGGTGGCGCACGCCTTTAATCTCAGGACTTGGGAGGCAGATGCAGGCAGATCTCTGTGAGTTTGAGGCTAGCCTGGTCTACAGAGTGAGTTCCAGGACAGCCAGGGCTGTTACACAGAGAAACCCTGTCTGGAAAACAAAAACAAAAGCAAAACCCTAACTAAGAGAACATCTATTCACATAAAATAAAAACAAATCTTAAACAAGTAAGGGCTGAGAAGACGCATTTATCTCTAGACCCAGCCCTTAGGAGGCAGAGGCAAGCAGATCTCTGAGTTTCAGGCCATCCTTGTCTACACAGATAGTTCATCCAGGGTTACACAGTGAGATCCTCCTTCAAAAAAAAAGAGATGGCTCAGTGGTTAAGAACATTGGCTGCTCTTCCAGAAGATTCCAGCTTGATTCTCAGCATCTACATGCAGGCTCACAAATATCCATAACTCCAGTTCCATAGGAATCAGTGCCCTCTTCTAGTCTCTGTGGGCACCAGGCAGGCAAGTCTTGCACATCAGACATACATGCAGGCAAAACACCCACACACACAAAATTAAGGAAAAAAGAATTAAAAACAAACAGAAACCCTGAATGCCCAGCCAGGAGCCTCGCTGNCCAGAAGGCACCATGGAATCTGCACTAAGAAAGCCTTCCCCTAGAGCTCACCTTTACCATGATCTCCACTCGGCTGTGGGAGAATTTCTCAATGACTGACTCGATCCAGATCAGAGGTTTGACCTGCAGGCAGACAAGGCAGTTATCACAGATTCTGACGTTAGCCCTTGGTCCACTACCCACCACCACCTTTGTGTTGGTCTGGACCCTGGCTCACCTGGGTGCTGAGGCGGTAGGACATAAGTTCAAAGTCCCCATCCGGGGGGATGAAGGAGATGGTGCGGTCATTGTCAAAGCGCGAAAGCCTCACACACTGGTGGAATTTCACATCTTCCAGTTCCACAGACTTGTTCTTGCTGCCTGAAACTCGGAGTGGAGCAAGCAGCATGACCCTGGGGCTGAAGGAGTACACTCCACCCCACCAAACCTTCTCTAGGTTTCCAGAGGAGGCCCAGGGCCTGGGCTGAGTGGTGCTGGGGACCTGAAACAGAAGCCCAGAGTCTGCCTCTTACCCATGAGCTTCTGTTTTCTGTTTCCATTTTATTTTATTTGGAGAAAAATATCTAAAAATTTTAGGATTTTTTTTTTTATTTTGGTTTTTTGAGACAGGGTCTAACATAGCTTTGGCTGTCCTGAAATTCCATATGTAGACCAGGCTGGCTTCCAAATCACTGAGATCCGTCCACCTCTGCCTCCCAGGTGNTGGGATTAAACACATGAGCCACCATGCCTAGCACAATTTTTAGTACTTTTAATTAGATGGAGGTTTGTGTGTTTGTATGTGCATGCATGTGCTAGTGCTCATACAGGCCAAATCATGGTGCCAGAGCTCCTGGACCTGGGGTTGTGAATGGTTGTAAGCCACCTGCTGTGGGTGTTGGGAATCAAACTCAGGTCCACTGCTGGAGCAAGAAATGCCCTGAGTCACTGGGCTGNTTCTCCAGGCCCTAATTTTCCCTTTGTGTGCATGTATGTACTGCAAGTATATTGTNTGTGTGCACGTACTATATGGATTCATGAGTACATGTGTGCATGTAGAAACCAGAGATCAATCACTCCCTAACTTCTTCCCTAAATTATTATTACATTTATTGATTTACTTGGNAGGTGGGGCATGCTCGCCCCAGTGCAAATGGAGGTCAGAAGACAGCTTGTAGAAGTCAGCTCTCTCATTCCACCTTAGGGGTCCTAGGGATTGAACTCAGATGGTCAGGTTTACTAGCAAGTGTCTTCAGACACTGTGCCTTTCTATGTTTCACATATTGCTGTGCGTGTGTCTGATGTGTACAAGCATAGATGCATGGCTGCCATGCTTCTTCCCTCCACCTTGTCAAGGTTACTTGTTTCTGTTCTGCCATGCCATCCAATCTAACTAGCCTATGAGGAAGATTCCCCTGTCTCTGCCTCCACTGAGCATAGGAGTGCTTAGACTTCATGGGGCTGGAAAGATGGCTCAGTGGTTAAGAACACTGGCTGCTCTTGTAGAGGACCTAGGTTCAATTCCCAGCACCTTCATAGGGGCTGACAGCCATCTGTATGTATCTGACTCAGGTTCCAGGNAATNTGACACCCTCTTCTGGCCTCTGTGGGCACTGCATACACATGGTGCACATACACATATACAGNCAAAATACCCACACACATAATAAATAAGAAAATACACACGTAAATAAATAAAATTTTAAAAGAAATGCTGAGATTTCAGATGCACACAGCACTTCTGTGTGGGTTTAGGGATCTCATTCAGGTCACTGTGTTTATGGCCAAGAGATTTCCCTGCTGAGCCTTCTCTCTGGCCCTCAGTCTTATCTTTTGACACAAGGTGTCTCATTCAACCTGGAGCTCACCAACTGGCAAGCAGCACTGGCCAGAGCACTCCAGGGATCTCCTGCCTTACTCCTCCAGTGTCACAGAACAGATAAACACCACCATGCCCACCCTTTGTATTTTATTTGTTTTGGAGGACAGGGTTTCACCACGTAACCTTGGCTNTCCTGGTACTTGCTATGTAGAGCAGGCTGTCCTGGAACTTACAGAGATCCGCCTGTCTCTGCCTCCTACGTGGTGGGGTTAAAGACAGGCACCACACCACCTGGCTTCTATGCCTGCTTTTTAAAAAAAATTATTTATTTTTACTTTATGTGCATTGGTGTTTTGCCTGAATGTATGTCTGTGTGAGGGTGTCAGATCTTGGAGTTATAGACAGTTGTGAATTGCCATGCTGGGAATCAAGAGGAACCCAGGTCCTCTGGAAGAGCAGCCAGTGCTCTTAACTGCTGAGCCATCTCTCCAGCCCCCTATACCTGCTTTTTCTGTCTTCTGGGGATCTAAACTGGGATCTTCATGCTGGTGTGCAGTTACTGTACTGGCTTAGCCATCTCTTTAGTTCCTTTTCTCTTCTTTCTTGTTTGTATCATTCCTGCTTTTGTTTCCTTGGGATTGGTGTGATCTTTTGAGATGGGGTCTTATGTAGCCCAAAATGGCCTCAAACTTAATAAGTTGCTGAGAATTACCTTCAACTCCTACTTTTACCTCCCAAGTTCTGGGGTTACCCTATGTAACACTATGCTGGGCTCGACTTGGTTTTTGTTTGTTTGGTTGGTTTTATTTCACACTCTGTGTGTGTGTGTGTGTGTGTGTGTGTACACATTTGTATGTATGTGCACATGCGTACATGGATACCAGAGGGCAATAGCAGGTGTCCTTCCTCAGGTATCAACCCCCTTGCTTTTTTGTTTTTGTTTTTTCCTGAGACAGTATTTCTCTTTTGGCCTGGAACTTGCTGATTAGGCTAGGCTGGCCCCCTTGGAATTCCTAGTGAACCAATCATTTGTCTCTGCCCACTTCTNATAACGTTCCCACTAACCTAAGGAGATGACATTGAACTCCTAACCCCCTGCCTCAGCCTCCAGAGTGCTGACATTACAGCATGGATTACTATGCCTGTCTCTATGAGGTGGTAAAATATTATTAACCTGTCTCTTCCCATTAAAATTTCAAGGCCAGAAATGAGCTTTGGTTGTGGCCAGCTCTCATTAACAAAGACAGCATTTGCTAGGTGAACTTTGCTGCTGAGAGGTAAGGCTCAATTATCAGAGGGCACATGACCACTTATCTCAGAACTTGCTGCAGTCTAGGAGGCCTCTGGTTATTTCCTAGCCCATCCCCAGGAAAGGGTACCCCCCCCAATCTTACGGCCAGTAAGTTCAAAGAGCACTCGGTCATTGAGGCCCAGCCGCAGCTCTGGCATCCCAGACAAAAACACCTTCAGCTTGATGGTGCCCACAATCTCGCTGAGCAAGACACTGCCATTAGCATTGACCTGCAAAGGGGGTATCCCAATATGGGGTGTCAAAAGGTACAGAGTCCCCTCTCCTGCCCCCAGGACATAACTCACCAGAAGGTTAACAGACTCTATGACATCAATGAAGACCTCATTCTTTTTGTACTTGATCCCCTCGGAGCGCCACGACACAGCATTGGTGACCGTAGGTGGTACTCGAGACTTGCCTGTCTCTAGCTTGTTGCCCTGTTGTGTGATGTACCTATTGGGAAGAGCAGTGAGGGTCTGCAGCTATACCAGGGACACCAAAGAGGGACCAGCCTCCCAGTCACAGGCACCTTTCCTGCACTCACTCCTGCAGGATCTTGCTGTCCGTGGTCTGCGGAAAGCCGAAGTCCATGAGCTCATCCAGCAGCTCGTACACAATGACAAAGTTATCTCGGATGCTCTCCTCCTCCAGCTCCTTAAAGTACTCACAGAAGACCTGGGCGTGGAGTCCCAGGGAACACACTCAGCCAGCCAGTAAGCAAATACGGACCGCCTACTGTGCGCCTGGACAGCAAACAAAGAGACAGGCTCTCTCCCATGGAGCAATTTAATGAGAAAAGGGATGTTGGTGTTCAGTTATATTCAACATGGCAGGGTGAGAAGGAGGGAAACAGCAGTGGAAAACTACACCTTGAAGAATCTGGACAGACAGCTAGAGGGGGTTGAGAATGGATTTTCTGGGTGTGGGTATGGTACAAGGGTTGGAGGAAACCAGCACCTCGCTTTAGATCAGGACTCTACAAATGAGCAACACCCCAAGCCCCTCACTGGAGGATTCTATGCAGGGGCTCTACTGAGGAGCCACACTCCAGACTTTTTNTCAGACAGGGTCTGGCCGTGGAGCCTAGGTTGGCCATGAACTTTCCATCCTCTTGCTGTAGGCTTCAAAGTTCTAGAATGAGAGGTCTGATCCATCTTGCTCTCCCTAAAAAAAGTGTGGAGGCCAGGTANGGTGGCTCATGTCAGGTACTCAGGAGGCAGAGACAATGGGTCTTGCTGAGTTCAAGGCCAGCCTGGTCTATATAGCCAGTTCCAGGACAGCCAGGACTAGAGAGACCCTATCTCAACAAACAAAACAAAACAAACAAAAAAGTGTGGGGCTGGAGAGATGCTCAGTGGTTAAGAGCACTGGCTGCTCTTGCAGAGGACCAGTGTCCCATGTTCAGTTCCCAGCACCAAGATGGCAGCTCACAACTATCCATAACTCCAGTCCCAGGAGACCCAACATTCCATTCGGGCCTCTGTAGGCACTGCACACATANAGACATACATGCAGGCAAAACACCCATGTAAATAAAATTAAAAGTAAATCAATCTTTACTAAAGTGTCTATCTTAAATTTTTAAATATCTGTGTCCTGCATATACATCATGAATCTGTGTATCTGTCAGGTGATGTACAGGGGCCAGTGATNNAACACAAATGGCTAAGAATAAAACACAGTGCATGGATGTCATTCGCCAGCTCAGGAAAAACCAACGTCAAAACAAAACAGACCAAACAGATGACTCAGCAAGTAAAGTCACTTGTTACCAAACCTGAGGACCTAGAACCCAGGTGCTGAAAGGCTAGCTGTCCTCTGATCTCCACATGCCTCACACACATGCACATGCCCACGTGTGTGCGNGTGCACACATTCACACACACATGAACTAACTGAATAAATGTAAAACATTCTAATATAAAACTACTAGGTACTCTTGTGATCCTGGAAGTTCAAGGTCAGCTGGGCTGCAAGAGCGCCTGTCTCAAAAATAAATACACAGACATGACTACCTGAACTAAATTAAGCAGTCAGCATCCTATTGTGGGGAGGGATGCAGGAGACCCCACTACTTCCAGGGATCTATAGGCCATTAATGGTTGCTAGGGATGGGGAGACATCTTTTTTTCTTTTTCTTTTTCTGTGTGTGTGTGTGTGTGTGTGTGTGTGGTTTTCTGAGACAGGGTTTCTCTTCGTAGCCCTGGTTGTCCAGGAACTTGCTCTGTAGACCAGGCTAGCCTCAAACTCATAGAGATCCACCAGCCTCTGCCTCTCAAGTACTGGGATTAAAGGCCTTGGACACCACTATTTGTCAAAAAAAATTTTTTTAAATGGCCTTCCAGNGGCTGCAAAGATAGCTCAGCCATTAAGAGNACTGGGCTGCTCTTCCAGAGGACCCAGGTTTGATTCCCAGAACCCATATGGCAGCTCACAACCATCCTTTAACTCCAGTCCAAAGGGATCTAATGCTCTCTTTAAGCCTGCTTGGGCATGTAGTTCACAGAAATACATTCTAGCACACACACACAAATAAATAAAATAATTTTTTNCCCTTGCCTGGCATGGCTTAGGCTCTGGCCCGAAGAGAGNACAAGAGCACCACATTGATCCAGCAAATAAAATNAATTTTTAAAAATTTAAAANTTATCTTCTGCTAGGTGGTGGTGGTGTAGGCCTTTAATCCCAGCACTGGGGAGGCAGAGGCAGGAGGATCTCTGTGAGTTCGAGGCCAGCCTGGTCTACAGAGCAAGTTCCAGGACAGCCAGAGCTGTTACACAGAGAAACACTGTCTCAAAAAGAA
>LZPO01020470.1:1197250-1209226 GCA_001675575.1 Neotoma lepida
ACAGTTTGTAAATAATATTAAGCCTCTGAGTGATTATTTTAAAAGCAGCTGTGGGACTGAGGGGCCAGGCGGGACCAGAGAAAACTTTCGACTACAGGGAGGTGGGTAGTTTTTCAAGACAGGGTTTCTTTGTGTAGCCTGGCTGTCCTGGAATTCACTCTCTAGACCAGGCTGTCTTTGAACTCAGTGATCCACCTGCCTCTGCCTCTAGAGTGCTGGGATTAAAGGTGTGCGCCACCATCGCCTGGCTCTTCTTTTGTATATTTACATTATGTTCATTTATTGTGTGTATATCTGTGTGCACACATATATATGTACACACACATACACCATGGCGTGTATATAGAGGTCAGAGGATAGGCTGCAAAAGTGTTTTCTCTCCTTTTACTATGTGAGTACTAGGGATTGAACTCAGGTCATCAGGCTTGGCAGCAGGTATCCACTGAGCCCTTATTCTGATTTTCCTCCTTTTAAACTACCTGAAAGCATAAATGCTTGGGAACTCAATCTGAAGATCCAGATACCAAAACATTTGTGTTAGCATGGTGGTACTTACCTGTTATCGTCTGCCAAGGGAGGCAGAGTCTGGAGGATCATAAACTTGAATATGGATCCTGCCACATAGTAAGACCTTGTCTCAAAAAAAGAAAAAAGGTACTCTCATGTTAATCATGGTTCAAGCTGTTGTTGGCTATTTAGGTGACTTTATTTTTGTTTTATATTTTGAGACAAAGTCTCAGTGTATATAGCACTGGCTGGCCTGGAACTGGCTGTGTAAAGATCTGCCTTCCTCTGCCTCCCAAATACTGGCTTCAAAGGACTGTGCCACCATACCTCTCTGGCTGCAGGTTGTCATCAGGTGGGAGGGCATCCTAATACCCATTCACTCTTTCATCCATTTCTCAAGTGAGAGCCTGGTTTTATAGCAAGTTCCAGGCCAGCCTGGCCTACATAGTGAGACCCTGTCTCAAAAAACAAACAAAAAAGAAAATTACCATCTGGGTTGTGCCTATATGCAGGTATATTTCACTGCTATATGGAGTACTCGAGACTGAGTGGAGAGGCGGGCTCTGACGTCTCCTTGGTGGACCTTGGCTTCCAGACCGACCTCCGAGTGTACCTGCACTTGCGGCAGACCTGGATGGCCTTCAGTGAGTTGGGTCATCTGGCCCCCATGCTTGCATTATGGGAAATCTTGGAGAGATTGGGGTGGACTCCCAAAAAGCTCACTCTCAGTTCTTACAGAAATCATTTAATTGTATGTTATTTTATTTATTTTTAAATCAACTTTATTTCTTATTACATTTAATTTTTAAAAATTATATATTATATTTCTTTGTTGGGAGGGGTCAGCTTTCACGAATCAGTTCTCTGATTCGGCCTGTGGGTTCTGGGAATTGAACTAAGATATCAGCCTTGGCTGCAAGTGTCTTTAGATGATGAACCATCCTGATGGCTGCCCATCTTTCTCCACAGTGATCATTTTAAGCATCCTGGAAGTGGTTATCATCCTGTTACTCATCTTTCTTCGAAAGAGAATATTGATCGCCATAGCCCTCATCAAAGAAGCCAGCAGGTGGGGCCTGGGAAGCCAGGGATGTGCCTAGGTTCTCAACCTGGTATCTGGCCCTGATGTCTATCTCTATTTCTCCCCAGGGCTGTGGGACATGTCATGTGTTCCATGCTCTACCCACTGGTGACATTCTTCCTCTTGTGTCTCTGCATTGCCTACTGGGCCAGCACGTCTGTGTATCCGCTGCTCGATGTCAGTCTGTGGTTCCTAGGGACAGATATCCCGAAATGTCCTGCAGCTCAGGGTGGGATTGGACTGTGGTTGGGGTGTATGGTCCTTTCCCCATTGCTCTCTTTAAAAATTTCTAGGTGGGGTGGTGGTGGTACGCTTTTAATCCCAGCACTCAGGAGGCAGAGGCAGGTGGATCTCTGTGAGTTTGAGGCCAGCCTGATCTACAGAGCTAGTTCCAGGATAGCTAGGGCTTCATAGAGAAACCTCGTCTTGAAAAACAAAACAAACAAACAAAAATTTTATTACATTTATTTATTTTGGGTAAAAGGGCAGCAGTATTTGGAGGTCAAAAGACAACTTGCAGGAGTCAGTCCTCTCTCTCAGTGATACCACAGTCCTGGGTATCCAACTCAGGCCACTAGGCTTGGTGGCAGGTGCTTTATCAGATAAGCCGTCTCCCTGCCCCTTTTTTGCTTCTTTCAGACAGAGCCTTACTCTGTGGTTTAGATTTTCTGAAGCTCACTATGTGGCCCAGGCTGGCCTCCAACATCCACTGATTCTCTTACTTCTGCCTCTGAAGTCTTGCGTTTACAAAGGTGAGCCGTTACTCCTGGATTCCCCCAACTCCTTGGATTCTCAGTTTCAGATTTCAGTTTCCTTAATGAGCCTGCAGTTTCCTGTCTACCTCTAATGAGGCTGTATACAAGATTTTTGATGACACATCCTGCCAACTTGTGGGGAAAACCTGCAACCCAGAGGTAGGCATCCCTGTCATGGGGAGGACAGGCATTGCCCTGATGGCCTCTCCTTGAAGATAATTCAGCAAACGTTTCGCATTTGCTCTATGTGTTTGCCTTAGTGGGGTAGAGTTCTCAAGCCATAGAGGCTTGAACTCAAGTCCTCATTCCTAAGTCTCCTTACCTACTGAGCCATCTCCCAGCACCCTAACACCTTTCTCTGGAATTTTGTAATGGGTAGTCTTGCTTCTAGGACCTGCCCTGTGGTCCAACCTCAGCCTACTCTGAACTTCTGACCCTATGTTCTGTCGGGGCCCCTCCCCACTTCCCCAGACCTTCCCCTCAGCGAATGAAAGCCGCCAGTGTCCCAATGGCCGCTGCCAGTTTGCCTTCTACGGTGGTGAGTCTACCTATCACCGTGCCCTGCTGGGCCTGCAGATCTTCAATGCCTTCATGTTCTTCTGGCTGGCCAACTTCGTGCTGGCGCTAGGCCAGGTGACCTTGGCCGGAGCCTTTGCCTCCTATTACTGGGCAATGCGCAAGCCTGACGACATGCCTGCCTTCCCCCTCTTCTCTGCTTTTGGCCGAGCCCTCAGGTAAAGAGGAGTGTTGGGATGGGAAGAGAAGGGACGCAGGGACCTCATCTGTCTGGGCCACTGATCGCCCCTTTCAATTCCAGATACCACACGGGCTCCTTGGCCTTCGGCTCGCTTATCCTGGCCATCGTGCAGATCATCCGAGTGATGCTGGAGTACCTGGACCAGCGTCTGAAAGGTGCTGCCCTGCCTGCAGCTTCAGCGAGGCCCTGGGCTTAGTCCTGGTTGGGTATTGCTTGAGGGGTGGGGGCCAGAGCTAAGCCTCTACTGGGTTTCTGTTTGAGGAAGGGGTGGAGCTAAGAGGCCAGGAGGCGCTAGAAGAGCCAGCTGAACTGTTGTTGATGGGCGGGTCTAGGAGCAGGAGGAGCGGTGGGCTATTGGCTCTGGGCTAGGTTTTTATGTTTTGTTTGGTTTTCTGTTGTTTCGAGGCAAGATTTCTCTGTGTAGCATTGGAGCCAGTCCTGGAACTCGCTCTGCAGACCAGAGCTGGCCTCGAAAATAATTGATTTATTGTGTGCATTGGTGTTTTGCCTGTGTGTATGTCCCCTGGAACTGGAGTTACAGACAGTTGTGAGCTGCCATATGGGTGTTGGGATTTGAACCCGGGTTCTCTGGATGAGCAGTCAGTGCTCTTAACCGCTAAGCCATCTCTCCAGCCCCGAGACAGCTTTTTACTGTGTAGTCCCCGAGACAGCTTTTTACTGTGTAGTCCTAGCTGGCCTCAAACTAGCTAGGATTGAAGGCATATATCACCACCCCCAGCTGTCTTGATTTAAAAGGCTGGCATCCAACTCACTAAATAGCCAAGTATGACCTTAATTCTTGATCCTTGGAGATTCCTTTTGTGGATCAGCGCCTGGATTGATTGATTGGTTGATTTTGAGGCAGTCTGGCTAAGTTGTCCAGGCTAGCCTAGTAGTTCAGGTAGGACTCAGACTTGTAGTCCTTAGCTGTCTTGCTGGACTCTGGGAATCTCTACCAAACCAGGCTAGTCTCTTGCCACCCCTACATCCCTTTTCTTCTCTTCCAGTTGCACAGAACAAGTTTGCCAAGTTCCTCCTGGTCTGTCTCAAGTGCTGCTTCTGGTGCCTAGAGAAGTTTATCAAGTTCCTGAATAGGAATGCCTATATCATGGTGAGCGGTGGGGCTGTGTACTGTCTTGGGTGGGGTACCCCCACGTCCATTGCACGGGCCTTAGACCTTCTCTTCATTCCAGATTGCCATCTATGGTACCAACTTCTGCACCTCAGCCAGGAACGCCTTCTTTCTGCTTATGAGAAATATCATCAGGTTAGGGACACACCTCCATTCCCCAGCCTCTCTAGCTGTCCCATGTCACCTCTCCCAGCCTCCCTCCTGCCCCCTGTCCCCTTCTCAACCAGCCTTGCTCTTATCCTGCCTCCTCTCCCAGGTTCTGAGTCCACATTCACACTCCTCCCTTCACTCTCCTCTACAGGGTGGCTGTCCTGGACAAAGTTACGGACTTCCTCTTCCTGTTGGGCAAACTTCTGATTGTGGGTAGTGTGGGTGAGTGGTGCCACTGGGGTAGGGAAGGCTGTTGGGAGTGCCCTGTAGACTGGTGTCAGACTCAGGTCATCTCCTGCTGAGTCCTGCTTGGGGACTCAGCCATCTCGATCCATCCCATTTTAGGCATCCTGGCCTTCTTCTTCTTCACCCATCGGATCAGAATCGTGCAAGATACAGCCCCACCTCTCAACTATTACTGGGTCCCGATACTGGTGAGGACCTTTGGGGACAGATCAGGGTCTGGGTAGAAGCCGGCGGTGGGGGAGTTAGGGTTTGCTTAGATTCCTTTGGTGAAAGTTAGAGGTGGGACAGTCATTGGTTATTTGGTCCCTAAATATTTACTGAGTACCTGCTTCATACAAGGCACAGGGATGGAGGGGCTTTTCCTTAAGAGGTACTAGTGTTGTTATTAACTTTTGTTTATTTTGTTTGTGTGGAGTGGGTGAACTCGTGGAAAGTCAGAGGACAGCTTGTGGGAATTGGTTCTCTTCTTCGACCATATATGTTTGAGGGATTGAACTCAGGTCATCTGCCAGCCCTATAGGTCTTACTATTATTATAGTAAGGTGTTTTTATTTAAATATTTTATATTAATTTATTGCTTTATTTTTGTTGTTTTGTTTTTTTGAGACAAGGTTTCTTTGTGTAACCTTGGCTATCTTGGCTTGCCTTGAACTTACTAAGATCTACCNNCTTTTGCCTCCCAAGTACGGGGATTAATGGCGTGTGCCACTATCGCCCAGCCTAATTTTTTTTTTTAAGATTTATTTACTTTCATTTTATGTGCATGGGTGTTTTGCCTGAACATATGTCTGTATACCACATGCATGTGTGATGCCCATGGTGGCCAAAAGAAGGCATCTAATTCCGTGGACCTGGGATTACAGATGGCTGTGAGCTGCCATGTTGGTCCTAGCAATTGACCCAGGTCGTCTGGAAGAGCAGCCAGTGCTCTTACCTGCTGAGCCAACTCTCCAGCCCACCCCTCCCTGCCTTTTGTTTATTTGTTTGTTTGTTTGTTTGTTTGTTTTCCTTGATTGAGACAGTTTCCCAANGTGTCGTCCTGGCTGGCCTGGAACTCACTATGTAGACTAGGCTGGCCTTGAACTCACAGAGATCTGCCTAGGCTGGCAGAGAACTTTTGATCTTCCTACCTCCCAAACCCTAGGATTATAGCCAAATTTTGTCATGACAGGCAAGGCCTTACAGTTTAGATGCATAGGGACATTATCTAGTGATAATAGTGATGGCACACACCTGTCATCCCAACACTAGGAAGTGCAAGCAGAAGAATCAGAAATTCAAGGTCATCCTTAGCTACATAGTGAATTCAAGGCCAGCCCTGGTTACATAAGACTCTCAAAAAATAAAAAAAATAAAAAAAAAAGTAGGGACTGTCTAGGCAGAGGGAACAGCAGAGACCTCGAGGTCTGGCTCTGCCAGAAACAGTGAGGTGACCACTGTGGATTGAGTGGGAAGTCAAGAGAGTAACAGAAGATAAGAAGCCAGACCCAGACCGCAGATGTTTACATTAGCTCCTGTCTTTGCAGATTAGGAGTGACTCAAAAGAGTAACTCAAGCCGGGCAGCAGTGGAGCATGCTAGGGCTACACAGAGAAACCTCTCTCAAGAAACCAAAAAAAAAAGAGTAACTCATATGTTTTACATACGTGTATGCCTGTTCATACATGTGACAGCACATGTGTGTGCATGTGGAGGCCCAAGGTAAATATAGGGTGAATTCCTTGATGGATCTCTTTATTTTCTGTCAGGGTCTCCTGCTGGAACCAGAGCTCCCTGATTTTTGGCTAGTCTAGGTAGCCAGCTGGCCCTGGAGATCTGCTATCATCAGCTCCAAATGCTGGAATTACAGGTGGGGCCACCANACCATCTGCATGGGTGCTGGGATTCGAACTCAGGTCCTCAGTTTTGCATAGCAAGGACTTTATCCACTGACATCTAGATATCCCAGGCAGGAACTTGCTATGAGGCCAATNTGGCCTCAGACTCAGGCTCTCCTTGCATTGAAGCCTCCAAAATGCTGAGATTATAGGCCCAATGGAATGTGGGATTTCACTTCATAATGCCCCAAAGACACATAAAACTGCAGCTGGATGAAGCCTCAAGGGGACAGACATATGCAGGGTTAGGACAGTATGAAGCAGGATCTAGATATCAGACACAGCTCCCTGAGGACGTGTACCTAGGACTTGCTGGTAGAGCTGAAGGCAAAAGGTGTGTGAGCTATAAACTGAACAGTGTGTGCAAAGGCACTGAGGTTGGAGAAAGCACAAGAGCATAGCTGATTGGTTTCTCCTAGCCGAGGTGTAGAAGATGTTCCTCTAGGCCAGACATGGTGGCTCAGGCCTGTTATCCCAGCCCTTCAGAAGCAGAGGCAGGAGGGTCAGGAGTTCAGTGTCATTCTTGGCTACTTGATATTTTGAGTCCAAACTGAAATGAGACTGTCTCAAGAAAAAAAAAAAAATCTATTCCAGAAAGGTCTAATTGGACTAGGTAAGGTGGCTCATGCTGCAGCAGGGGGGTTGTGAGTTCATGGCCAGCCTGGGCCACAGAATGGTACACACACACAAGCATACATACCATGTGTACATCTGTAACTCCAATAATGTGCAGATCCCCAGAGCTCACTGGCCAAACATTCTAGCCAATCGGTGAGCACCAGTTTATCTCAGATAACTAAGGTAAAGGTCCAGCAACGTTGCTCAGTAAGTTGCCAAGCCTGAAGACATGAATTCTGTGCCTTGGACCACGTGGTGAGTGGAGAGAATCAACTATCGTAGTTTTCTTCTTACCTCCACTTGTGCACCGTGGTATGTGCACATACCATGAAATACATAAATACACACACACACACACACACACACACACACACACACACACACATATATATATATATATATATGCAAACAAACATTCAAACTAAGTGGGGAGAGAGGACTCCAGACACTGGCCTGGCTTTCACACACACCAACAACTAAAGAGGACTCAGCACTCAAAAAAGCTGAGGCAGAAGGCTGAAGAAGTGGTTGTGCAGTGAGAGAGCATGCTGCTCCTGCAAAGGACTCAATTCCTAGCAACTGCTTTGGGCTGCCTGTGATTCCAGCTCCAGGGGATCCAATGCCCTCTTCTGGCCTCCCCAGGCAATTGCACTCAGGCATGTGTGCACAGGTATAATAAAAAATAAATCTTTTTCACTGGGGAAAAGCAGGAAAAGAGTTTCTCAGGGTAGCCACATTGACATGATAATTTTTTTTTTTTTTTGAGACAGGGTCTCACTATGCAGCTGTGGCTGGCCTGGAACTCTGTGTAGACCAAGGTGGTCTTGTGCTCACAGAGACCTGTCTGCCTCTGCTTTCCAGGTGTTGGGATTAAAGGCATACACCACCACATGAGACAAAAATAAATGTTTTAAGGAGCTGGAGAGATGCCTCAGCAGTTAAGAGTACTTGTTGCTTTTGTGGAGGAGCCGGGTTCAGTTCCCAGCACCCACATGGTAGTGGTTCACACCATCTTTAACTCAAGTCCCAGGGGATCTGATGACCTCTCCCGATGTTCCTGGGTATCAGGCACACACATGACACACATACAAACGTGCAGGCAAAGCGCTCACACACAAATCTTTTTTAAAAAGGTAAAAAGAGGGTTGGAAAGATAACTCAGAGGTTAAGAGCACTGGCTGCTCTTCAGAGGTCCTGAGTTCAATTCCCAGCAACCACATGGTGGCTCACAACCACCTGTAATGAGATCTGGTGCCTTCTTCTGATGTGCAGACATATATGCAGGCAGAACACTATACATAATAAATGTCTTATTTTTTAAAAAGGTAAAAAGAATGTTTTAAAGATGAGGCCGGAGGATTGCCATGAGTGCTACAACCACCGACAGCCTCTGGGTTCATGAGAATGAGAGGTCTCTCAGCTTAGGGAGAACAGAGTGATGGGTGGGGTTGTTCTGCACCAAGTTGGGCCGAAACAAGATGTCTCCTCTTTAATAGACAGTGATCATTGGCTCCTATATGATCGCACATGGCTTCTTCAGCGTCTACGGCATGTGTGTGGACACATTGTTCCTCTGTTTCTGTGAGTGACCCCTTTATCTCAGCCCACCAGGGGCCCTGACTCCCTTCTCCCCACTGGACAAGGAAATACCTCCCTCCCATGAAAGCACCATGGTCACCCCAGAGTTCCCGGGGTCCTGGATGTCCCGTCTACTAGGCCCGTGCATGCCTTTCTGGCTTCCTCACCGTGCTCCGAGCTAACTGTTCCTCACCCTCCTACCGCCCAAGCTGTAGCTGGAACACTGTCCCCTGGGTCTTTGGCTTTGAAATTTCTGGCTTTGTTGGGAATTGGAGCTGGGTCCATGGCTGCCACTAACTCTGCTCTCCACCTCTCTTTTTTTTTTCCCCTTTTCCTCTCCCCACGCCTGCTGGCTTCTTCCCTGTTTTTCCTCTGCCTCCCTTTTCTACCCCCTCCTTTCCCGACCACCCCATTTTCCACCCCCTGCTGGTTCCTGGGGGGCCCAGGTGAGGACCTTGAGAGGAATGACGGCTCTCAGGAGCGACCCTACTTCATGTCGCCCGAGCTGAGAGACATCCTATTGAAGGGGAGTTCGCAGGCGGGCAAGCAGGAGGATGTTGAGGAGGAGTAGAGAGTCAGGGAGACTGGCGAGCGGGCCAGGGGGCCTCTGGAGACCGGGTTTGTGCATGTGATGGGGCTTCCTTGATTGGGAATGTGGGGCTCCTGTAGTCGTTTCCTACCCCTCCCTTTCTTTTCCAAGACAAGGCCGTCATTCTACCATTGAGCCACACCCCTATCTTCTCACTGGGGCATTTTAGGCAGGGGCTCAACCACCGAGCCACACCCCTAACCCCTCACTGGGGGATTTTAGGCAAGTGTTCTACCACTGATCCATGCCCTAGCCCCTTGCTGGGGGATTCTAGGCAGAGGCTCTACCTCTGAACTATGCCTCTAGCCTTGTTTACTTTTGATTTAGGGACAATGTCTTACTGTCACCCAGGCTGGCCTTGGACTTACTGTAAAAGTCTTGAGCCTGGAGTTGTTGTCTCAGCTTCTTAAATACCTTGGGTAACCGGCCTTTGCTGCCACGCCCTGCTCTCCTGTGTGTTGCTTTCTAACCCCTGAGGCTTCTCTATAGCCCTCTGTTCCCTTCCCTGTTCCCCATCCCACCCCCTGCCCATTGACTCCCTCTCACATCGCGTGCTCTGGGGCTCTGTCCACAGTGGAGGACCTGGAAAGAAACGATGGTTCAGCTGAGAGGCCTTACTTCATGTCTTCCTCTCTCAAGAAACTCTTGAATAAAACCAACAAGAAGGTAGCAGAATCCTAAAGATGTCTGCCTCTTGGCCCTCTCAGGAAGCTGCGATCCGGTGCTTGCTAAGTGGCTGGGTCGGAGTCCCCAGCTCATTGACTTGCCTAAGTCACATCACTGCCTCTCCGCTCCCCTCCCTGAATTCCCATTTCCGAGGACCTAGAGGATTTGGGGCATCTCTTTCCTACGCCTGAGGGCGCTTGGGAGTTTTCAGTGGAGCCCTGGGAGGTGGGACAGAATGGGTCCCTCCAGTCCTCACTGGCTCAGATGGTGCCAATATGGTGAAGTAACTTGAAGTCAATGGTGGGAGATGGCCCCAGGATGTCTGCAGCAAGCTTCTTTGTACTTCCGGTGCCCCATCCAGCCAAGAGGGAAAGACTGGATGAAAGAGCNTCTGCAAGCAGGCTCAGTGAACCCCAGCTCCAAGCTTCCCCTGCCTGCTCCAGCCGGGACAGAATTGGATCTCCATGGCTGATTCAGCCCAAGGGCCAACCAATGCATTTCTCATTCTTACTACTTTTTAATCTAGACGTAAAGTAAGGGGTCTATCTGCTTTTATTCCATCAGGCTCCACAGCTGGATGGAGCCTCCGAGTGCCTTCATTTGTAACCCCACCTCCAGCCTGGGTGTGGCTGGGGTCACAGGAAGGAGGAGTGTGAACCCAGAACTGAAGGAATCTTCCTGATAAAGAGACTTCTTGATAAAGTATGGGAGAGGAGGGCCTGCTGCAAGGAGCGAGAGTGGTGGTTGGAAGTGGTTCTGGGGAACAGGCTTCTGTGGTTAGATCCTCCATTAAGTGGCTGATGGCTTCTTAATGGAAAACTTGAGGCTCCTGGTCCAAGCTAGAAAATGAATGAGGGCAGGGCCTACTGCCCCNCCCCTTTCTCTGCCAGTAAGCTACACTGCTGTCTTTGTAAGTGGAAAGAAACTTAAGTTCACCCAAGGGATGGTTTCAGGGGGTGAGGTGGGTGTGTTATGTGTACCGCGCTAACTAGGCCTACCTTGTTCTTTCACCTGACACTAGAATCTTCTTGCCAAACTTCCTGATTTGGGAGCCAGTTGACTGACCCTCCACAGTACTCGTCCTGTGCTCAGACCTTCCCCTCACCCCTACTTTGCCTATCAGTAAGATACCAGGATCTTGGAAACAGAGCCCAGCCTGGGGCCCCTCAGTTTCCTGTGCCTGCCTTGTGTGTGCCATCCCACTCAGCCTTTCTCCTGTATGCCCAGCCCTGTGCTTACATAATTGCATTCCAACCATTTAATAAAGTGCCTCTTGTACAGAGCCAGGCCTGGTGTGTTTGTTGTGGGAAGATGCTGGGAGCATGCGCGTCTCTGAGCTAGGGCACTTTGCTCAGGGAAGAGGAGGGACCAGAACCCAGCCTTGATCTCACCTCCAAAGCCGCCTCTGCAGCTTCTGTTAGCACCTCTGTAGGCCCCCTAATGAACAAAAGGTTCTAATTAGGAACTCATCAGAGGAGTCCGGATTGCTTCCCACCTCCTCCCTCAGTAACTTCCCTGGACACAGTCGCCTTGCCCCTGTACCTGATATCTCACAATCGGGGATAGCTGCTTTTATTTTTTAGTTTATGTGTCTGTGAATGTATTCCGTAAGAATGCAGTTGCTCATGGAGGCCAGAAGAGGGCGCTGGAGCCCCTGGCGCTGGACTTAACCGTGGTCAAGAGCCACATGCGGGTGCTCTTCTGCAGGAGCAGGGTACATTCATTGTTTAATTTTTTTTGTACGCATTTGGGTGTTTTGTCTGTAAGTAAGTCTGCACTATATGTGTGCCTCCTTGGTCTTTGAGACCAGAAGAGGGTTTGGGATCCTCTGGAATTATAGACAGTTGTGGGCCCTAAAAAAAATGTTTGTTATTAAAGCTGCAAGCTGAGAGAGGTGGGGGGCTGGAGTGATGGCTCAGCTGTTAAGAGTGCTGGCTGCTCAGGCAAATCTCTGTGAGTTCGAGGCCAGCCTGGTCTACAGAGTGAGATCCAGGAAAGGCACCAAAACTACACGGAGAAAC
>LZPO01020470.1:1251219-1270868 GCA_001675575.1 Neotoma lepida
AAGAAGAAGAAATTAGAAGGCCCAGCCTTAAGCCAGCACTGAGGCCGAGGCAGGAGCCACCGGCAAGAAGAACTTGTCTCAGAAAATGAGAAAGAAGGCCTGTTTTTCTCCAGATAGGCTCTCCCTTGTATCCCAGACTGGCCTTGAGTTAAGTCTCCTGCCTCAGCATACTGAGTGCTAGGGTTATAGGCATATGCCTCCCTGGTTGGCTAGCTGTTGCATTTATTTATTTTTACACTAGATTTCACTTTGTAGCTGTGGCTTGCCATGAGCTTGCTCTGTAGACCAGGTTGGCCTCAAACAGCAGTGTCCTCTTGCATTTGTCTTCAGGGTTCTGGGATTTCAGGCATGTACCCTGATGCTCAGGCTTGAATTGCATTTGGTTTTTTATTTGTTTTTAAATTAACATTGATTGTTTTTGGTGTCATTACACTGCCCAGGCTTGCCCTAACCTCCTGGGCTCAAGTTATCCTCTGGCTTCAGTCTCCCAAGTCACTGGAATGGCTGCCACTGCATTAGCTTCTTTCACTCTCTGCCCTTGAGATAGTCTTGTTCTGTGGCCTGTGTTAGCTTTGAACTCATTATCCTNCCTTAGTCTCTTCAACTGTTGGGATTATAGGTATGAGCCACACACCTGACTCCTCCCTTTTTACATTTTTAGCATTCCTGGTGGAAATAGCTTCTCTGGCTACAGGGTTAAGTTAGAGGCTTGAGACCCGATAGAGTTTGTCAGAATTGTTGATTGCCCTACAGAGAAAGAGTTTTGAAAGCTCCCTTCTTTTCCTCCTCCAGACTGTAACAGAAGACAAGTACGAAATTCTCCAGTCTGTGGATGATGCTGCGATTGTGATAAAAAACACAAAAGAACCCCCCTTGTCCTTGACCATCCACCTGACCTCCCCTGTTGTCAGAGAAGAAATGGAGAAAATATTAGCCGGAGGTAGGGAGGCCAAGAGAGGCCAGCAGAACATTGCAGACTTGGTGTTCCCTCTCACTCAAATGTGCTATTCAGTTTTAGAGTGCTTTGATTAGAGGGTGTCAGTGTAGCTCTGACTGCCTTTACTCTAAATTCATGTCTCCCCTTGGCCTTGTGTTCTTGGGAGTTTGACCCAGCAGTGACACTAAAAGTGAGTAGCACTTTGCATAGGGAGTGCACCATTTTGTTTCTCAAACTCCTTGAATGGTCTTGAACCTCCTTGTTAAACTTGTTTCCCTCTTTGAAAAAAAAGTGTGCCCCCAGGAATCTTCCAGTGTTGCAGTGGTTAGCAGCAACCAGATGGCTTCTATATGAACGGCACGTAGGAGTAGTGATCGGCTGTCCCTGCGGCACAGCCTGGGTGTTTTTGTTTGGCCTCTGCCTGTGGCACTCTGAGCTTTAGAGAGTCCAGGAGCTGCAGCAGAGTTTTGGATAAGGTTTTAAACCATTGTGCTGTCTTCCAGCCTAGTCTTTGCATTTCAGATGCTAAGCTTTTACTTCATCTACATACAATTTGTGGTCTCACTGCAGCCCTCCTTGGTCTGCTGTCAGGCCTTATCCAAATCCCTGAGAGCCAAACGACAGCCTAGCTGTACCGTAGTGGAGGCTGACCTATTGATTTCCCTTTGGCACACGTATCTGATGCCAATGACCAAAGCCCTCTTAGCTTATCCACTCAGGGACGCTGGACCTTTGACCAACAGGACTCTCTCTGTCAAGGCCTGGGGCTAGGGCAGTCCCGCCTGGTGGGCGGAAGTGGTCCCCTGTGCTACAGGTGGATGCCTGTTTGTGAGAAGCAGAGAGGGAGTTCATTTCCACTCCCCCACACCTTTTTGTTTTTTATTTTTGTTTTTCCTATTGTAAATTCCAGCCTAGCTAATTTATGGGGAAGAAGCAAGGGAATGGGTCTCTTAGAAGATAGGGTCAGCCTATCTTTTCCCTTTCCCACCAATTATTCCTTTTAGAGTGACTCTCCTTTTTTGATTTTGGTTTTTGTTTCCGTGGTTTAAAATTTTGGAGAGGGCCTCCCAGTTTTTCTGACTTCCTCTCAGAGCAGAGCTGATGGCACTTTAGCCTCTCCTTCCCTTGTCCAGGGTGGACACAAATTGAGATTGTGGGAGACTCAGCTGCCCTTTAGGAAGCTGCCACATCCCCTTTGCACCTGACAGAACCCCTTGGTCAAACTGTGCCTTGTCTTCTTATTCCATCCATGAATAGAAACGCTATCAGTCAACGACCCCCCGGACGTTCTGGACAGGCAGAAATGCCTTGCTGCCTTGGCGTCCCTCCGACACGCCAAGTGGTTCCAGGTTTGCATTTTGTTCTTCTCTTTGTCTTTCGGTAGAGAATGCCTAAGTTTTCCAACATGGCTAACTTTGACCATAAAGTGTCCATAACATTGACTGTAGCCGTGCCGATCTTGTTAGCACCTGCAGCGTGCAGCTGCTAAAGGAGCGTGCCTAAATCAATTTGACTTGACAACCCTGAGGAGGCTCGTGCTGAGCAGTGGGCTGCTTTGCAGTAAGAGTAACAGGCTTCCACACATGCAGGGAGCTCAGTGCTGGCCACACACTTGGTGGCTGTGCACCCCTGCAACCGTTTACCCTTGGCAAAGCAGCACCATGAGATTTGTGTTGTTCATGTTTGCCTGCTGTCCTCTGTGGTACCCCAAGTATGAAGAACCTGCGCTTTCTTCCTCTAGGCCAGAGCCAATGGGCTGAAGTCATGCGTCATTGTCATCCGTGTCCTAAGGGACTTGTGTACCCGAGTGCCCTCCTGGGGTCCCCTCAGAGGATGGGTAAGGTACCTTATGACTAGGGGTGGGGATAGTGTTTGTCCAGGCAGGCCCTTTCAGAGTGTGGCCTTCACATGGCTTCATGGTTGTTGGCTTAGGGTAGCTGTTGTGATCCATCAGACCCTGGGTTGGGGTGGAAGCAAGATGAGGGCCTTCTTGGGAGTTTGGGGGGGGGGGCTAGTTCAGAAAGGAGGTGGGAGCTGCCTGGGCAGTCTGCTGTGACTAGTCATATAAGGATGGTGTGCGGGTTTTCTTTGAACAGCTTGCGATCAAGGGCCTGAGGCCTATTCTGCCACCTTCCTGTTTTCTTTATTATTATTATTATATTTTTTTAAGCTGCCTGTTTCTTAACAGCCCACTATTAAGCGCTTACAGTTTAAGCCTAATTCCCCACCTAGGTCCTCAGTGTTGTCCCTTGGCCCATACTGCCTTTATGAAAGTCTGCCAGCCCCTGCCTAGATGTCTGATGTTGGACTTTCACCTCACTGGCTGGCATTCAGTCTCAGGACCCCTAACCCCTCTAACCCAGGGATAGGGCTTCCTGAGGTGTCTCCTGCAGCTGGATGCTCATTATCCCTCTTGCCTTTTAGCCTCTGGAGCTGCTGTGTGAGAAGTCCATCGGCACTGCCAATAGGCCAATGGGTGCTGGCGAAGCCCTACGAAGAGTGCTGGAGTGCCTGGCATCCGGCATCGTAATGCCAGGTTGGGGCCTTGTGATTTTCAAGGGAGAGGGAAAAGGACAGGGATGAAGGCCTTATAGCCACTGCCTCACTGGTCCACTGACTGGGTTAGGGATACAGCAGCTACATGTCCCCCTGCTAGGGTCGAAGCACGTGACTACCCTCTTGCACCATCATATCCAGCCCTGTGCCGGGTCCGCAACCATGAATCAGGGCGGACCCAGGGCCAGTGGTGACCCACTCCCACGTGACTTTACTGCTCTGAGACACATATGATTTATTTCTGTCGAGGGCTGGATGCCGAGTGGGTCACCGAGCTCGGTGTGTTTTCCAGAGCTGGGTGTGGATGGGGTGCGGGGGGGTAACACACCTGGTTCCCTCAGCCAACAACTCTTATGAGACGACAAGGGATAATCCTCTGCATATCTTCCTTGTTTCCTGCCTTCAGATGGTTCTGGCATTTATGACCCTTGTGAAAAAGAAGCCACTGATGCTATTGGGCATCTAGACAGACAGCAACGGGAAGATATCACACAGAGTGCGCAGGTATAGTCGTCGCCATTGCCAACATGAGCCCTTACCCAGTCTGCACTCACTGGCTCCCAGTTCCATTACTGGGCATTTGAAGGGCAGCCCCTGGATCATAGGCTCAGGTTGGGGACCAAGGCAAAGGCATTGTGTCTGATACAGGGAGCCCCAATCTGGGCTGCATCTTTGTTCTGGTGCCACATGTGATTTTTAGCCTCTCCACCTGCTCAACTGCCACGTTGGCACAGCAAGGGCAGTGGGCCGCAGCTTTGCTGGGAGAACTGTTCTGGGGCTCTTACCCTGCAGGTCTACCACCTGGCTCCATGTGGCAACCAGCCCCCAGGTTGGGGTCTCCTGTACTCATCTTGAGGGGGGGTGGTCACAGGCTGGCACTCCCCCACAGCAAGGCTGGGCCAGAGCTGTCAGGCCCTGCCCTGGCTGTCAGGGGACCCCTTGCTGACCTAAGGGAGACTATTAGCAGCCCCTCCCCCCCCAGCTTCCAGCCCATCTCAGAAGGCATTAGTGAGCACACATCCGGTCACTGGCATGAGGCAGCAGAGTCAGACTCCTCTTCCCCTTCTCTAGCATGCTCTACGGCTCGCTGCTTTCGGTCAACTCCATAAAGTCCTAGGAATGGACCCCCTGCCTTCCAAAATGCCCAAGAAACCAAAGAACGAGAACCCAGTGGACTACACTGGTAAGGACACATGGGCACTGATGACAGGGCTTTCTCCAGAGTGCTGTTTGCATGTCTCAGCTGCTTCTACTTGATCTCCCTTCAGTTCAAATCCCCCCCAGCACCACCTATGCCATCACACCCATGAAACGCCCCATGGAAGAGGATGGGGAGGAGAAGTCTCCCAGCAAAAAGAAAAAGAAGATCCAGAAGAAAGGTAGGAACGGTCCCTGGCTGGTGCCCCCTTTCCTCCATCTGGCTCAGTTACTGTGTGTCCGGATGTTTTCGCTTTTTTTTTCTTGAAGGCTATATTAAAAGCATTATTATTATTATTATTATTATTATTATTATTATTTTAAAAAGAGGGCATTTCCTTCTTCCACACCCTCCTGTGGGGTGTGAATGTGCATGTGCCATGGTGTTCCTGTGGAGGCTAGAGGACACCTTGGGTCTGTCCTTGCCTTCCACCTTGTTTTAGACAAGATCTCTTTGTTGAGTAGGCCAGGCTAGCTGCCCCACAGGCCTCTTGGAGATTCTTGTGCTTCCGTCTCCTGTCTAGCCATGGGAGTGCGGAGATCACAGATGTGCCCTGTCCCATGTGGCTTTATTTGAGTTCTCAGGATCTGAACTCTCAGGCATCTACAGTAGGCTCTTTGGCCCCTTAGCCATCTTCCCAGCCCTTGATTTTTTTGTTTTGAGACCTATTCTCTGCTATTGTTATGTAGCGCTCTAGTTGCCCTTGAACTGGCTGTGTAGACCAGGCTGCCCTTGATATTTAAGTATTGTAAAAACCTAATGTCTGGGTCTGGTGGCTCACATCTGTGATCCCAGAACCCCTGAGGTTAAGGTGAGAGAACCGTGACTTCAAGTCTAGACTGAGATCCTTCTCATCCTTTCTCATCACCCCACTTCCCCCAACACTAGTAACTGGCACAGGTGCAGTGAGAGAGGCTCAGGCCAGGTCACGTGCCACAGAGTCATGTAGTAGTCTCCAGGCTTTGGCTTTTCTGGGCTCTGGAAGTTTCATCCTCTTTACCTTGTTCTCTTCTTAGAGGAAAAGGCCGAGCCTCCTCAAGCTATGAATGCCCTGATGAGGTTGAACCAGCTGAAGCCAGGGCTGCAGTATAAGCTGATCTCCCAGACAGGTCCTGTTCATGCCCCCATCTTCACCATGTCTGTGGAGGTAGATGGCAGTACCTTTGAGGCCTCAGGGCCATCTAAAAAGACCGCCAAACTACATGTGGCTGTAAAGGTAAGTGCAGGTGGATACTCCTTTACAAACGGAAAATGCACTTCCCACGTAGGCCTCAGTTTGCAAGCTGACAATGTGCGCCTCAGAAGGGGTGTAGAAACACAGGTAGTTAGATTTTTGATCATTTCGAAAGTCATGTGTCACACCTTCAGAGGCAACCTGAGAAACTAGAAGGAGAAAAGAGAAAAAAAACCTTTGTAGGTAGCTAAGATTGTGCTGCAAGTTATCCTAGGAAACTGATGTGTGGAGTATGGGGAGAACCTTTGTAGGTGGTTCCTTGAAAGCTTTCTGTCATCTGAGCCTTGGGTCTGTCTGCTCCACAGGTGTTACAAGACATGGGCTTGCCGACAGGCGCTGAAGGCAGAGACTCCAGCAAGGGGGAGGACTCAGCTGAGGAGTCAGATGGGAAGCCAGCAGTAGTGGCCCCACCCCCCGTGGTAGAAGCTGTCTCCAACCCCAGTTCTGTCTTCCCTTCAGATGCCACTACTGAGGTGAGCCTGTGGTGGGTGTTGGGAATGACATTGCGTGCATGGTGGGCGATATTGCCAGGACAGAGAAGTTAGTCACTAGTCCTTACATGCAGAACAGAGGCAGACATGTCCAACTTGTGGCCTAACATGAAATCCTGAAATCACTTCAGGCATTCTGAGTTGTTATGCAGGTTTTTTTGTTTGTTTGTTTTTTGTAACTGGGGTGCATGGTTCTCAAGCTTGAACTTTATTTTTCCTATTTTATATTTTATGTATGTGTATCTTTTGTCTGTGTGTATGTCTGTGCAACACATGTGTGCAGTGCCCTCAAATCCCTTGGAACTGGAGTTAAAAAAGGTTGTGAGGCTTGGTGATTGATGGTGCTGCACACCTTTAATCCCAGCTCTCGGAAGTCAGAGGCAGGTGCATCTTTCTGAGTTTGAGGCCAGCCTGGTCTACAGAGTGAGTTCCAGGACAGCCAGGGCCACACAGAGAAACCCTGTTTTGAAAAACAAAGCAAAACAAAACAAAAACAAAAGGTTGTGAGCCACCATGTGCGTGCTGGGAACCAAATCCATGTCTTCAGAGAGCCGCCAGTACTTTTAACCACTGAGCCATCTCTCTAGCCCCTGAACTCCCCCCTCCCTTTAATAAGCCCCATGGCAATTTAATTTTATTATTGCTATTTTTTAATATATTCATTATTTTTGTGTACGTACACTTGAGGGCACATATTTAGTGGTCATAGCATAACTTCTAGAAGTCTGTTTTTACTGTGTGAGTTCTGGAAACTGAACTTGGATCATCAGGTTTGGTGGCAAGCGTCTTTACCCATTGAGCCATCTTGCTGGTCCCTGTGTGTGAGCTTGGTGTGTGAGCTTGGTTTTGCAATGTCAGAAGGTTGAACTTACCTGCCAGATCTTATAGCCTGTCACCTGCAAAGGGAGCTGTGGAAGTTGTGGAGCCCAGAACCTGTACCCAGGGAGCCAGAACTGTGTGGGTGGAGTTGGTTGTATCACTGAGACATGTCAGCTGGCATACACACAGGATGGTCCAGATCTAGTTAGGGGCTCAAGTGAGAGGGCTTGGCTCAGTGGTTGTTTGGCTTTTGGGTGGTAGAGTGCCCAAGTCTAATTTAGTGGGTCTTCTTTGTGCTTTCCCTGAGGACGTCAAGCAGCAGGGGCCGATATTGACTAAGCATGGCAAGAACCCAGTTATGGAGCTTAATGAGAAGAGGCGTGGCCTCAAATATGAGCTAATTTCTGAGACTGGGGGCAGCCACGACAAACGGTTTGTTATGGAGGTGAGTAATCAGGTGGCTAGAGACAACCCTGAGCTTTCTGGGAAAGAAGAGCTCTGGGAGAAGCCTGGGCCTCTGCAGAAAGGCTTTAAGCTAGGCCCTCACACTAGAGGAGGTGCTGGGTTAGCTCAGTCCCCACACAGTGTTTTTTCCACAGGTTGAAGTGGATGGTCAGAAGTTTCAAGGTGCTGGTTCAAACAAAAAGGTGGCAAAGGCTTATGCTGCTCTTGCTGCATTAGAAAAGCTTTTTCCTGATGCCCCCCTTGCCCTTGAAGCCAACAAGAAAAAAAGAGCCCCCGTACCTGTCCGAGGTGGACCCAAATTTGCTGCCAAGGTGAGAATTCAACTTTGACCCTTCTGGCCTTAGGTAGGAATTTGGTTGATCTGAGGGTGGGGTGAACCCCACTCCTGTGCACTCTCTTTCAGCCACACAATCCTGGCTTTGGCATGGGAGGCCCCATGCATAACGAGGTGCCCCCACCCCCCAACCTTCGAGGCCGGGGTCGAGGAGGGAATATCCGTGGGCGAGGACGAGGGCGAGGATTTGGTGGCGCCAACCACGGAGGAGGCTACATGAATGCTGGTGAGGGTCCCCTCCTTCGTATCACCTACTGGCATGCTCCAGGGATGACTGTGTACCTTTCCTTGGAAGGAAGGTATAGATGGGTGCATATCTACCCTGGAACCTGTCTGTTCTCTTACAGGTGCCGGATATGGAAGCTATGGGTACGGCAGCAATTCGGCCACGGCAGGCTACAGTAAGTGTGTGTTCTCTCTGTCTGCACTTGGGAAGCTGCGGCAGCGTAGTCTGGGTCTGAGTTAGGGTAGGGTGCTGGCCTCAGCATCTCTGAGGTTCAGGGCCACCAGCCGTACCTTTTTGCGGTGATTAGGTTAGCCGGCCCTCAAGTCCCTGTCCCCAAAGTGTGTCCTTGACAATTTTAATGCTAACACACCCTTGTGTACTGCCTAAATTCCTTTGAAGTCGGCTTTTTAAATTTCTCTGCTTTAAGCACCGGTCTTTGAGAATGTGCCTTCCTGCCCGTGCACTGCTCTTTGTCTTGAGAAGGAGCCTTCATTGGGGGGTCACACGAGCAGAGAAATCTAAAACCTGAATTTCAAATGTGGCGCTCTGTGCCCTTTTTCAAAAGAATTCTAATTTCTTCTCTCTGCTCTGTCTCCCCCTTTTGTAGGTGACTTTTTCACAGACTGCTACGGCTATCATGATTTTGGGGCTTCCTAGAGCGTCTAAAAGTATTGACACAAAATCAACTTTTTACTCCAATTTCCTCCAACTCCAAAACCCAAAGTGTCCGTGCTGTGTCCCTGTGCTTCACTGGGGTTCTCAACCGTGGCTTTCCACCGCAGCTTGTCTGAAACTGTTAGCCTGCAGACTTAAGACAATGGCAGTTTCTATCATGAATTTGCCTTTGAACTTGGTCATTTCGAAGTTCACACTAAGTGGAAAAACCCTTTTCTCAGATTTTTTCTTTCTTTCCTTTTTCTGTTTTTATTTTATTATTATTATTATTATTATTATTATTTTTTTTTTTNGTGCAGCCTTGCACAGAATTCAGAATTCTAGAGCCAGCGTTGTTCAGCATCAAGGCAAAAGCCCATCTTTGCTTTTTATGGAAAGCATTCCTTTATTTAAAGAGACAGATAATGGCACGTTTTAATCTACCTTTGTCTTAATTTACAGCAGGTTTTGTATGCATTTTTAACCTTTTCACAAATTTCCACATCTGATTGATGCCTTTGGCAGTGATGAAAACTGTTGCAGCACATCTGAATCCAGAGCAGCTGACTTTTTCTTGCCTATTTAAGGAGCATGTACACCTCTGGGATGGCCAGGACTTGAGTACTGCGTAGAGCAGGGCCTCCCACCTTTTGTAAATGCTCTGATGGGTCCTTGGGGTGAGGAGGTTCTGTGGCTGCTTTAGTTAAGAGAGTGAACTTGCCAAGGCATCAAAACTGCGCTTCCGTTACCTGGGTGAGAAATAAGATAGGCTTGAAAGGAGAGAATAACGTGAAATTTTGCAAGTCCTGATCACAGTTGTCAATGGACTCCTGGATTGTGTTTGGGTCTTTCTTTTTCACAATGGGCCTTTAAAACTGAGCTGGAAGAGGCCCACACATACCCAGATTTTTTTTTTTCTTCCCCCTAGTAGAGAGCTGGCTTTGGCCCCACCAGGGTCTACACTGCCGGGCACCTAGAAATTTCTCCCCATGTGTAAAGTACAAGGCCCCTTCTTTCTGGTGGCAATCCTTGTAATACTGTGGTTAGGCCTCTGCTCTGTAGTCTTTGCTGCAGATCTGCCCCTGCTTTGACTTGCAAGATTTGATGTTTATTCAGGCAAAAAAGTGGCCAAAATGGTTATCATGTGACTTGTTCCCCAAGGTTTGAAAAGTCAGTGAAACTTTCTAAGACTTTGCATGATGTATTTTATTTTATTTTTATTTTTTAGAAAGTTATTGTTTGCAAATAATGTCTTTTTATACCAGGAAATAGTTCTGAATGACATTGAAAACCTACCCATTCCTTATTACTATTATTATTTTTTAAATGAATACATGTTAAAGTAATGAGCCCTCCGTACTGGCGTCTTCATTCATGCCCGGCTTCAGGCAGGCAGCTCAGTTGCTCAGCACAGGACCCTGGGGAAGCCAAGGCAGGGGCCTGGAGGAGGTGCTGGGGTTGGGATTGGGGGTGATCTGGAGCCCTGGGCTTCCCAGTATCCTCACTGAGCCTCCATGTGTTTGCTTTCTTGCATTGTGGGACACTTCCTCCTCTGCAGTGTTGTGGCTTTGTGATGGGGTGGGAGAGATCTGTCTAAAGAAAGGCTTGCACAGGGGTATCGCCCCTGCCAGTGCTTGTGCCAGTAGCCGGGGGAGCATCAGCATGGGGGTGGGGTGTGTATTCACCAGAGGGTAGAGAATACACCAGAGGTGTATTCACCATGGTGCCCTTAGTTCTCAACCTGGGAAGCAAGGTCAGGCTGTGTGGGAGCATCCCTTCTCCCCTCTGCCTATCTGGGGCCTAATGGGGTTCACCGGGCTGAAGGTCTGCATGCTGAGGCTACTTTGGGAACCCAGGCTTCTGGGAGCTCCAAGGCCCCTGTTGAGCACTGGAAAATAGTCTGGCTTCCCCTGAGCCTGGAGGTGGGAATTCCCTTCTCTAGTGGGACTGAAGTGATGCCTTGGCCCGGCCCGGCCCGGCCCTGTTCTCCTCTTGTCAACTCCACCCAAGTCTCCAATAGGGAGCATGCTGATAAACGCAGTGAACAGAAGTCGGGGCCAGAGACTGTAGCGGCCACGGGACTAGCTCATCAGTCCTGCTACTGTGGCCCCATTCAGACATTTAAACCTCAGTCTCGGCCTGTGCTTGCCTTCTCATGAGCCTGGGGACCCACTCTATACCTTCAGTTGTGCTTTTCACACTGAAGAAGGAGGCCCGGCAAGTGTCTTGAGTTTCAAGTCACTGCCTTAAGAGCAGTTGGTCTTTGAAGACCGTGATGGTTTTAGGGACCTCATGGCAAGGCATCTCCTGGGGTCCTCAAGGCTTGTGCCTGTTGAGCTCATTTCCTGCACGGAGGGGAAAAGGGGTGGCTCACTGCTTCTGGGTGCTTTGCTTTTCCTGTCACCGTTGGGGACATCTGGGTAGCCGTCAGCTAGTCCTGAATGTCATCCACGCTCGGAGCCCATCTCATTGTAATGTTGACATCTGCAAAGCTGCTGTCGTGCTGCTGCTTGGCAAAGACCCCTTGTCATCAGCTGAGGGTGAGTGGAGCTGAAGGCTGGGCTGGCTTAAGCCAGGCTGCCTCAACCAGCAGAGCCTCGTGCTCCAATCTGTGTTCCTCGCTGCTCTGAGCAGTAAGCTGTGGGCCAGCCTTCAGGGCCCACAACTGCTGCCTTTCTCCCCTCCCAGCCCTCACCCTGGGACCCTTCACCTGATCTGCTGCTTCCATGTTTAGGTCAGTTCTACAGCAATGGAGGGCATTCTGGGAATGCCGGTGGTGGAGGCAGCGGGGGCGGTGGTGGCACGTCCAGCTACAGCTCCTACTACCAAGGAGACAGCTACAACTCACCAGTGCCCCCGAAACATGCTGGGAAGAAGCCACTGCATGGGGGTCAGCAGAAACCCTCCTACAGCTCGGGGTACCAGTCCCACCAGGGCCAGCAACAACCCTACAACCAGAGCCAGTACAGCAGCTACGGCACGCCGCAGGGCAAGCAGAAAGGCTACGGCCATGGGCAGGGCAGCTATTCCTCCTACTCCAACTCCTACAACTCCCCTGGTGGTGGTGGTGGCTCCGACTACAGCTACGACAGCAAATTCAGTGAGTTGGCTTCCAGTGTCCACTTCCTGATTGGGGATAGCCAAAAGCCCAGCTCTAGCCAGGAACTGTGAGGCACTCTGGGAGAATGAGTGTAGAGAGAAACCTGTACGAGTCACCTTGAGCCATAGGTCTCTTCCCTGTGGCTGAGGCGTCTGACCCCATGCTGTGGCTAGGTACCAGGATGGAAGATGCAAGGCTGTCTCCTGGGACTTCTCAAGGGCTGTTACATCTAGCTCCTCCGTGAGCCAGCCTCATGCACTGGCCTCAGGGCTTCATGTGCACTGTTGCCCAGTAGGGTTGAGTAGGTGTGAGTTTGTCCTCATGACAGAACAGCAGCCATCGGAAGGACTGGGGGCTAAATAAGCTATCGGAGTGGGGGAGGGGGCAGATGAGCATTGTGTCCCAGTGGAGAAGAGGCAGTTGGGAAGGTGAGACAGATTGACTTCAGAGTGGGTGATAAGCCTGACACAGGGCAGGATGACTGTGACAGGGCTTGTCACCAAGGCTTCTCACCTATCTGAGCTGTCCTTGGCCCCAGGCCCTAATCACACTGATTTTTTTTCCCTCAGACTACAGTGGTAGTGGAGGCCGCAGTGGCGGGAACAGCTATGGCTCCAGTGGGTCATCCTACAACACAGGCTCACATGGGGGTTACGGCGGAGGTTCTGGGGGCAGCTCTTCATACCAAGGCAAACAAGGTGGGCCCGGACAGCAAGTGGCCCGGCAGGGGTGGGGCGGGGCTTTAGAGGCACAGAATTTGACAGGAGCAGGGCACTGTGAGTGGGGGCTATATGGCAACTGCTGCTGGTTTCCCTTGAGGGCTGGGCTTGGGCTCTGGCCCACACCTACTGCTCAGTCTTTTCAGGAGCCAGAGGCCTCTAGTTGCCCAACTCTTAAATGTTGGCACCTACTTGAAGAGCCACATGTGTTTGAGGGACTGAACTGAGCTGTGGGGCTCCTATCTCTGGTCAGTCAGTCAGCACTTGACATCAGCCCCTAAAGGCAAAGTTGTCCCACCTCTTGGGGTAGCAATGAGTGATAGGCCTATGTGACAAAGCAGGAGCCCACTGGACTGCCCCCCCTGGGGAACAGTAGTGTGTGACTGTTGCCCGGACCTCTGTCCTAAGCTCCCTCCATCTTGCAGGAGGCTACTCATCACAGTCGAACTACAGCTCCTCGGGGTCCAGCCAGAGCTACAGCGGCCCTGCCAGCTCCTACCAGTCCTCACAAGGTGGCTACAGTCGGAACACAGAGCACAGCATGAACTACCAGTACAGATAAAGGCCCAGGCTGCCCTCCCTTTCACCTTCTGCACCTCTGCCTCCAACTCGTCTCGGGAGATTGTCTGCACAGCACCAGTTGCCATGTCCACTGGCGCAGTGCCCACCCGTCCACGTTGCCGATGTTGCCACGCTGTGAAGTGTGGTGGTCCCTGGGACCTGTGCCGTGACCCCTATTTAGCTGTGTTTGGGACTCCGTGTCTTCAGTGGTTTCTTAGTTGCCATTACACCTTGTCTGAGTAGTGTTGGAGTTCTTGCCGTGCGGTATCCCTCTGTCTGTTTTTACCCGGTGTGAGTTCCATCGGGTGTCCTTAAATAGTTGCAGAAGGGATACAGCATCTGTTAATGCTTTTTGTGAAGTGAGTTAAATGAGCTTTCATTATTTTAATGCTTTAGTGTTTCAGTTTTATAAGTGAAAATTTTATTTTAAAAACTAGTGGGAAAGAGTGGTTTGTGTTTTGTTTTGTTTTGTTTTGTTTTGTTTTGTTTTGTTTTGGTATGTCTGGATCATTCAGGCAGTACATTTGAATTCCGCTGAATGTAGACAAATAAAGAAAAACGAAACTGCACTTGTCTCAGGCCTGGGTGTCTCCAAGCAGCGGGGGCAGGTCAGAGAAGACCCTGATTACTAGAAAGTCTAGCTGCAGGCCTTCCGATGTTTTCTTTGTGGATGGTGTTTCTGCTCCAGGTTATCATCCATCTTATGTGGCTCTGGCTGACCTCAGACTTGCAGCACCCTCCTGCCTCAGCTTCCCAAGTGCTGGGGTAACAGGTGTGAGCCACCACACCCAGCTTGTTGATGAAGTTTTTTTTTCTTTTTAAAATTTTTTAAGATTTATTTATTTATTACGTATGCAGTGTTCAGTCTGCATATATTCCTGGAGGCCAGAAAAGGGCACCAGATCTCATCACAGATTGTTGTGAGCCACCATGTGGTTGCTGGGAATTGAACTCAGGACTTTTGGAAGAACAGCCAGAGCTCTTAACCTCTGAGTCATCTCTCCAGCCCTGTTGATGAAGTTTTAAATGTGATCTCACATCATAGCAGAGCAGACTGTCCCTGTAAGGCTGTGTAACTCAGTTGAGAAACCACAAGGGAGGGCTGGGTAAGGTCCCCCAGCTGCCTTCCTGCCTGGAGGTGCTGTGGAAATGGGAGAGTTGGGGCTGTAAGGGCTGTGGTTGTCAGTGTCAGAGACCCCTGTTGCATGGAGAGTGCCTTGGGAAATGCTGTCTGCACCTCTATCAGGGAAGGCCTTCTCACTTGAGACACTCCTGCAGAGGGGCTAGAGGGCGTCCAGACTACGATTCACCCTGTTGGGAGGAGCCCCCCCCTCGCCTTGTCAGCCACCTCTCTTCTGAGTACCTCCCCTGCTGCCAGCCCAAGCACAGGTGTCCCTCGGCCTCCCACACATAACAGCTTACTCAGAAGATCTGTGTGCTACTCCAGGCTCCTGCCTCAGTGCAGGAAGTCAGCCAGGGAGATGGATCTTTCTCCTGCAAAAAAGGGACACAAGGGTGCCTTAGGTGAGGTAATAGGCTGAGGGAGGAGTTCTGAAGCCCAGTACCTTTAGATCTCCTCTGAAGACCAGAACAGCAACTGCAACCTCACCCAACTAGCTCTCCCATGGAGTGGCTCTGGATGATGGGACCCTCCAACCACACTTAAGTTTCTCTGTGGACACTCAGCCAGCAACAAGGATTCCACACACCCAGCCCTGGTGTATCCAAGCTCATCAGTGTAGGAAGCTGGCGTCAGGAAAGTGTAGCTTGTCCCTTGAACATAGAGACCTGCTGCTGGTCCTTCATCTGTGCTAGCTGGGAGGCCTTCCTGACAGTTGCCCTTCAGCCCTAGGAAGCCAACCCAGGGAGCTGCTGTCCCTCCCCCACCCAGTAGTAAGTAGACAGGAGCTGGTTTATGATGGACACACCCCTTGGGTGCTATTCTCCAGGTTGCTTTGTATAGTGTCTTAAGTCATCTGTTAACAGGTCACCAGGAGTCTCAGTAGGAAGGGGCAGGGGTCATGGTTTTCCTCTGATGGCAATGTATTTTTTTTGTGTAAGCAGAGAGAGGTTGGGGCCTGGGCTCCAGGTGCAGACTGCTCCCAAGTGTTAACACTTGTCTGAGGAGGGGACCAAAGGCCACCTTTGGACTCCAAAAAGGATGCAGACCCAGGGCTTCCACCTACTTGAGCGGTGCCCCTGGGGCTTAGTATATCTCCCTGGTCTGTGGCCAGTCTTGTCTGCCATTTTGCTATCCAGTTGATGGCTTCTGTCCCAAGGGTCACTGTATGTATCTGGCCTCTGCAGCTAACTATCCAGTCAGGAAATAAGGCCAAGTCTAATAGTGCACATGACCTGCTGAGACCTGGAGACAAGGCAAGTCACAACAGAGGTTTGGGTACAGGGCTCACTTGAACTCTTGTCAGAATAAACAGAGACTTCATGTGTGTGTTTTTTGAATTTTTTGAAGTAGGGTCTCACTTCCGGCTGGCCTCTGCCTCCTGAGTACTGGGATGGTGGACATGTGCTTTGTTTACTTACCATGTGCTTTACTGGGAGGCACATATGTTCAGGCTCTAGGCTACCTGTGGTGGCAATGCTGTTTATAGTCATTGTGCTTCCAGGACCCAGTGGGCCTGGCCCAGCTTGATAGCAAGTGTCAAGGAAGTCAGAAGGTGGGTTAGGTTCAGGGGTAAGGGAAGAGTATGCCAGGCAGAGGAACAATAGCCGGAAGTTTATCCAGTCCTGCCTGGCTCCACAGTTGGGACGAATCTCTCTCAGCCGTGTGCCGCAGGTGCTTGGTCCCAAGTGAACACACAGAGGCTTATATTACTTACAAACTGTATGGCCTATGAGTCAGGCTTCTTGCTAGCTAGCTCTTATAACTTAACCTATTTCTATTAATCTTTTATGTTGTCACATGGCCGTGGCATTACCAGTCTGCAGGCATCTTGTTGCTTCTCGAACGGCAGGCTGACATCCCCCCCCCCACTGCACCCTTCTTAGACTCATCTTCAGTTCGAAAGTAACACCTAACCTTATCCTGCCCTGCCATTGCTTTATCAACCAATCAGAGCAACACATGTTCACAGTATACAGAAAGATGTCCCACAGCACCAGAATGACTGAACAGTCAGGGTAACAATTGGGTTTGGGCATGGGTCTAAGTATTATATATGAGCAGTGTGACTGGTGGGCAGGCCAGTCACAGATGCCAAGCCAGGGTGTTATAACCCTTGTCCTAAGGGCCAAGGAAGACCTGGATGACTGCACTTGAGTCCTTTGAGTTGTGGAGCAAGGTCAGTGGCATTGGATGACAAGAAGGGATTACAGGCTAGGAGGTGCTGAAGTTCTGGAGTGTTCTGAAATTGAAAGCCCTCTTGGATTTGAGAGAGACCTGCGGTGGTTTAAAACCTTAGTAAAAAACTTAAAAAACTTACTTAGAAATGGCACCCTGGCCCATCTGCTGTGGCACCTAGGCATTGTAGATTGTCATGGGACACCTCTACCCTGGCTGGCTAAACATGCTTACCG
The DNA here is from genome assembly GCA_001675575.1 of Neotoma lepida. Taxonomy (NCBI): domain Eukaryota; kingdom Metazoa; phylum Chordata; class Mammalia; order Rodentia; family Cricetidae; genus Neotoma; species Neotoma lepida. Next base: position 1,268,048 of record LZPO01020470.1, read on the forward strand.
GGGTCTGGTAACACTTAGGGTACCCACCAAAATCTGTGGTCCTAAGACCACCATTTCACTCACTGTTGGTCCTGGAACTTAATTCTACATTTCTGAAAGTTCTCAGCATTTCCCTGAACCCAGATTTCTATCTAGTCCCTGCCTGTTGCGACCCCTCTGCCTTCTGCTAGCCTCCTAATCACAGTTTGGGGGGGGGGGACTTCATGGAAGCCACAAGAACCCTGGGTAAGTGAGGACAGAACACCAATCACCTATGGCTAGACAGAATACAAGTGCATGGAAATCCTCCCAGGCAGTTTCTACACACACGTCTTCTAACCCAATTCACTCCCACCCCTCCCCGCTCAGGATTTCCTAGGTAACTCCTGGACTTTCCCACACTGGGAACTTAGCCAGCTTCTCACTGAGTCCCCGCCCTTGGCTTCTCAGCCCCGCCTCTTGTACCACAGCTTCTCCAATCTCCAAGCAACAACCCTGGCGCTGTCCCTTGTGCTGAAGCTGAGCTCCCCATGATGTCAATTACAGGGAGGGCTCAGGGCATCCCCAGCCCTCCCACGGATGGCATTAAGTCGCTGCTCCCCTTTCTTGCCCACTTACCCCATGACAAAATCTGTATCTTCCTACCCAGGGTCTCACGGCTTCCTGCTGTGCCATCTGCCCTCTATCTTACCCCCTCAGCCACTCTTGACTTCTTGCCCTGGCACTTCTTTTCCTTGATGCCTGGAGAGCACTCTCCAGTCTGCACCAACCTCCAGGTGTTAATTCAAGCTAGGCCTTCCACCGGCCCACTCCTAGTTTCTGTGATTCTGGACCATGGGAGGCTAAGGAATAAGCTTACTTGAACCCAAGAATCATGAGGCCAGCTACATGTGCTACAAAACCATCTCAACTGGGCATAGTGGCCTTAAACTGCTACTAGGCATTTGACCACAGCAATGAGAAAAGCAAGGGAGCCGGGCGGTGATGGTGAACGCCTTAATTCCAGCACTTGGGAGGCAGAGGCAGGTGGATCTCTGTGAGTTCGAGGCCAGCCTGGTCTACTGATCGAGTTCCAGGACAGTCAGGGCTACACAGAAACCCTGTCTTGAAAACAAGGTTAAAAAAAAAAAAAAAAGTTGTTCTCGGGACTAGGGAGATGGATCAGTGCATTAAGGTGACAATCTGAATTTGACTTCCTGGGATCCATATGATGAAAAAAACCAAATTCCTGGAAGTTGTCCTCTGACCTCCACAAGGGTGCTGTGGCAAGTGTGTGCCACACATATGCCCACATATGTACACCCACATAGGTAAATAAGTGTAAAAATTTAAGAACGGCTGTGACTTGTAACCCTAGCACTGTGTGTGTGGAGGTGGGCTGGTGAACATGAGGATCAATGGGGCTTGCTGGGTGACAGCCTAGGGTCAGGTTCAGGGAGGGACTGTCCTGAGGGGTTAAAGTGGAGAGTAACAGAATAGGACGTTGGACATCCTTTGGCCTCTGCTCTTACACTAACACGAAGGCAGGTACTGTATCACTGAGTGACACCTCAGCTTTGGTGTTCTGAGGCATTCTGACTAAACCCATCCCCACAACCTCCGGAAGCTGTTGTTGTCCTTTAGTCTTTATCACGAGGTAGAGGCTCTAAGTCCTACACCAGAAGCCCTGCCCAGGAGAGCAGGTTCCCCATAGCAGCCTGCTGGGAATGTGGGACGAATGCGCCCTCTGCTGGCAGAAGCGACAGATCTGCCTTATGTTGACTTAACTCACCTGATTTTATTCCTGTTCAGGGAGAGGGCTAAGGAGGAAACATGAGCATGCACACACACGTGAGCACACACACTCACACAGAGTGAATAAAGTAATGGTGGGGGACAAGTTTCTGGGCTTTAGGGTTCTTTTTGTAATGCTAGGATTCCTTTGAAAAAATGGCTGGGGGCTGGAGAGGTGGCTCAGAGGTTAAGAGCACTGACTGTTCTTCCAGAGGTCCTGAGTTCAATTCCCAGCAACCACATGGTGGCTCACAACTATCTATAATGAGATCTGGTGCCCTCTTCTGTATACATAATAAATAAACCTTTAAAAAAAAAAGAAAGAAAAATGGCTGATGACTGTGTATTGAGCTCTTGACTGAATGCTGGGTCCTTCTCTAAGCTCTTTGAATGAATGAATGAACCACGCCTTTAATCCCAACACTCAGGAGGCACATGCAGGCATATCTCTGTGAGTTTGAGGCCAGCCTGGTGGTCTATCAAGTGAATTTCAGGACAGCCCTGGCTACACAGAGAAACCCTGTCTTGAAAAATAAAACAACAAACAAACAAAAAAAATAAAAAGATGAATGAATGAATGAACAGAGTATGACAGAGGCTAGTTAGGAACTACATGTATGAAATACATTAATTCTCGTGCTGTGTCTATCTGTGTTTATGTGAGTGTGCTGGGGACAGAACCCAGAGCCTTATGCATGCCAGCTTTTATCTTTTACTTAAAATTGTAAAGTTTTTTTTTTGTGTGTGTGTGTGTGTGTGCACATAAACATTTTACCTACATGTATGTGCACCACCACCTGCCTGCCTGGTCAGAGGAGGACATCAAATCCCCTGGATCTGGAGTTACAGGTGGTTGTGTGTGCTGGGAATTGAACTTATGTCCTCTGCAATAGCAACAAGGGCTCTTAACTGCTGAGCCATCTCTCCAGCCCCTATTTTGCTTTTTGAGGCTGGCTTTGAAATCACTATATAGCTGAGGATGGTTTTGAACTCCTAATTCTCCTTTGCCTTTACTTCCCAAGTGCTGGGATTGCAGGTGTGTGCTCTCTCTTTTGCTCTTTCTCTCCAT
>LZPO01020470.1:1289989-1300676 GCA_001675575.1 Neotoma lepida
ATGTACAGTACCTTTGAAGGCAGAGGGCGTTGGATCCTCTGGATCTGGAGTTGTAGACAGTTGTGAACTGCCTGCCGTGTGGTACTGGGAATTGAACCCTGGTCCTCTGCAAGAGCAGTAAGTGCTCTTGACTACTGAGTCATTTCCTCACACCTTCTCTTGTTTCTTTTGAGACAGGGTCTGTTAGAGCACAGGCTGGCCTGGAAGTTCCTAAGCAGCTGACGATGACCTTGAACTCCCAGTCTTGTATCTAGGTGTGTGCATCACTCTGGTTGATTCCTTGCTGGAATGGAATCCAGGGCTTGCTCCATGCTAGGCAACTGAAGCACTCCACCCCCTGAGCCCCAGCCCAGCCCTGGGTGAAGTCTTACTCTGATGTGAAATAGGATTCCATGGTTTCCACATCCTTTGGGAAGATAGTTACTGCTTTTTTATTGCCCTGATTTACAGATGGGGAAACTGAGACTAGAGAGGGAGAGTAAGTTTATCATGAGGGTCAGACTCCTGTAAAGTTGTCAGGTGTGTGTCTTAACTGTCAGGCCTTAAATTGGGCCTGAACCTAGCTATACAGAAGATGGGTGAGCAAGTAAATGAGCAAAGAACATTCTGAAGAATGAGAAGTGTAGTGAGAGATAACATGGAGTCAGAAGTAAGAGATTGGTTTGAGTGCCCATTGTCATGTGGATGCCCCTCAGCTGAACTGAGACTGGTGGGAGGAAACAGCAGGCACACAGTCGTCGTCTGTTGTCGTCCCCCCCCCCACCTGGTAGCTGATTGCCCAATGCAGATTTGGCATAGCCTGGGGCACAAAGGACTCAGGACACTGCCTGTCCATTTTTAATTACATGAGTAGAGTGAGAACCAGTGACAGACCCTGCCCTTCTGCCAGCTTCATGTGGGCCACCAGTGTCTGTTTGGAGTCTGTCCTACCAAGCACCTCTTTGATAGTGGAGTGTACATGCTGTTTCTAGGCTGATCCCTTATCTGCACCCTGGCTTTTTGGAACTCGGATCACTCTGCTTATATTGCCTAGCTCGTTTTCCTGACTGAGTGTGCTAGCTCACTCCTGTGAGCACTTGAAAGGCTGAGGCTGGAGGATTACCATGAATTCAAGGCCAGCCTGGGCTACAGGGTAAGACTTTGTTTCAGGAAACAAGCAAAAAAGCAAAACAACAAAAGTCAACTGTTATCCTAGCACCTGAGAGGTTCAGGAGGAGGATAGAAGTTCAAGGATAGCCTCTTCTACCCAGCCTAGTGGAAGCCAGCTTGGAGCTACAGACTTGTCTCAAAAACCCAAACAAACCAAAGGGAAACAAAACAGTGTAACAATGAAAAAGCCCATAAAAACAATTTTCTGTTTCTTTTTCCATTTATTCAGATGTCTGTTTTGTGTGTGTGTGTGTGTGTGTGTGTGTGTGCGTGTGTGTGCTTGTTTGCATGTGTGAGTATGAGTGCATGTCGAGGTCTGAGGTTGATAGTAGAAATCTCCCACTACCTCCATTGAGTCAAGGCCTCTCAGTCAAACCTAGCGCTCACTGATAATGGCTAGGCTGGCTAGCCAGTGTGCTCTAGGGACTGATCATTGTCTCGTTTTTCTAGGTTGGGATTACAAGGGGGCTGCCACACCTGTTTAGTATTTATGTGGGTTCTGGGGGTCCAAACTATGGTCCTCACTCTAGAGTAGCCAGTGCTTAACCACTGAGCCCACAACTAGCTTTCTAGCCAGGGGCAACTGTTAGAAATCTTTCCATGGTAATTTCCAACTGTAGCTTGGAACGTCTGGAGCACCCCAGCATGGATTGGGGCAACGCTGTGGAGCTGAGGTGACTGTGCTATTGAGAGACAGTCGCACCCTNCATGGGCTGTTATCCATACCCATCTGCAGCCCTGCATGTGATCCCACTCACCAGTAAGGATTCTTTGGCAAAGAACCATCATGAATGCTGTGTTTGGAGACTGGTCTTACCCTGAGGCTTGCTTTGCCTATAGAGGCCCCTAATTGAGAGGGATTTTCCAGTGTTCCTTCTGAGCCTGGGATAAAGTCTTTGGCAAACTTGCCATGTGCCAGGTCCCGAGGTCCCGAGCTCTACCACTGAGCTAAATCCCCAGCATCCATCCATCTATCTGTCTGTCTGTCTTTCTGTCTGTCTGTCTATCATCTATCTACCTATCTACCTACCTATCATCTATCTATCTATCTATCTATCTATCTATCTATCTATCATCTATCTACCTATCTACCTACCTACCTATCTATCATCTATCTACCTATCTGTCTGTCTGTCTGTCTGTCTGTCTGTCTGTCTATCTATCTATCTATCTATCTATCTATTTATTTATTTATTTATTGAGTCAGGGTCTCTCTATGTAACAGCCCTGGCTGTCCTGGTATTCGCTCTGTAGACCAGGCTGGCCACGGACTCACAGAGATCCACTTGCCACTGCTTCCCTAGTGCTGGGATTAAAGATGTGCACGACCACGCCTGGCTTATTTATTTATTTTATGTGTATGGGTATTTTATCTATCTGTGTTTTGTGTGCATGCCTGGTATCCAAGGAGACCAGAAGAGGACATTGGATCCCCTGGAATTGGAGTAACAGATGGTTATGATCCACTATGTGCTTACTTCGAATTGAACCCTGGTCTTCTTGAAGAGCAGTCTGTGTTCTTAGTCACTGAGCCCTTAATTATTATTTTTGAGACAGGGTCTCACACTGAACCTGGTCTCATTGTCCTTGCCCTTCCCCCTCCTCCAGAATTAAGATTACAGGCGTATATCCCCAAACCCAGGCTTTTCTCTCGTTTTGGGAATTGACCTCATGTTTTTGGAGGAAGTGCTTTATTCACAGAGACATCTCCCCAGCCTCTATTATTTGTTTTATTGATACAGAGTTTTGCTTGCAGCTCAGGCTGATTTCAAACCTGCAGTCCTTTTGCCTTAGCCTCCCAAATGCTGGGATTTCAGGCAGTGTCTGTCACTCCACCTGGGCCCTCTACTGTCCTCCTCCTGACTGTGGTCCACAGGTGTGAAAGCAAGGCCATCAAACTGTCTAGAAACATTCCCACTCCCTGGTGAAGAAGGAGATACCCAGAGACTGTCCCAAACACATTTTCCCAGAGACTCCCAGGGCTGTAGAGCAGGCAGGCATTGTCCTAGCTGGTGTGACACTGCTTGCTGGGTGACACACCCTGGCACAACCAGACCAGCCCCACTGAAAGCCCCAGAGGTGGCCTTAGTACACAACGGTCTGTCTTGGCTGTGAAGCTTCTGTCTTCTGTACTGAGAGATGAGGTCTTTCTAGAACAGTGATTCTCAACCTTCCTAATGCTGTGACCCTTTAATACAGTTCCTCCTGTTGTGATCCCCCCAACCATAAAATTATTTTCGTTGCTACCTCATAACTATAATTTTGCTACTGTTATGAATCCTAAGTAAATATCTGATATGCAACCCCTGTAAAAGGGTTTTTCAACTCCCAAGTCACTGTTCTAGAGCTGCTGTTCTAGAGAATGGTAGCTTTCTGGCCTAGAATGCCTACCCTACTATACCTAACAGCAGGGAACCTGCCAGTGGTGAGACTGGCCTTGATTTCCTGGTCCCTCTGCTTTCATCCATTAGTGCTGGCACTCCGGGTGTGTGCCACTGTGCTGAGTGGGAATGTATGCTTGCTAAGATCCTTGTGGCTACCTGATGAAACCAAGAAAGCTAGACCAGGAGATGGTGACCTGTGCCTGGAGCCCCACTCAGCTCAGTCTGCCTGTGGGTTAGGTCTCCATTGCCACCATTTTGCAATGCTGACTTGCCGGTCAACCAAGCGGAAGTCTGACTTATGCAGCCTCTGCCTTGGTGACACTGCCAGGGGACACTGCTTAGTATAGGCTATCGAGGAGTTGGGGATAGGTTGTTTTCTAGGGAGGGCCTTACCTGGAGTTTGTTCCTGGCATGAAAACTGAATCTTAAACTTTTTGTTTTGTTTTGTTTTTTTAAGTTTTCTTGAGAGGGTCTCATGTCATTATTGCTGACCTCAAACTAAGTTAAGTACATAGCTGAGGCTAGGCTTACTCTTCTGTGCTTCCTGCCTTCACCTCCCTATGCTGAGATGATAGACATGTCACCAGTCCTAGCTGCCCCCCCCCCAAACAACTTGCCTCAGCCTCGAGTGCTGGGATTGCAGGCTTGTACCACCACAATCATTCCTAGATAAATTGTGTGTGTGTGTGTGTGTGTGTGTGTGTGTGTGACAGTTTCATATAATCCAGGCTAGCCTCAAACTTCTGATCCTCCTGCCTCCATCTTCTAAGTGCTAGGTTGACAGGCATGGACCACAATTCCTGATTTATGTGGTGCTAGGGATGGAACCCAGGGCTTCATGCATCCCCAAGCCTGGTTTGGTTGAAACAAGATCTTTCTTTGTAGTCTAGGGTGGCCTGGATTCCTGATCCTCCTGAGTGCTGGGATTGTAGACATGTGCCATCACACTGGGTTTGAAATAGTTTTATGGTACTGGGGATTGCTCCTAGGGTTCTACCACTACATCACCTCTTCAGATTTAAGTTTACAAAAGAGTTATTTATTTATTTATTTATTTATTTACTTACTTACTTACTTAGGTTGTTCGAAACAGGGTTTCCCTGTGTAGTCCTGGCTATCTGTAGACCAGGCTGGCTCTAAACTCAAGAGGTCTGCTGGCCTTTGCATCCCAGGTGCTGTGAGTAAAGGCATGTGCCACCTGGCTACAGAAGAATTATAAAAATGGGTCAGAGAGGGGCTGGCCAGGTGGCTCAGTGGGGTAAAGATGCTTGCTGCCAAGCCTGATGACTTGAGTTGGATCCCTGGGTCCTATAGAGTGGAAAAAGAGAACAGACTCCCGAGTTGTCCTCTGACAACATTGGCCATGGCAATTCTGCCTCTAAACAAACAAATCAATAAAATGTAATTGAAAAGTTGGGCTGTGGTGGTGTATACCTTTAATCCCAGCACACTTTAATCCCAGGGAGGCAGAGGCAAGTGATCTCTATGAGTTTGAGGCCAGCCTAGTCTACAGAGCAAGTTCCAGGACAGTCAAGTCTACATAGAGAAACCCTGTCTCAAATAAACCAAAAACAAACAAAAAAGTAATTAAAAAATGTATAGAACAGGTTGCGTGTATCTGCCTTGCCTCTCCCTACTGCAGATTCTGTTGAGACCATCACTGTCACTGTTGATGGAAGCCACCTGTCACATGGCTGCCATCACCTTGTCACCTTCTGACACAGGATCACATGTCCAGCTGCCTCACTTCTTGGATCTCTAGGCTCTCAGGTTCTCCTAGTTTCTCATGACCTTGGGTTTTGATAGAGCATAAGCAACAGTAACTTATTACGGCTTATCTAGGTTTTTCTCACAGTTGACTGTGAGTCCTTCATTTTGGGTAAGAAAATTATTTATGTCCCCTTTATCCATCCTCTAGGGCTTCATGGTGTCAGCCAGCAAGACATGTTACCAGGGAGATGGCTGTGGTCTCCTGTTAAGCATGGCATCTGTCACATTTCCTTACTTGAAAGTCACTGTTTTTATTTTTCCATATTCTGTCCTTTGTAAGTATCCAGACACTAAAAGTTTTATGTGTGAGCACACGTGTGTGTGTGTGTGTGTGTGTGTGTGTGTGTGTGTGTATGTATGTGTGGAGGCCAGAGATTGATGTTGTGTCTCTCTTAAGTACTGTGAAAGAGTCTTTCATGTAAACACAGCTTGTCCAGATCTGCTAATCTGGCTAGCCTGTGTGTGTTCCAGGGATCTCCGGTCTCTCCCCTACAAACACTGGGATTACAGGCAGGGAACACATCTGTGTGGAGTTTGTGTCGGTACTGGGGTTCTGGGCTTTGGCTCTCAAGCTTGTAGGGGAAGTGCTTTGCCTGCTGAGCCATCTCCCCAGCCTTCATTTAGATTTTACTCAGGGCTGGGGATGCAGCTCATGTCCTCATACAAGCTGAGCAAGGGGGGCGATTCTAGGCAGGGGCTCTACCACTGAGCCACGCCCTCAGCACCTCATTGGTGGGGAGTCTGGGCAGGAATTCCGCCATTAAATAATACCCTAGTTCTCACTGAGAGGTTCCAGGCAAGTGCCCTCCTGCTGAGTCAGTCTTCTAGCCCCTGATTAGAGGGAGACTACTGTAGGCAGGGGTCAATACTGAGCCACATCTGCAGCCCCTCACTGAGGTATTCTAGATAGGCACTCTCCTGTTGAAGCACATTTCCTAACTGTCTATTGCATTTTTATATACATTATAAAGCATAAGTTGAGAGTTGTTTTTGGTATTTAGTTTTCTGTTGCATTGGATGGCCTTTGTCAGATGGCCATGGTCTACTATGGATGCTGCTGGAGCACTGCCCAGTGGTTCCCACATCTGCCCAGTGGTTCCCACATCTGCCCAAGCCACATCTGTTTATATGACTGCAGCTCTCAATTCAGTGTTGGAATCAGGCACTGTGAGCACTCTTTGTTCTTTTTCTCAATTGTTTTGGGTGCTCTAGGTCTTTTAAATACTCGTTTTATTTGTTTCTGTTTGTTGTTTTGAGAATTGTATTCCGTTGCTCACACTGACCTGGAACTTAAGCCGCTTCTGCTTCAGTTTGGTGCATGCCGGTATCAGAGATGCAGCTCCATGCCCGGCTCAAAATGCCCATGTTACAGTCAGCTCAGGGATTGATTGATTTAGTTAGTTTTCCAAGACAGGGTTTCTCTGTGTAGCCCTGGCTATCCTGGAAGTCACTCTGTAGACCAGACTGCCCTCAAACTCACAGAGATCCTCCTGCCTATGCCTCCTGAATTTTGGGATTAAGGATGTGTGCCAACACCATCAGCTTTATTTATTTATTTTAGTCAAGGTCTCACTAACCAACTCTGTCTGTTCTGGAACTTAGTCTGTAGACCAGGTTAGCCTCAATGTCAGCCTCTGAGTGCTGGGATTGAAACTGTGGGCCTCCATTACTTCCGCCCTGAGCTGGTTTCTTCCGCCAGGGAGGGTTTCCAGATTTGACTTGGTGTTTGTTCTGGACTCTGGCTAGATGATTAGCGATGCGGAGGCTTCAATCCTGAGCACAAATTTGTCTCGGGTCCTTTTGCCAACAAAACCGTGACTTCGTAGCCGTCACCTCTCCAGGTCTGCCCAAGCTCTAGAGCTGCGCTGACAGCTTGCCTTTGTCTTGCCTGCGCAGTTTTCTGAATGGCTTTCAAGTTTCAAACTATGTTCTTTCCCCATTCTCCCTTCTAAAAAAAAAAAAGAAACTGTGGGCCTCCATCCCCAGCTGTGTTGTGGATTTCTACCAAACACTAAACAAAATTATAGCTCAGTGATGGAGTCCTAGTCAAGTATAGGCCAGAATTCCATCTTTAGCACAGACACACGCACACACACACACACACCACACTACCACCACCCCAAAAAGGAAAGGAAATAAGCACTATTGTTTCTGTTTCTAAAGGTCCTGCTATTTGGTGTTTGTTTTGATTTGTTGAAACAGTATACTGTCCTGTCAGCCTCACTGTGGACCTGAGGATTACCCTGGACTCCACATCCTCCTGCCTCTATCTCCCAAGGGCTAGGATGACAAGCATGCATCCCACACCTAGTTTGTGTGATGCTGAGGACAGAGCTCAGGACTCCATGTATGCCAGGCAAGCACTTGACCAAGTGAGTCCCAGCAGGGGCATAGTTTCACTTTATTCATTATTTGTGTTTATGTGTACATGTGTTTGTGAACGTTGGTGTCAGAGGCTAGTCCCAGGTGTTGGTTCTGGCCTCCCACCTCATTTGAGAGTGGATCTCCTGTTCAGTGCTGTGTAGGACAGGCCAGGTGGCCCCTGATCTTGTGGGGACTCTCTTGTCTGTGCACCCCAGCCTCCTGTTAGTTTTGATTGCTGTGTTGTTCCATCAGCTGTCCAGGCCGCTCACTGCTTGCTGTCTCACTCTTGTCCAGTTGACTGCCCTCTCCCCATAGAAGGAGCCTGCCTCAAACCCTGGGCATGTGGTGACGCAGGCCTGTGCTCCAGCACTGGTACCAGGAATGCTGGAAATGAGTTAAGTGTGTTGCTTAGGAAATAGCCACTCAGAAAACGTCAGTACTTGTTTACTACAGATGTAATTTTATTTTTTTCAAGCAGTTGATTGAATCTGCAAAAATGGAAGCTACAGATAAAAGGAGCTAACTGGATATTCTCCCTCTGCCCAGAATCTCCCATAGTTATTCTTTTCAAGGTCATTTATTTTACTTTATTTTGAGATGGGGCCTTAGTTTATAGCTCTGGTTGTCCTGGAACTCACTGGTAGACCAGGCTGGTTTTGAGCTCACAGAGAGTGCTGAGTGCTGGGAGTAAAGGTTTGCAACACTGTGCCTGGCTTATTTATTTTTAATTACTCGCGTGTTTATATGCGCAAGAGTGCAGGTGCCCACAGAACCTGGTGTTAGGTCTTCCTGGAGCTAGAGTTACAGGTGGCTGTGAGCCGCTGGCTGGGTGCTGGGACTCCACTCTTCTTTCAAGTCCCTATTTATTCTTAAAACTCTTTTGTTGTTGTTTTGTGTAGTTGTGAGACAGGGTAGCCCTGGCTGTTCTAGAGCTTGCTATGTAAGCTTGCTGGCCTCAAACTCCTCACAGAGATCTACGTGCCCCTGTCTTCCAAGTGTTGGGATTAAAAGTGTGAGCCACCACATCCAGTCATAAAAACTTGAGATAGGGGTGTGTGTATTGATAGTGGTGGTCAGAGGACAACTTGCAGGAGTTGGTTCTCTCTTCCTGTATAGATCCCAGGTATTGAAGTCAGGTCGTCAGACTTGACAGCAAAGCACCTTTACCTGCTGAGCCATCTCATAGCTCCTTCCTTTATTCTATTCCAGCCCCACGGGGCCTTGATGTTCCTGGACTCGATCAGCCCATCTCAGGATCTTTCACATGCTGTCTGCACTTCCCTGACCACTGTTGATCCCCCTCAGGTAGCTAGCCCCACAGCTCACTTCCTGCCTCCTTCAGGCTTCCATGCAAATATCTCCCCCCAGGGCATTCCCTGGACACTCTGCTACTTTGTCACCACCTTGTCATTCCATACACTTGTAATTTCTTTTGGAAGCACTTAGACTCCCTGTGTTTGGCCTGCCTGTTTGTTTGACCTAAGGTTCCTCTTCCTGGGTGTGCCCCTGCTTTGCAGGTGCCTGGCCCATCTTCCTGTGTCACTTTACATCCACCTATGCTTTAAGTCACCATTCAAGAGTCACTCAGCAAAGGAGACAGGCGTACTCTTTGCCACACTGTGACCCGGGCCCCACCCAGTTGGACAAACGAACATGCTTAGTGCTTTGTGTAGCTGGGTCACAGTGAGACACTGCAGCCACACAGCAAAAGGAGGCCAGGACTTGAGCTTGGGATCACAGGGCAACAAGGCTTCAGAGCAGGCAAATGAGGATGGGCAGGCCAAGACCTTCCTGGGCTGTTAGTGTTGGCAGCAGTGGGGTTTTTTGGGACAGGGTCTCATGTTGCCCAGGCAGACCTCAAACCTAGAGGAGACTGACTTTAAACTTTTGATCTTCCTGCCTCTACTTCCCCAGTGCTAGGATGACCCAGCACCAACCACATCTGCTTTATGGGGTGCTGAGGATAGAACCCAGGACTCTCATGTGCTAGGCAAGCTTTCTGCCAGCTCACCATCAGCACCAGCCATGGTCCTACAGTTTATAGAGAGACGTAAAATCATGTATGTGTGTCTGGAATGAAAAGACAAACCAATACAAGTTTAGAGGAGTGATGACTAGGAGAGGATGGGGAGGAAGGAGTGGAGGTGGGACCAACACCCGATACACACATGAAAATCTCTTCCAGAACACAGTGTACAGTGAAGACCTTTTTAAAAACTGTAAAAACAACAAAAAACCCACCAAAATAGGGTAACAGAAAGACAGACATGAGAAATCTCTCCCAGAACACAGTGTACAGTGAAGACCTTTTTAAAAACTGTAAAAACAACAAAAACCCACCAAAATAGGGTAACAGAAAGCCAGACATGAGAAGCCAGGCACAAAAGCCATATGAATCCACTTGGAAGAACAGTCAGAGCAGGCTAGTTCCCAGAGACAGAAAGTAGACTATGGCGGTGCTTATGGCGGTGTTAGCGGAGTGAGTACTTGGTGGACACGGAGCTTGGGGAAGATTAAAATGTCCTGAAATTAATGGAAATGGTTTCAGTCTGAATCCACAAAAACCCCCAGTAGCCACTTAAAACCAGTGGATCACAAGGCCTGTGACACACTTTCCAGAAAGACAATTAAGCCAGAGGCTGAAAGCAACTCTCCCATCCCCCCACGCACCTACAAGAGAATGAATGGTTCTGCCTTGCAGACAAAACACAGTGTTGGGGCAGGGCCACTGAGTCAGGAGCATGGCCAAGAGTTCAACATGGGCTATGGTGTGAGACCCTGTTTCAAAAAATACGTAGGAGCCATAGATAAAGAGAAACATAGATAATTTCTCCTTCCGAGATAGGATTACCCACTTGGTGAGCTCCAGCCGACTCCAGCCTTGCAGGTGCTGTATTCCTGTGTGCGCAGCATATCACCATCCCCTGTGTGCACAGCATATCACCCATCCCCTGTGTGTGCAGCATATCACCATCCCCTGTCTGTGTGCAGCATATCACCATCCCCTGTCTGTGTACAGC
>LZPO01020470.1:1309059-1319251 GCA_001675575.1 Neotoma lepida
GCCTTTCCTGGAACTCACTCTGTAGCCCAGGCTGGCCTTGAACTCACAGAGATCCGCCTGCCTCTGCCTCCCGAGTGCTGGAATTAAAGGCGTGCGCCACCACCGCCCGGCGAAAGGGTCATTTTTAATTGGATCTCGCCCGGCGAAAGGGTCATTTTTAATTGGATCTCCAGAATTCACCTAAAAAGCTAGGTAGGTGTAGTGGCCTCCCCCCTCCAGGAGAGAGGCAGAGACAGGAAATCCGGAATAAGCTGACTGGCTAGACTAGCTGAACCACAGCTCTGGGTTTCCTGGAGATAACGCCTCAGAGAATAAGGTGAAGGGCGATGGAGGAAGACACTGACATCAGCCTTGATTCTGTATGCTCACGTACACATGTGCACCCACACAAAGGCATTTAAAATGCACATTACCCACACAGAGGCATTTAAAGAATAAAGTGGGGTGTTGACATCCACACCTATAGAATAACCTAATTCCCTTGCCCTGTTCTTTCCCATGATCACACAGTGTTCCTTGACTCTGTCAGGCAGTCCATTACCTCCCATCATTACCTTGCATAGACTTCCAGTTGTTTCTAGGTGTCTTTCTCCTGACAGAGCCTGAGGGTCATCAGGCTTGTGTGAGTGTAGTGCTTGAGGGATCAGTCCCTGAAGAAAGCAGATAACTGTTGAGAAGGAAGTGGATTTAGGAATGTGTTACCTCACCTGACAGAAGAGCTCTGCTAGCATCCTCAGGGACGCTGAGGAGAAGGGTCTGTGCTGCTTGTGGTGGTTTTTACCATTGACATCCCCCTCATCATTGCCTTTGTGACAGCACCCAGCTTCCTGTGCCTCCTCTGCCTGCTTCTGCCTCAGGGCATGGCCAAGTGTTAGGACCTCATTTATAGATGGAGGGACTGGGACAGTGATGTCCTTGTGCTGGTCACACATGGTGAGGCTGTGGCTTAACTGTCAGGGTGCAGACGCTGCCTGTGGCAGCCCCATTCTTAATTGGTGCCAGGAGGAAGCCACAGTGTCCTTCCTGTGCTCAGAGTTCACTGGTTTCTTTTCATCCTGGCTCCCAGATGTGCTGAGGGCAGGATCACTGCAGCTTAGGTAGGGCACCTACCTAAAAGAAGTGTTGCTTTTACCTGTGTGGCTTTGGTCTGAGTTACTTTGCTCCTGAATTCCTGGTTTCCACATCTACCAAATGTGAGTAGAGAAAGCTCGTAATTCCAGCACTCAGGATACCAAGCCAGGAGGATTAGGAGTTCGGGTCTGCTAGAGCTACATTTTGATACCCTTAAACAACCAAAAGACCAACTGGGGATATGAGAGCCCCATGGGAGCACAGCAAGACTCCCTTCCCACAGCCAGCCCAGCTCTTGTGGGGTATGTATGTTCTGCATAGACTGTTTATGTGCAGGTGTTGATTTTTTTTTTTTCTTTTTTCTGTTGGAACTGTCTCATGTAGCCCAGACTGGCCTTAAACCTGGTATGTAGCCAAGTATAACCTGGCACCTCTGATCTTCCTGCTTCCATCTCCTGAGTGCTGGGATACACAGGTGTGTCCACCATATGTGTTTTATGCAGTGCTGGGGAATGAACTCGGGGAAAAGTGACAGACAGTACCAGAACTTGGTGCTGAAACACAGCAGACNATCTTCCCCGGCCGTGTGGAGCTGACAGGCTACTTTGGAACTGGGAGAAAGCTACATGACTGCTAATGAAGGAAAAAGATCCAGAGACACTGTGTGGTCCTGGGTGGCTGAGCTGCCAGAGGAGGGGTCTGTAAAAGGGATCTGCTTGTGAGATGGATGGTTCTGGAATGTTCTGGTAGGCTGGAGGCTGCCTGTCTTTCCTTCCTTCCTAGGAAAGAGTTGGGCCCACCGAGTTGGGAATCCATGTGTCGCCAGCCATCTATCACACAGAGGCTGTATGGACTTGGCAGTCAGTGTCTCCACCTCACCCTATTTTACACAGCACTGCACCTGGGCCCAGGATAGGAAAGAGTCCTCTGCAGAGGGCACTTACTGACACACAGCAGGGCAGGGCATGGACACAACTCCTTCACGAGCAGTTCTGGGCCATCAAAGGGCTTAGAAGGGTAGAGTTGAGGTCCATGGTTCCACGATTCAAGCAGCTTCCCTGACAATGTTGTTTGGCTATTCCATACAACTGAATGTTGACAGGTTAAATATTTACCTGTTATAAAGTTAGAAATGAACTGCAAAAGCCTGGAGTTCATGTCACCTTGGAGACTGAAACATACTCTTGTTTTGTTTTGAGTCGAAGTCTCGTGGAGCCCACGCTGGTCTCACTGACAGTAATCTGCCTCCTGAGTGCTAGAATTTCATACATGTACCACCACCACTCTGGGATTTCTCATTTTTTCTTTTTTAGGCAAGGTCTCATGGAGCTCAGACTGTCCTGGAGTTTACTATGTAGCTGAGGTTGACCTTGAACTCCAGATCCACTGGCACCAATGAGTGCTGAGATCACATGAGGGCCACCACACCCAGGGAAACAGATACTGTGCTATTCCAAATCCATGGATGACCTCCATCAAGCCAGCTGCCTCTGTGCAGAAAGATACAAATAGATGAAACTCCCTGATTATGGCTCGGTCTGAGGCTTAGTGGTTAGAGTGTTTGCCTAACATGCACAAATTTCTGGGCTCCATTAGAAAGCCAGGCATAGTGGTGCACACCTATGATCCCAGCACTTGTAGAGGCAGGAGAATCATACTACATAGAGGCCAGCCTCTAGATGAAATCCTACCTCAAGACAAAGAAAACAAACATCAGACAACAACAACAACAACAAAACTTCCTAAGTATGGTGCAGGTTTCCTTCTTACAGAGCGGGTGTCCTCCCCACAGAGCCACTCACTGTCCCCCTACAGAGCCACTCACTGTCCCACATTCTGGAGGGCACCTGCAACTGGACTGCTGCTCAGAACGTATGCAAAGCTGAGTTAGCCCATTCCCTGCTGCTTGGACATTTTGGTCATTAATGTTTCGGTCTGTCCTTGTTAACTCGTGTAGGCAGTGACTGGTCTTTGATTGTAGGGTCTCTGCCCTTTATCAGTGTGGTGATGGGTGTAGGGCCCCAAGGAGACTGAGACCCATCTCCTACTTGCCTTGGAGGTGTTCATGTTTCAGCTGGAATTGATCATTTGAGAAGTAGATGAACCAGAAAGTGCAAGCCAGTAAGGACATCTCTGTGAGGAGAATGAAAACAGGCAGTGAAGGGTGGGTGTGGACTCCCCAGGGATCAGCTGACCTCTCTGAAGAGGGGACATCTCAGCTGAGCCCTCAGTGTGTAGAGGAAGCCAGAGTTTTCATAAGAAAGGTCACTGTGTGAAGACGAACAAAGGCCCTGAGGCAGAAATGTACGAGCTCCCCCGAAGGCCCTTCGCTATGGACCCAGCTACAGGGAATAAGTGAAGGAGTGTGTGAGGGGGTGATTGTTGAGTGATGACAGGGCCTCCAAGGCACTTGGGGAACACATGGCAGCCCCTGAAAGTTAGGAGCAGAGGAGTGATTATAGGTTATCCCAAGTTTACTTTGACTGTGTAAGATGAATGCTGTCACATGTATGGGTGTGCATGCCAGAAACTGATAATGGACATCTCTTGCTCTATTGTTTTCCGCCATATTTTTTGAGACTGGGGTTTTTTGCAGAACCAGGAGTTTATCAATTCAGGCTAGACTTTTTGGCTAGTGAGCCCTGAGCCAGGGGTTTTTCTACCCCCCTCCCCCGTCCCAGGTGTTGGGATTGCAGGTGTAAACCACACCTGGGTCCTTCCTCAAGGTTGTGTGCTAGACACTTTACTGACCAAGCCATCTTCCTAGCCCCAAGAATGCTGTATTGTGGGATACAATGGCAAGAACTTTGTAACCGTGACTCTCCTCTGAGGCAGGTGTCGTTGTGCTTACTTAACCAATGAAGAAACAATGAAGAAACTGAGGCAGTCAGGTCGTCCAACTCACCAGATTGTCCAGAAAGGTTCTAGAAGTAATCCAAGGACTGGATTATATCTGGGCCTTGGAAAGTCCCAGAGACACAGCCATCAAGTCACCCTATTTCCTGCTCCTGCTCCCCACCCAAGCTGGCCTTCAGATATGACCAAGAGCAGGTGACATACGCCTGAGTGCCAAGGGCGGGACTGATCTGGGTCCTGCTGGATTCCTGGCTAGGGAGGGACTACTGGGCAGAAGTTGGGAGGTGAGCAGCACCAGGCCTGAGCTCCTAAGGCCAAGCAGGTTCCAGGTTGCCACCCCCTCCACCTTAGCTCAGTCCACGGTCTGTGAAATGGCCAAGTCAGCCCGTCATCCCACTCTGATGTTGTACCTGTTGTGTGCTCAACTCTGGGTGGAGAGATGGGAGAGATAGAGAGAGAGAGAGAGAGAGCGCGAGCGAGCGCGCACGTGCTAAGTTTGGGTCCAACCATGGTGTGGCTGCTGCTGGGATAGGGAGGTGGAGTCATCAGTCAGGTCTGGGAGTGCTACAGGAAAAAGGCTCCTGATAGGTAGAAGTGGGGCCTGGCTGTGGCAGCGGAACACAGAGGTCTTTGTTGGCAGGGAGGGCCAGGTGTTGATAGACGTGGGTCGTGCAGAACTTAGTGGGCCATAGGAAGGCGGGAGCCTGAGAGACATGCCCCCCGCCACCCCCCAGAGGCTCTAATCAGCTCGCCAAGGGATAGAAGGTGGATCTGATTTGGTATAACCTCTAATTTAGTAGCTTCAGGCTCTGAGGTCTTGGGAATGAGGGTGAGGGTGATGTGGAAGGGGTCTCCACCCAGGGCCTTTACCTACATCCTGCCAGAAGCCAGGCTACTCAAGTGATGGTGACCGGCTGACCCAACCTTTCCTGCTTGTGTTTGGTTTCCCACCCTCTTTACTCTCAGGGTGAAGCCAAGCTCTCTCTACAGAAGAAGGTAAACAAACCTGCTATTGTGCTGCCTCTTCCCTGTCCCCACCCAGGAGCCCTTTTCATCTTCCGGAGAGCCATGAGGCTTAGAGCCCTACAACAGGCTCCAATAGGGAGAAGCTCTTCACAATGGTCCTTGTCACTAGTCCTGTGGGCAGGGGATGACCTTTTATCCCACAGGTAACCGAGCAAGCCACTGCCCAGAGAGGACCTAATACAGCCCACAGAGACATCTGGCCCAAGAGCCCGGGCACCTTCTGTCTTTTCAACACACACTGGATTATAGCTGCTGTTTGTGAGGCTGGGTTCAGGCTGCTGTTGACCTGATCAAGTGCAGAAGCTCTGATCTGTTACAGGGCCAACTTCCGGATCTGTCTGAGGCTGAGCTGGCTTAGTGGGAAGGAAGGATGGGCTCAAGCTCTAGCTTCTGCCCATTGGTAGGTGGACAGTTCCCTAGGGAAGGGTTTCCTGACAGAAGGAACAACTCTTGCAAAGGTCAAGGGTTCAGAGGGCCACTGGGGAATCTAGATAGACTGAGACTGGATTGACAGCTGTGAATGGGCACAACACTTCTGTGAGGAAGCTTTCTAGAGGTCTGTGTTTAGAAGTACATGTGGCCTTGAGGGGTTGGCTTGTGGCTCAGTCAGTAGAGTGCTGGCCTAGCATGCACAAAGCCTTGGGGTCCATCAGCACCACATAAACCAGACATGGTAGTGCATACCTGTAATCTCAGCACTGGGATGTAGAGACAGGAAGATTGGGAGTTCAAGGCCATTCTCTGCTACATAGAGCTTGAGACTAGCCTGGGCTACAAGAGTCTCTGTGCCAATAGAGAAAAGAAAAAGGAGGGAAACAGAAGGGGGACAGCTCCTTCTGACAATGAGAAATGATGTCACACTTTACACTAAACTGATCATGTGCTGTCACTGTACCAGGCCAAGAGACACAGAAGAGTGGAGCTTGACCTGGGGAACTGATCCTGTGCTTAGATATGGAGTTGTGGGTGTCTTTGAGCTGGAGTCTTTCCATCCCCCATCTTTTTGTTGCCATCCGCCATAGTTGGCAGAGTTTTACTGACCAGGAAGCCCAGACCTGAGAGTGAACCCAAGTCACATAGCACAGAACTAGCTAAGTGAGAAACTAGAATGCTAGGGCAGCCAGAGCACACAGGAAATGTCATAGCAACAGCAAAGAAAGGGACTCATGCCTTGGGAGGCGGGTGGCCTGGGGAAGGAAGAACTAAATGAAGCTAGAGGCCATCTCCATTGCCAGCTATGGACAGTTGGCATTTGTGGGAGAGCTGCTTAGGAGGCCTGTAGGGTGTGTTCTGCTGCTCTGCCCGGAAACCCCCCCCCCCTTTTTTTTTAAAGATTATTTATTTTATGTGCATGAGTGTTTTGCCTGCAAGTGTGTCTGTGTACTTACTACCTATGTGCCTGGTGCTTAAGGTCAGAGAGGGTGTTGGATCCTCTGAGACTAGAATTAGAGATGGTTGTGAACTACCATGTAGGTGCTAAGAATTGAACCAGGGTCCTCTAGAAGAGCAGCTAGTGCTCTTAGCCATTAAGCCATCGATCCAACTCCAGAAAACAGGAAAAAAAAATCTAAAGCACATTTACTTACTTATTTTGTGTATGTGTGGATGGATGGGTGGGTGGTGGTGGTGGTATAGGTGGTATACTTGGCATGGCATGCAAGTGGAGGCCAGAGGACAACTTTCCAGAGGCAGTTCTGTCCTTCTACCATGTGAAACCCAGGAATCGAACTCAGGTCTTGAGATTTGGCAGCAGATACCTTTACCTCCTTGGCCGTTTCACTGGCCCATGGAAATCATCTTGACCAGGCCTTTCTATACCAAACACTTGAGGGATTTAAGGTGGGTACCTTGGGGGCTGTCCAGCCACATGGGATGCTGTGCACTCAGTTCCAGGGTGTGTGGAAACAACATTACATTAGCTCTGGGCTGCCAGCTCCAGCCTGGCCTGTGACATGACTGGCCGTCTCCTACTTAGCCTCTCCCTCCTAAGTCTCTACCTTCTTCGTTGCCCTCCCTGTTGGCCACCAAGGCTCCAGCCTTTTGTGAGAGAGAACTTAGAGCTTGTCCAGGGCACCACACATCACCATTTGAAACTCTCTATGTCCTTTGTCTGGGACAGAGACTGATGTCTGAGGTATCACCATTGTCCTCAGGGTGTCTTATCCCCTCAGATGCCCACAGTGTAAAGCCACTGTAATACATACCAGAGGTTACTGGTTCTGGAGGTAGGGGATGTGGCTCAGTGGTAGAATCCCCCACTGAGAGGCTGCACTGTGAGGAGGGGCTGAGATTCTGGGAACTGGTGGTCAGAGTCTTCTCCGGTGGACCTCATGTGATTTGGTCTAAGTTGCTGCCTTTGCTGATGCATTGCAGCCTTAGGCAAGGCCCAGTCTCTGCTTCACTCAGTTCCGTGAGATGGGGGAATTGAGCCATCTGGTAGGATCTTATCACTGTTAAATTGGTGAATCCATGCAAAGTGCTCTGTTCCTCACTTGTCACACCATAGTGGCTGCTCCACAATACCTATGGATGTATTTAACTAAATTAATGAATTGATTTAGACAGGGTCTCAGATAGCTGAGACTAGTCCATAACTCACTATGTCACCAGGTATGACCTTGAACATATTGACCATAACTATTCTTACAAAGTCCCTTTGGAATCAGCACCCTGTGACATAGTCAGCAATGTTTGAGGACAGTTGGTGACTCTTTGGTGGTGCCTAGCTCCCTGGGCTCTGTTGTAGTTCATTTGTGTTTTCTTTAATATCAAAACAAATCCTCCCTACTTGGTCCACCCAGGAGGAAGTTCCTTGTGAGACGATAAAAGGCTCTTTTTCTTTTATGTGTCTGGCTTCCCGAGCCTCTGGATGGACTGTCGGTATTGACTAGCTCCTCTTGCTGAGTTGCGGAGCTTTTGTTTAACTAACTCTGTGAAACACTTAATGGGTTACATTTCGCTTATTTATTGTGTGTATAGACATATGCATCTGTGTGTGCTCCTGTGTGTCATGGTCATGTGTGGAGGTCAGAAGACCACTTATGAGTTGACACTCTCTTCACTATGCCAATCCTAGGCAATAAGTTCAGTCATCAGCCTTACTGGCAAGCGCCTTCCCCCTCCTCTCCTGTCTTTAATTCCTTCTGTTGCAGTGCTGGGGATGAGTCCATTAGCTGGGCATGCTAAGCAGGTGCTATGATGCTGAGCTGTAGCTCTAGTTAATGTAGCTCAGGCTGGCCTGGCACCTGTGCTGCTGCAGCCAAGGACGACTTTGACATTCTGATCCTTCCACTGCCGAGTTTCCCTCTTCAGAAGAATTCCCACATGAGTCTCTGGAAGCCACGCAGCCCAGGTTCTTTTTGTGCTTATGTAAAGGACTGAATCTGGGGTCTCACGCACATTGTGCAAGTGTGCTGCCATCCCGTATTGCTCTGCAGATTTTTTTTTAAGATTTATTAATTTATTATGTATACATACAGTGTTCTGCCTGTGTGACAGAAGAGGGCACCAGATCCTACTACAGATGGTTGTGAGCCACCATGTAGTTGCTGGGAGTTGAACTCAGGACCTTTGGAAAAGCAGCCAGTACTCTTACCTCTGAGCCATCTCCCCAGGCTGGCCTTGAGCTCTTTATATAGCTGAGACTGGTCATGAACTTTTGATCCTTCTGCCTCTGATGCCCTGCTGGTGACCTTTCCTGAGATTTAATATAGATACAGTAAAACATACATCTTAAATACACACCCTGATTGTTCTGATAACTTAAAAAAAAAACTGCTGATCACTGGACAGATCAGCATTGAGGACGTTTTTGCCACCCCAGAAAGTTCCTTCATGTGTCTTCCTGTCTGTTCTTCCAAAGGAAGCCTCTGCCCTGATCTTATCACAAGAGACAGCTCTGGCTGTTGAGGTTCAAGTCCATCATGTACCAGCTTAGCCTGGGCATGTGCCTAGAGAGGGTGTGCATGGGGTCTCCAGGACAGCTGCACTCATTTCTACCCCCACTAGGCAGACCACACAGATGTCCATTCACCAAACAGAAAGAACTATGGGTCAGCCATGTGACAATGCTGATGGTGACCTAACTCAGAATGCTTTTGCCTCCCCATGTGCTGGTACAGGCATTAGTCCACCATGCCCATTTCCAACCCAGAGCCTCCTGCATGCTGGGCAAGCACTAGCTACTAAGCCACATTTCAGCTCTTGTTTTACTCTGAAACAGCATCTTGCTGTGTAGTCCCATCTGCCTGCCTCAGCCTTCAGTGCCCTAGGTTGCTGGTGGTTGTTTTAGCTCAGGCTGTCCTTGAATTTGATCCTCCCTCAGTCTCTGGGTCGCTCTCTGCCATGGGAACGTTGTCTGAATACAGTACAGAGAGGGGTTAGTGGAAGTGCTAGAGCACCAGAACGGCTCTGTTCACACAGCTCTGAGTCCTCAGCCTTCAGACCCTCCACAGCNTGGGGGTGGGGGTAGCTGGGCTTGGTGTGTTTGCTGAGGTTTGCAAGAGACAGTTGCTCACTGCCTGTGGTCACATTTCCTGCCCCTCTAGCAGGACTGTGAGTCACTTCTGCTGCTTTCTCTTCTCCCAGGGACTTCCTTCCACGAGGATCAGGAATTGTCACCCGGAGGCCTCTCATTCTGCAGCTCATCTTTTCCAAAACAGGTATGAGAAATAGAAATTTCAAAAACAAAACCCAAGAAAAAGTAAAAATAAAAATAAATAAAGAAGGGGGTTGGGGATTTAGTGATAGAGCACTTGGCAAGTGCAAGGCCCCGGGTTCGGTCCTCAGCTCTGAAAAAAAAAGTAAATAAAGTAAGGGATACAGAGGCAGCATAGTTCTCAGACAGCTTGCCTGACACAGAGGAAGTCCTGGTTCCATCCCCAGCATAGTATCAACCTGGGATGGATCACACTTGTGATCTGAGCACCAGAGAGGTAGAGGCAGAAGGATCAGAAGCTCAAAGTCACCCTGTGCTACACGAGAGCTCAGGGCCATCCTGAACTACGTAAGACCCTGTCTCCAAACAACAACAAACAAGTACTATGTAGAGGCCATATCTGGATGTAGATGTGGACTTGGTCTCATGAGGGCTTTGGGGCCTAAGGAGGAATCAGAGCTCTTGTGTTGTTTAGGTTTGGATTTGAAGGTCTCACATGTACAGGGAAGCTGAAAATCAGCTCAGTGAACACCTCAGCTGCAGCCCTGAGTTCCCAACCAGGACCAGGCCACCATAGTTACT
>LZPO01020470.1:1333244-1343660 GCA_001675575.1 Neotoma lepida
AGGTGAAGGTGCACACCTGTAATACTAGTGCTCCAGAGGTGAAGGTGCACACCTGTAATACTAGTGCTCCAGAGGTGAAGGCAGGAGGCTCAAGAGTTCATCCTCATTTTCTGCTACATAGGACTTTGAGGCCACCTGGGCTACATGAGAATCTCTCTCTCTGTCTCTCTGTCTCTGTCTCTGTCTCTCTCTCTCTCAAAAAAAACAAGGAAAAGGGAAAAATAAAACCTGGGAAAGTAGAGAAAGGCATAAACAACCTGGGAGAGACTTGAGGGTAGCGTTTTGAGGCGACCCGTGAGACTGCAGAGTGAGCTGGAATAGAGGGCTGTGTGGGTCTCCTAAGGAGCCTCCCAGCCCGTGTCAGCCATGTGTCCACTGTCCACACGCAGAGTGGGCATGGCCAAGGGAAGGTATTAGTGAGGTAATGCGAAATGGAAATGACTATGGTGAGATGCCATTTGTGAGCACACTGGCCTCCATTAGCCTTTTTTCTTTTTTTGCCTTTGAAAGTACTCATGGTCATTACAGAAGAGAAACTCACCATAGAAAAACCACGAGCCCACAAAGCTCCCCTCTTCTGTGTAGATAGCCCTGGACACACTTCTAGAGTTTTTCCTCCATGAAGCTGTTACTTCATTTATTCATTGGTTTGTTTGTTTATTTATTTGGTTGGTTGATCTTTCAAGACAGAGTTTCTCTGTGTAACAGCCCTGGCTGTTCTGGAACTCGCTTTGTAGACCAGGCTGGCCTCGAACTCAGAGAGACCCATTTGCCTCTGCCTCCTGAGTGCTGGGATTAAAGGGGTGCTCCACTACTACCGGGTAAACTGTTATTTCTTAAAGTGGGACAGCCTTCCTTATTTGTGTGTGTGTGTGTCTGTAATGTGCCCCTGTTTTGTGGTTGTTGCTTTGGTTTTTGTACTTTTTATTTGTTTATTTTTCAGTCGTTCCAGAATGTAGCCCTGGCTAACCTGGACTTCACTATGTAGACCAGGGTAGTTCCAGAATCAGATATCTACCTGCCTCTCTTCCCAGGTGTTGGGTTTGCAGGTTCAAGCCACCATGCCCAGCCCTATTTTATACTGTAGTGATAGTGTGTTGTTCTGTGTGGAGGCCCCATTGTCGAGCTACCCACCCCTTAGCCTCACTGTATCTGTTCTCATCAATGGGTGTTTCCATTGGAGTCTATGCTACAGGGCCCTCCCACTCATTTCCTAGTATGGCCTCTCCCCTGTTAACTCTATGAATTTTTATAAGTACAGCCCCCTTCATAGTAGTGTCAGCTAGTGCAGTCACCTGTGATGTCCCAATTGACACCAGTCTTCTGTGGGCCTCCATTAGCCCCTGATGTGTCTTGCTCATTGGTACATACAGGCAACACACGTGCATGTGCACCCAGCTGTCCCTGGGTTCCTGTGTCAGCTTGTTCTTGTTAGTTTAGTCAGGACCTTGTGTAGTCTAGATTGGCTTCAGACTCTGTGGAGGTAAAGATGACCTTAAACTTCTGCTCCTCCTGCCTCCATCTTCCAAGTGCTGAGATTACAGGTGTGTTCCAACATGCCCAGTATAATTGGGTGCTTAGGAAGAGCCCCAGGTTCCTTGCCAAGTGCTCTACAGCTCAGCTGGCACCAGGGTGGTACCTAGGGCTTGTGAATGCTAAAGCAAATATGGTCCATGAAGTTGCATCATCCTCTACCCTGGCTTGGAAGCTGAGCTTATAAACTGCCCCAGTGAATTGTGGTCAGGACCGAAAACTGAAACACTTTGGCTGCAGGGATTAAGGGGTAGAGAAGCACAGTGGATTTAGGGTGTGGCTTTGCTGTGGGATATGCTGACTCTGGCAGGTGTGGGGAGAACTTTGATGGAGTGGTCCTTGGAGTGGAACTTGAGCTAGGTAACAAGGAGCCCTGGAAACAGTTGCTCGGCTTCAAGTGTGATGTTGGGAATGGGCAGGGGAGATTCTAGTTTCCATGATGTTTTCTGGTTCTGCTGTGCCCCACTTATATTCTTGGCCAGTGTTCATTGAGAAAGCACTTGCCCCTTGACAATCATTGGGGATGTAATTGTCATTTTACACTGCCAACAGGTGTCCAGGCAAAATGACACCATGGCTTGTCCCTTGTCTTGTGGCCTGTCAGTGGGTCCCAGGGCCCCATCCTCATGACCCCCTTCTGACTTCTGGGCTCTTTCAGGCCTACGAACCATCGGTGTCATCACCAAGCTGGACCTGATGGATGAAGGCACAGATGCCAGAGATGTCCTGGAAAACAAGCTACTGCCCTTGAGAAGAGGTATGCAGGGCTGGGGTGGGCCCACAGGAGCAAGTATTTTGAAATTCTCATCTGGACACAGTGGTTCTGAATTACAGCTGTTTTCTGGAACATTAGGAAGCAAGTAGGCAGCCAGCCTTATAATCCCAGCACTCTGGAGGTGGAGACGGGGATCAGAAATTCCAGGTCATCTTTGGCTACATAACAAGTTTTATGCTACCCTGGGCTACATGAGACCTTGTTTCAAACAAATGTAAAATGCTTTTTCAAAAATAGGTTTAAGTTCTAGGAATGAATCTCAGTGGTAGAACCCTTGCCCAGCATATGCTAGGAACAAGGTTCATTCCCCAGCTGCACAAACAAAACACAACAAAGAGACACATACTGCTTGATTCCTCTTATTGAAGAACCATAGAGCTATCACTTTCCAGCCTGTAGAATGGTGGTGTGTTTAGGCATTGGAGGACAGCCAGGCCTGGACACACACCTGTCAAACCTACATTCAAAAGCCCGAGGTAGAAGGGTCATGAGTTTGAAGACAGTTTGGGGTAAAGCACTAATGACCTGAGTTTGGAAATCACATAAAGATAGAAGGTGGAACAGACTTCATTTGTCCTCCAGCCTCCATTTTTAAGAACATTTTTGAAAACTTTTTGGCCACAAGGAATGGGGGCTGAGAAGTGCTTCCCTAGTTGGTAGAGGCTGAGGGATGGAAGGCTAGGACTGATGAGCCTTCTGACTCCCCCACAACTGTGAGTGCTACTAGACCAAGGGGGAGCTCAGCATCCATTGGCTTTTGCTGTACTAAGAATCCATCCATTTGGACTTCAGGGCCTCAGCCACCACTTCCTCCATGATGGCAGTCACCTGGCCTCTGTCTCCCTTTGTCTTCCCCCAGAATGACATCTGTCCCTTCTTCTTCATTCATGCATGGTATCCTCTCATCTTGTGACCTTGGACTCTTCCCACTTTTCTCCCCTGAGACATCAGAGTTCCTCCCACTGGAGGGCTGGAGCCCACTAGTGCAAGGAACATGTGCCTTACATGCACAAGACCCTGGATGGTCCCTAGCACCACAGCTTCCACTGCAGCTCCCTTCCTCACTTTGCAGACTCAGACCCCTGCTGTGTTACTATTGCCCTGAGCACCCCATCTTTTTTGTTATTTGTGTATGTGGTGCTTTGTTTTGTTTTGTTGGTGGTGTTTGAGACAGGCTGAACGTGAACCTCTTACCTCAGCCTCAGCTGGGATTCTGATGTATGCCACCACACCTGGCTTATTTACTTATAAAAATGCATATATATTTTTTATTTTTTGTTAATTTTTATTTTGAAACTATTTGTATACGTGTTTTTGTTTTGAAGGACTGTGATGCCTAGTGGCTATCATGACATAATCCAGGGCCACCTTGAACTTGAGATCCTCCTCCTCAGACTTCTCTGTCATAGGCCACCAAGCCTGACTTTAGTGGGTTTTATTTTACTTCATTTATTATTTGCACGTGGAGGTATGCACGATGTTTTTGGCGGGGAGGTGCCACAGCACAGGTTTGGAGGTCAGAAGACAACTTTTTACAGTCAGTTCTCTGTCCATCATATGAATTCTGGGAGGTCAAACTCAGGTCATCAGGCCTGTCAGCTAGCCATTTTACTGCTGAGCCATTTGCTGGCTATAGTGAGTTTTAATATGACAAGACGTGTTATAGTCTCTTTACCTTGTTTTCCAGGGTTTTGTTGTAGGTAATGTTTTTGTTTTGGAATACTTTTATGTCTTTATTTTTTAGATTTATTTTTATTTTTAATTTAATAATTATTTTTAAATTCACTGTGACAATGAGTATGGGTATGTGCCAGCCCCTTGGAGCCCATAGGCTGAAGTTAGAGACATTCATAAGCCACTGATGTGGGTGCTGGGGAGGAGCAGTGTCCTCGTTGGCTTTCTGTTACTGTGACAGACACTATGGCTAAAAGCAGCTTGGAAGGAAAGGCTTTATTTGGCTTACAGGTCACAGCCCATCATGGAAGGAAGCCAAGTCAGGAACGTGGAGGCAGGAATTGAAGCCTAGGCCACAGAGAAACACTGCTTATTGGCTTGCTTGCTCTTCTGTAACCTGCTCTGCCCACTTTCTCTTTGGGGTTTGTTTTGTTTTTGGAGACAGGGTCTCTCGTTGTAGCCCTAGCTGTCCTAGAACTCACTCTGTAGACCAAACTACAGAGATCTGCCTGCCTCTGCCTCCCGAGTGCTGGGATTAAAGGCGTGCGCTTTTAAAAAAAAACCCAGCTTCAGCCTGCTTTCTTAATACACCAAGGACCACCAGTTCAGGTGTGGCACTACTCATAGTGAGCTGGGTGCTCCTGCGTCACTCACTACTGAAGAAAATGCCTACAGGCCAATCTGATGGAGTCATTTCCTCAACTAAGGTTCCTCTTCCAATGACTCCAGCTTGTAGTAATGACAGACCCTACTCAGCACAAGCAGGAAGTGCTTTTAACTACACAGCTGTCTTTATTTTGTGGTGCTGGGGTGGGAGCCAGGGCTTTCTACATGCTATGCAGGGCTGTCCCTGCTTAGCTGTACCTCCAGCCCTCCCAGACCTGTTCTTGAAGCTCAGTTTGGAGACTTTTCTGCCCATCTTCACCACCTTCCACATTTTAAGTTGCTGTTCCCAACTACCTTCCATTGCATTACATCCCTAGTGAGGTCTCAGTGCTATCCTGTGACCTCTTCTGTGAGTAATTTATGGGGCCAGTGTGTTTCTAACTTCCACCTGGCCCAAGTTGAGCCAGGTCAACACTGGAGGCCACAGCACCGAGTCCTTCCTGGCGTAATGCATATCTCGCTCTTCTCTCTTCAGGCTACATTGGTGTGGTTAACCGCAGCCAGAAAGACATCGAGGGCAAAAAAGACATCCGGGCTGCCCTGGCAGCTGAGAGGAAGTTCTTCCTCTCTCACCCCGCCTACCGGCACATGGCTGACCGAATGGGTACCCCACACTTACAGAAGACCCTGAATCAGGTACAACTGAGGTTTGAGGCTACCATGTAGATGGGGCAGTCTTCACTGTACAACAGTGTGGCTCTAAACTTGTGCCATTTTCAGTCTCAATCAAGTAACAAGGCTGTCAGTCCATCTTCTTACTCTCATCCCAAGTGGTTTTCATTGAAGGCCTGTTGAGAACTGGGTGAGTTATAAGCTGCTATTGTGACTATTTTAATCTATTAGTGTCACTGTTGTTTTAAATGCCACTGCAGTCATTCACTTGCCAGAAGTCTAAAGACAGTCTTGAGGTTGGGTCAGTCAAGGCTGGTGACTGCAGCTAAGTGGGAAGATGCGGCAGTCTGGACTCCTGGGATCCAAAGTCCTGCCCAGCCTCTGAGCAAGCAGTCTTGGCCCAGCTTTTCCATGCCTCCCTCCTCTTGCCCACGAGGGAGAAGCGTTGCCCCTTCTACTTCCTAGGGTAGGAGTCAGTGAGGCCATGTGTATGCAGTACAGGGTACATACCTTGTGTGAAAGGTAACAGTCTCCAGGGACTGCCATGTTTCTCACAGTGATGAAACAGTAAGAAAACTGGTAAGTGCAGACAGGGGCAGAGACCAGAATCCCCAGTGAGTGTGTGAGACTCTGGCTCCATGCTAAGCACCTGTCTGGAATCTACTGGTTAGGGGCTGGGAGTGTTGCTTAGCGGTATCGTGCCAGCCTAGCATGTGGGCAGCCCTGAGGTGCATCTCCAGCACCACATAAATGAGTGTGGTGGTGCATCTGTAATCCCAGCACTCATCTTAGGAGATCAGGAATCCGAGATCATCCTCAGCTACATAATCTGGTATAAATGAGTCTGCCTGAAACAAAAAACAACCACCAAGTCCCTCCGTTATGCATAGACTGGGGCAGAGGCACTGTGTGCAGAGGCCATTGTCTTTAGGGAAGGTCCAATGGGAAGCCAGCTGGTAGACAAGCTATCAGATAAATTCCTAGTCAAGGGTTAGCTGCAGCTGGGGGTCACTGCAAGATGAAGCTCATCCCTAGAACAACTGAAACAGGAATTGGGCAATGTGTTTTGTAGGAAGGGGCTCAAACCCAGAGGCCATTGGGCCTGGGCAGAGTGAGGAGGGACAGACAGGTAGGAAGGAAAACCCTCCTGCCTGGGGCTGCTTGAGAGCCAGGTGTGTAGGCTGGCTGGTCCCTTGAATTGAGGGGTATTTTGTGGGGCAGTGGTTGTCCCTGCTCCTCTTCATGAGGTCAGGATTATTAGGGTCCACAGGTGGCTCAGCAGGTACAGCCACTCAAGCCTAAGAACCCGATTTCAATCCCCCAAAGTCGTGCATAGGTAGGAGGTAATGGACTCCATGGAGCTGTCCTCTGGCCTCCACACAGGCACCCTGGCATGTGCACTTACCACCCCACCTCCACAATAATAGGTAAATTTTAAAAGGTCCACAGAGCTGTAAGCATGCAGCCTGCCTTGTGAAACCTGTAGCTTCACTTGAGAACAGTGAGGCTTGGACCTCACCACAGGCAGGAGGCTCTTCTATTTCTCTCCTCCAGCGCTGGTATCTTCAGAATCTCCCTCTTCTCTGTTGATGTGAATCCACCTGCTATGACATGGTGTTCTTGCTCTGCCCCCTTCTCTCCCTCTCATCTCCCTGCAGATGTGTGGGCCCCCACCCCCACCCCCACTTCTCAGGGGATACCTTTGGGTCTTTGTTGGAGGGCCATCCCAGGCCTACACATTGGTTCTGCAATCCACACTCTGGATGTTGTCTGACATCTGCCTACGGGCTTTCCGGAGCATCTTGTACTGTCACCCAACTTCTGTCCATGTCCTGATGATTTTGTCTATAGTTTTGTGAACCCACAGCCCTGGGCGTTGTGGCTGAGGGTGGATTATGTTCTTTCCTGGTCTCTAGGGTGGGCTACCCTGTCTGACCCCTATCTTTCCCCTACAGCAACTGACCAACCACATCCGGGAGTCACTGCCAACCCTGCGCAGCAAACTACAGAGCCAGCTGCTGTCCCTGGAGAAGGAAGTGGAAGAGTACAAGAATTTCCGGCCTGATGACCCCACACGCAAGACCAAAGCCCTGCTGCAGTATGTGCTCCCTCCCTGCCTTGCCCCATTGCCAGCCTGATTCATTCTGCTCTCTATTCAGGCCCTGTCCTAAGCTGCCCATGATTGGGGGGTCAAGACTCTTGACATTTCAGCATGACATTGTCATTTGTAGGGTACATGCTCAGAAACCATGCACATGCATTACAAAAAGGGGGAGGGGAGGTCACATTATTTTAATAAGTTACTATTTTGTGCTGTTCTGCATTCATTGCTGTAGTTGGCTGTGGCCTGTGTCGTGTAAGTTGGGTATATTATCTAAGACCGTAATCGCAGCCCTTGGGAGGTGGAAGCGGGAGAATAAATTAAAAGTTCCTGAGCTGAGAAGGGGATCGGCAAGTTCAAGTGCTGCCTCCGTGTCTGATGGCTTCAGTTCCATCCCTAGAACTGACGTAGTGGAAGGAGAGAATCCACTTCCATGACTCGTCCTCTGGCCTCCACATATTCACTGTGACACACACACACATACACTCAGCGGTTAAGAGAACTGGCTGCTCCTGCAGAGAACCTGAGTTCAGTTCCCAGCACCCACATGGCAGCTTCCAACCGCCTAGAACTGTAGCACCAAGGGGTGTGATGCCGTCTTCTGTTCTTCACTCAGACACATACATGTAAATAAAAATGAGATAGAGAAGGATTTAGGAAGCACTGGACAACCTCCTTTTGCCTGCACATGTGCGCGCGCGCGCGCGCACACACACACACACACACACACACACACACACACACACACACNCACACACACACACACGGTACAAGAGACCCTGTCTAATAAAAAAAAGAAGCAGCTAATATATTGTGATCAACTGAGTGTGGTGGCATGGCACACACTTTCGCCACTTGGTAAGCTGAAGGCAGAGGGTCTCTTGAGCTCAGGCATTCAAGGCCAGCCCCACTTTAAAAAACCATCTGTGATACCAGAAATCTAAAGTGAATTACTTGCAGCCTTTTATTCCTCTTTTCTCTTTTTTGGGGGGAGGGAGGTATACAACTTATAGCCTAGAGTGTGGAGGTCCAAGCGTTACGTTGAAAAGTGAGTTCCTTCCTTACATCAGACAATGACAAGTGCTTTTACTCATGGAACCATATTGCTGACCCTTCCCCCCAAATTATATTTCTTACTTTTTTTTTATGGGTACACAAAGTATTTATGTACTACTTCTTATGGTTGCCAAGCACTCCAGTGCTCATCCTGTTAGCCTGCTCTGCATTACTCAAACTGAGGCTCACAGTGCAGTGTCACTTAATCAAGCTTCCCCAGCCTGTCCATGGTGGAGCCCCTATGCAGCCAGGGTAGAGAGGCAGGAGAAACTACAGGTGCCCCCCAGCCTGTCTGGAGCTGCTGCCTTGACATTCAGCCATGCAATAAATCAAGTGGAGCCTTGGGGAGGGGCTGCATAGAGTCCATGAAAACAACCAGAATGGTGTCCAGTACTTGCCAAAGCAGCTGTGCTATTTTACTCGTTTTTAAAAACATGTATACATAAGCTGGAGAGATGGCTCAGAGATTCAGAGCACTGGCTGCTCATCCAGAGGTCCTGAGTTCAATTCCCAGCAACCACATAGTGGCTCACAACCATCTATAATGAGATCTGGTGCCCTCTTCTGGTGTATAGGTATGCATGCAGACAGAACACTGTATACATAATAAATAAATCTTTTTTAAAAATGTATACATTGGCTGTTAAACAGTTATATTTAAAAGGAAAGAAAAATGGCCAAACATGGAGGCATACGTACACCTGTAATCTAGCACTTTGGAGGCATAGGCAGAAGAGGCTAGCTGGGGTTACACAGCAAGATCCTATATTCAAAAATAACAAAACATGAAAGACAAGAAAATTAGTCACAGGACTGACAAGTTAGCTCGGGGGTGGGGGTGGGGTGGTGGTAAACATGCTTGCTGCCAAGACTGATACCCTGAGTTCTATCCCCAAGACCCACATGGTAGAAGGAGAGAACTGACTCCCACAGTACCCTCTCACCCCACTAACACACTGTGGCATGCCTCCCCCCAATAAATACATGTAACTTAAAAAATCTTTTTAAGCTGGGCTGTGGTGGTGCACACCTTTAATCCCAGCACTCGGGAGGCAGAGGCAGGTGGATCTCTGTGAGTTCGAGGCCAGCCTGGGCTACAGAGTGAGTTCCAGGAAAGGCTCCAAACCTATACAGAGAAACCCTGTCTCAAAAAACAACTTTTTAAATAGCAAAGTTTACCACACAACTCATGTAATTGCAGGGCTGTACAGAAACTTCCATCTTGACCTTTTGCTTTTTCTTTCCTTGAAGGATGGTCCAGCAGTTTGGAGTGGACTTTGAGAAGCGGATTGAGGGCTCTGGAGATCAAGTGGACACGCTGGAGCTGTCTGGGGGGGCCCGGATCAATCGCATCTTTCATGAACGCTTTCCCTTTGAGCTGGTAAAGGTAGGTGCTCAGCCTGGAGGGTGCATCAGACACCCAGGCGTGTTTGGTCTCCATCTCAACTTTAAACTTTCTTCCAAGTTGTGACAGGATGTCACAAGCTCTGCGTTACGCTGGAGGCTGCTGTCAGTAAACATGGCCTGAAGGACATGTCACGTGGTCTCTGCCTTCCCAGATCTCATAACTTAAATGCGCTGGGCAGAACAGTAAAAGTCCATGTTTCTTGCACTGCAGAGGGGAAGAAAGATACCTGATGGCCAGCAAGATGGCTCAGCAGGTAAAGGCACCTTTGCTCAACCTGAGGACCTGAGTTTGATCCCAACCAGAAGCAGAGAACTAGCTCCTACGAAGTTTCCTCTGAACTCATAAGACTCAGGCCCCTCCTACAAACATGCGCATACAACAAATAAAAACAATATATGGTTCTGGGCTTACAACAGTAATTCCAGAGTTGTGTAAGCTGAGGAGAAGAGTGACTTTGAAGCTACATGGCCTACACGAGACCTTGTCTCAAAAAACTGAAACAAAATCAAAACAAAAAAGCCAAGAGTCCCAGTGCTTAGGAGGCAGAGGCAGGTCAATCTCTGTGAGTTCCAGGAGAACCAGGGCTACATA
>LZPO01020470.1:1351267-1362834 GCA_001675575.1 Neotoma lepida
TGAGCCACCATGTGGGTGCTGGGAATCAAACCTGAGTCCTCTGGAGGAGCAACAAATGCTTATAACCACTGAGCGTTCTCCCCAGTCCCCAGCCTTCCTTTTAATTTTAAGTATGTTGAAAACAGAGCTGCGCATGAGCCGCATTTTTTAATACCAGCACTTGGGAGGCAGAGGTAGATGGCTCTCTGAATCTGAGTTGAAGGCCAGCCTGGTCTACAGAGTGAGTTCTAGGACAGCCAGGGCTACACAGAGAAACCTTGTCTCGAAAACCAAAAAGAAAGGAAGGAAGGAAGGAGGGAGGCAGGGAGGGAGGGAGGAGGGAAAAGAAAGAAAGAANGAAGGAAGGAAGGAAGAAAAAACACAGCAATGCATTGCCCTGGCTGGCTTGAACTCAAAATACAGCTGTGAATGTTTTTTTGCCAAAGACCTGCTTTCAGTGGGGAATTCAAGTCCCAAAGAGGATGTGTGGAGTGGGGGGGAGGGCAGGTGTGTGTGTGTGACACGGGGCCAAACACCATCTGAGGATGAATCGAGATGGCTCCCAGCAGTTTTTAATTAGGAAAAAGAAAAAAACAACACACACATACCTTTTATACCCTATCGGGGGCTTGTGAGCTGGGTATGGCTTGAGATCAGAGCTTGAATCTAGCATTCTACTGACCTTGACGATAGGCACCTGTCATATATTAATGAAAGTGCCATAAATTCCTCTTGCCAGAGATAAGAAGCATGACTATTTTAGCAAACAGGAACTTTCCTAAAGCCCCAGAAGGAATGGAGATCCTTATTTAAATGCCTGACCTTGGGAAAAGGACTTCTTCTGGGGACCAGACACTCCACTACAATTATTTAGTCTTACTATTGGGCCTGTTCCCCTCATAATGCTCCTAAAAGGGAAGGTCCTAATGTCTTAACTCTTTTCCCATTATACTGTACCATTCTGATTTCTCTGTATTTATTAACTGAATTCTTGCGCTTAATGGCCTCAGGCTCTGGATCTGAATTGTAGGCATTTCATCCTTGGGATCAGGTGTGTCTAGTAAATCTCTAACTTTCCTGTTCTTAGTGTAATTAGGAGGGCACAATGGAATTCCTGGTTCTGTGGTGGTGGGGATTTTTTTCAAAAGAATTATTTTGTTTAGAGAGGCTACCACTGTACACATTTCTTTTTTTGTTTGTTTTTTTTTTGTTTTTTGTTTTTTGTTTTTCGAGACAGGGTTTCTCTGTGTAGCTTTGCGCCTTTCCTGGAACTCACTTGGTAGCCCAGGCTGGCCTCGAACTCACAGAGATCCACCTGCCTCTGCCTCCCGAGTGCTGGGATTAAAGGCGTGCGCCACCTCCGCCCGGCCACTGTACACATTTCTATTTTTTTACCAAAGCCCAAACAAAATTTCCCAAAGGGAAAGGCATTAATATTGGGAATCATTAAAAATGAAAATAAAAAGGTGCTGGAGAAGTATGGTCTGCAATATTGAAATGCTGGAACTTTGCCAAGCAGCAGTGGTCACCATGGGGTTCACACCAGTTTGTGCTCAATATAATATATACATGTATTTTCATGAAGGTGTGCTTCAAGCATGCATGTGCTTTTCAGTTTGAAAGTAGCACTAATGAGATCAAAGGCTAGTCTGAAGTCATAGTGCATTGTGATTGGAAGCTGGCTCACGTGCATCTCAGTGGTAGAGTGCTAGCCTAGCATGTACAAAGTCCTGACTTCCAAACCCAGCAGTACCAGTGAAAGAGAAAAAGAAAGGAGAATGAACCCCCTCCACATCCATAACTTAGGAACATTAGGCCCCAGATTCCAGGTGGATCAGGGACCAAAAGAAGACACAACTTCTCATGATCAGCCCTCAAGGCTGTACACATGACCACCATATTGGGCTACCAGGCAGTATCTCTTTAGCCCAGTCTTCCTTTGGGGTTCTTTCCACCTGCATGGAGATCTACCCTTGTCCTGGTGATCCAGCCTTCCTGCTGAGCTCCTGCCTAGGAGGGCTGTGGAGATGCAGCAAGTGTGCCTGCTGCCCTCAGCTCTCTCTCTCTCTCTCTCTGTGTGTGTGTGTGTGTGTGTGTGTGTGTGTGTGTATACAGAAAGCACTATGCTTACTGCCTCCCTTGCTGTTCTGTACTCTATACTCACAGCTACCCCTACTTCCCTCCAGATTCTTCTTCTGATTGACATTGAGCAGTCCTACATCAACACGAACCATGAAGACTTCATTGGATTTGCCAAGTATGTACTTATACAGCCAGTGACACAGGGGCAGCACCCATTCCCACTCCCAGCACCAGAGTGTCTGTCTGTCTGTCTGGTGGGAATGCTGGGCAAAGTGCAGAGCCATTTGAGAGTGCCTTGAAGCTTTTTTGAGATAATCGTGACTTCTGTCACAGGGTCCTCGCCCAGCAGCCTATCTGTGGACATCTCAGGGACAAAGTGGGGGTTCTGTGGTTATTCTTGAGGAAATGGGAGGCCAGCCAGGTTCACACCCCTGCAGGACTTCTCAGAGCCTTTCATGGGCCAACACACGTCCATATCCTGGCCTTTTCACAATCAGAGCACCTCACACACTCCACTTTCCACATAGATACTGTAGATTGAAAACCAAGTGTGGAATCTGGTGCATTGGCCCTGGGTCAACCATAGCCCTGGACCAGCTGGGCAGACCTGAGTGCCACTGGGGGTATTGTGGTGGCTCATGTGGGTTCTCTTAGCTGTGGTTAATAGGACCCTACTACATACCATCTATATACTACTGGTGTACTTTCATGCCAGGCCCCCTTGTGGAGCAGTTAGCAATCCCAGCCAGGTCCACCTTCCCACAGGAATTTCCTGTGCAAAGACAGACAGGACAGTATTATGTTCAGGGCTCCTGGAAGTCCACAGGGTGGCTGTGGGGCCTGACCTTAGGGTTCTGGAGACCTCTTGACAGGGAGGGCCTGCTGGGCACAAGGCTTGAAGTGTATGTCGGTGCTCTGGGCAGAGTTGATGAAGCGTCTCTTCTGGGCTGGGCACGTGCCAGCTGAGAAAGTGAGTGAGTGGAGATCAGAAGCCCCTCCCTGAGTACAAGTTGCCTAGGGCCCAGGTGCTGGGGAAGGCAGCCTCTGTAAGTCTTCTCTCCCAGCTGTAAGTGCCCCCCTGATTGGTTGCTGCCAGTTTCCTCACCTCAATGTCTTTGCTTCTCACACTTCATCCACAGTTCCTTCTCACAATCTCTCCTGTTTTTCCTTTGACCACTCCACTTCTTTCTCTGGATTCCGGGGCCTTCCCACTTACCCAGCTGTTACTATACTGAGGAGCTGGTCACAGGGTGGGTATTGCCTGCTGTGTGCCTTTTTCCCTGGTGTGTGACCCGGGGTGGCCTCCCTGGGGGGCCTCAAGCCTGTGGGTGATGTTCCAGGAGCCCCTGGATTACAGCAGAGCCACTCTTTCAGCCAGGGCCCCAGCCAGGCCTTGTGAAGAAGACAGTGGGTAAGACACTGAAGTGCCTGCCCATGTAGGGCACACAGATCGGGAGTGAGTGGACGGTTAAGGATAGCAGCAAAAAGCATGAGGGATGAGACCTGGAGGGACCCTTCCAAAGAAATCATGACAACAGTGGCAGGCAGGGGACTCCTGAGAGCTGGCAGCTGGGAAGGAGGACCAGGAGGCAGGACCATCAGCCAGTAAGGCAGGGTGGATACGACAGCTGGTAGCCACACCCCTTACCAGGACTACCCTGTAGGCTGAGGAGAAGAATTTAGATTACCTGCCATGGTACCCAAGTTTCTGGTTAGGGCCAGGGAGAGGTGTCCCCATCTTTCCTGCTGTTTGAGGGAGCCACAGAGCACTTATGATGTACCACATCTGGGCCTTGTCACCACACAACCTTGCTGTGAATGATGGCTTAGTTTAGTCCCACCGCCTTCAGTGTGGATCATGTTTCTTCCTTTGCTTCATGTCCTAGGCTCCAGACTGCCTCACAACATGGCAGACAGAGCCTGAGGAAAAGCCCTGAGGGCTGCTAATGTGGCCTGGTTAGTAGAGCACTTGCTTAGCATACAGGAAGTCTAGTGCCAGATCAAAGGGACATGATAGCACACACCTATCATCCCACTACAAGAGGTAGAGGCAGGCGATGAGTTCAGAGTCACCTTCTACTATGTAAAGGAGTTAGAAGCCAGCTGGGACCACAGGAGACCCTCCCTCAAAAAAAAAATTATGGCCAATAAGATAGCTTAGCAGGTAAAGGTGCTTGGTGTACAAGCCACGTGACTGGTTAGATCTCCANATGCACAAGTGTGTGCCTCCCAAAAAAAATTAACACAAGTTTAAAAATAAAGCAAGCCCTGGCATAATAATGTCAGGAAGAGCACTGGGTGGAATTCTACATCAGTCCTTACCAATCTAGAATAAGGAGCCCATCCCCTCCAAACACACTCAGCCTGTCCAGCTGATGACTGAAACTTTGTTACTGGTTCCNAGGCTCCCTATGTAGGCCACTTGAACTCATTAGGTAGCCCAGGCTAGGCCCAGATTCATGCTCTACCTGCCTTAGCTTCCTGCTTTCTGGGGTTACTAGCCTGCACTCTCTTAACTGCCACTTGAGACTCAGCTGGTTTGCATTGTAGGCAGTCTCAGAGCAGCCAGCAAGGAAGGAAACCAAACTGTGTTGCTGTTGGTGTCTTCTGCAATTTCCAGCTAGAGCAATAAGATGGGGCTGGAGACATGAAAGAGTGGTCAAGAGCACTGGCTGCTTCTACAGAGGACCTGTTCCTAGCACCCACGTCAGGTGGCCCACAACCACCTGCAACTCCAGCTCCAGGGGATCCAATGCCTCCAGGGGCACCTGCACATATGTGGTGCACATAAATTCATGCAGGCACATGCACACACATACACACACACACACACACACACACACACACACGCATACACATCTTTTTTTTTTAAAGTTGAAAATACAACAGAGAAGTGACAGGACACAGTTGTTTTCAGGTGGTTATGTAATTGTTAGAGCAGTGCATATATCAAAACCAATTAGGAGAGGGAAATACAGTGGCCTGCCTAGAGGGACTGGGTGCAGAGTGCTTACCTGGCATACACAAAGACTTGTGTTCCATCATCAGCACCTCATAAACCAGGTATGGAGGCACTAGGTTGATAAGAGGATCAAGGTCATCCTAGGCTACATGTAGGATTGGAAGCCAGCCTGGGCTACTTGAGGCCCTATCTCAAAACTGATCATAAACCTGATAGTGCACAATCCCAGCACTTGGGAGGCTGAGGCAGGGAGATCTCTATCAGTTACTGGCCAGCCTGGTCTACAGAGACCCTGTCTCAAGAGAGAGAGTGGAGGGGGAGCTACAATTGCTTTGGGTCTGTGGAGGAGAGCTAGCCCAGCATGCATGAGGTCTTGCATTTGGTCTGCTGCATCACCCTTAAAAAATGAGGGGCGAGAGTGTGACTGTTAATGGGAAACATGTAGAAACCTCCTGTAATGGGTTTGGGTAGTCCCTGGCTTGAGTCAGGACCTTCTAGTGAGCCTCTTGGCCAGTGTGAGTCCCGGAGTTAGGAAGGCTTGTCTTGAGGGCCACTTCCAGACTGATGTAGGGTCAGGGGTGGGAAGAGAACATGAAGAAGCCTCAGGTATGTTGTGCTCAGATCCCCCTGGGGCCAGCTCCCTGCCCCGTTTCCCCTGCATCTTACACCTGCTCTTTGAAGCTTTAACCTCAGTGACTTGTAGGAAATGGCCGGTGCTTCTAGAGTGGTCATGAGAAGGTTCTAGAAGCCAGGGTTAGCCAGATACATTTTTCTTGTTTCATGTGCTCTAGCTGTCCTCTGTATATAAGGGCCATATCCTTGCCTCTAGCCTTAGTGCGTCAGTGTGCCCCTAGGGAAAACACCCCAGCCATCGGGCCTCTCTTCATCTCCCTCCCACGTCTCATCTGAACGTGCCTTCTCTGCTTCTGTTACAGTGCCCAGCAGAGGAGCACGCAGCTGAACAAGAAGAGGGCCATACCCAATCAGGTAGCTCCCCTACCTAAGCTGTCATTCTCTCCTGGGGACAGGAGCAGACTGAGCACCGTTACAGCACTTGATATGGGAACTGATACCTTAGTACCAGGCCACTCATTCTCTCAGCCTCTGGTCCACACAGCTGTTAGGGCTACAGCTCCCACAGGACCTGGGGGGCAAATTCCAACACCCAAAAGCCTCATCTGACATCTAAGGTGAAAGAGTTGACCCTCAAAGCAGGGGATTGTGTATCACCCTGAGGTGTGTGCAAGCAGATTGTGTTTCCTAACTCTTGGCCCCAGGAGTGAATTAGGTAGGTAGAAGCCATGGAAGGTACCACAGGCAGCTCAGGAAAGATGGAGGTGGTTTGAATTCCACACCTGGAGAACCCCCAAGTTTCCTTTATATCCACCCCAGCTTCAGAGGCCTTGCATATTTATGAATAGCTTCATAAATGCCAGCATTACATGTCTGGTTGGGCTTTTTCTGTCCAGTTTCTGCCACTGTCCCCCAATCCCCTTCCCATGTCAGGCTGGGGTGAGGGTGGGGTGCTGTGCTATTGTATCTTGCACGATTTAGAGCCAGATTGGGGAGAAATGTAACAATTGCATGATTTTGATTTTTTTGCGCTTGCCATAGGTAGTTCATATGTTGTTGCTTTTTTTTTGTTTTGAGGAAGATAATGAATTAAATATTAACACCATGAATATAATTAATAGCATGTAATTTTTTTTTCTTTTGCTGTTTTTTGTTCCTCTGCTCTTCTTTCTCCTGTCATTGTGCTTTTCCCGCTTTTTTCTCTGTCCCTTCACGTCCCTTCCATCTCTCGTCCTCCTCCTCTTTCTTGATTGACCCACAACCCTAACTTTACATTCTCAAAGGGGGAGATCTTGGTAAGTACCTGCTTAGTGTGGTAGCTAACTTAGAGAATCTAGTAGTAAAGGAGGTCACCCTTCACCTCTACTCAAAAAACTAACAAATACACTAACCTGGGAGCTACATGTCACCGCTGTCACTGGACCTCTTGTCCTGGGTATCTGTTGCTCTCACAAAAATACTAACTCAGTTGCACCTTTCTGGGAGGCACACTCCTCTGGCTGGTTCCTAGCAGTTTCTCCTGATGTCCTACAGTTCAGAGATGGCAAATACGCAGTTCACACATAGCCTTCATCCCCCGCTCAACTTGCTAGCCATGGAAGATTTTGCTCAGATCCTGCTGGAATTCATTTTTGCTGATGCCTGCTCTTACCCTTTCTGCCTACTGTGCAGACATCACTGACTGACCCGAGCATGTGTTATTACCACATGCAGAAATTTGCCCTTTCTATACCTGTGGCAGACATGACTAAATGATTCAACACTCTTTGCTGTGATTTTCCTCCACAGTGAGCCTGGGGCAGACATTGCTAATCAATCCTGGCATTCTTTCTTGATATGCATACCATCAACTCCCCCATTCTGTAGCTGTCGTGACTGATTGTAGTCATTTTTCCTTTTAATTTTTCCATGTGATATCCTACTCCTGTACCCATGATGGACATAATCAGGTCCATGGCAGATAGGATGATTAGTGTGGACGTTCAGCTCTGCTCTCCCCCTTTTCTTATACATTGCCTGGGACAGACATTACTAATTGATCCCAGCACTTTTTCTGCTGTGCTCAGAATTGTTGCCAGACTCCTCTGGGCAGCTCCCACCAATCAGTTGATGTATATCGTATTTGCCATTCTAACTGTGGGTAACTCATCTTCCCTTTGCACAAGGGCTGGGAGCTGGGGTGTCAGAAGTGTGCGGGGCCCAGCCCCGTTGAGGGCTGATTCTAGGTGGAGGTACTCTTTGCGAGCAGCTTGACCTCTAGCCCTGGCAGGCCCCTTTCTCCAGAATATTCTCCTGCTGCCACCACCATCCTCTGCGAAGATATTCTTTGGGTTTGGAGCCTTTGCAAAGGCTGAGCCAGTTCTGTGCCAGTGGTGGGTCCTTGATTGGCCTGGGTCTTGACAAAAGCAGGCTGGGTCAAGGTTGAAGCCTGGGCCAGTGTTAGAGAAGAGGGGCCAAGGACTAGATCATTCTCAGGCCTGGAGCAAGTCAGTCAAGTACTGCTTCTTCCCTCTAGCCCAGGTAGCCATTGTTCCTACCTGATTCCGTTCTCCTGGTCACAAAGCCATGTGCAGCCGCAAGGCCA
Source organism: Neotoma lepida (assembly GCA_001675575.1). Taxonomy (NCBI): domain Eukaryota; kingdom Metazoa; phylum Chordata; class Mammalia; order Rodentia; family Cricetidae; genus Neotoma; species Neotoma lepida. Next base: position 1,359,448 of record LZPO01020470.1, read on the forward strand.
TGAGCATAGCTGGTCATAGGCTCTGGGTGCCCAAGCCATACTCAGTCTTCCAAATGATCTTTACCAGGGAGGAGACCATCATGGCTCCCGCTGAGCTCACCTTGCTGCTGCTTGCTGCCCAAGCCACCAGGAAGGGCCATCTCTCTTCTGTGTGCCTGCATGCCTGTCACTGTGTACCCCAGAAATGGGAACCCTAGGTGCCTCTCTTGTTGCCACACCTCTCCCCTGCTTCGCCTTCACCCCAAGTCCTTGGGTAGGGCTATGAGCTGGATTCCCAGTCTGCCTTGGAGATAAGGAGACACAGCCTTCTCTGTTCCCTGGGGTCAAATCTGTGTCTGTACTCACAGGGTGGGAGTTTTGTCTCTGACTGCACTGCGGGCTGGAAGGGAAGGTGCCTTGGGGCCTCTTGCCAGCCCATGTGCCCTGAAGCCCAGCCATCCCCTCTGGCTGCTCTTATCCTTAGTGGAGGCAGCTGGGCCAGACCTCTAAGGGATGATGACACACTTGTTATGCAGGAGTACAGAGACCCTACCATGTGGAATTACTCTTCTTGTGGTACAGTGGCAGCTTGGCCCAAGTTTTTCTGCTGTGGTTGACATGTGATGACTGAGTCTTAGTCCAGTAAGCTCTTCAGGCTGGGCCAACACTAAGTGAAAGGGCAGAACACAGCTACAGGATCCTAGCCCCCTCAGTTCTGGCTGATGGTCCAGAATCAAGCAATCGACCTTGCCAACCTCACAGCCCACCTAGGTGGCCTGGGATCAGGGGTGTTCCTGGAATGCTGAACCTCCAGAGCTAAGTCCAGGCCATTTTGGAATGACTCAGTATGAGTCATCCCTCTGTTCACAGCATGGACGCAATGCCCTCCCTGGGTTTCCAGGCATCTCTAGGAGTCTGAGGTCTCTTGACCTCCCAAGGAGGGAGAAATCTGTACCTTCAGCTTTAATGAGGGATGTCAAGTGGCAGCTTATGCTGTCCCCAACCCAAGAAGGACTTCAGTAGTTTGCAGGGATTCCTGAAACTTTAGTGGCCACTGTGCCCTTCATGATCTGTAGCTTGGAACTCACATGTGACCACTGTAGCATGGTAAGTGGATACAGGCCCTGTTTAGGTTTGGCAGCTCTGGAGGCAAACAGGATAGGGAAGGGGAAGCCTCAACTCCAGGCTCCAGACTGGCCCCCAGAGAACCTGTTTTAGATTCTTCTACTCCATCCTACCCAGGAGTCCCAACTATTCATGGCTATGCACAGCACATGCTCTGCAGCCTGGCTCATCTGCACAGCCTAGCTCATCTGTTGCTGCCTTAGTCCCTTGCATCCCTGTTGCCACCTCTGTGTTCTTTCCACTGTCCCCAGAATCCCCAGGTCAGGAGGTGGGGGGCTCAGGCCTACATGTGCCTCCGTGTCCCAGGGATCATGGGAACATGAAAACATGGCCCCCCAGTCTGCCTGCGTCTAGCAGTCAGGTGAGTCCCCAGGCTGTCCTGGCTTCTGTTCCCCATCCAAGTGACAGATATGGCCCAATGAGCCCTTTCCATGCATTGTCTCCCAGCCCAGACACCTGAGTTGTCATGCATAGAAAAGTACGCTGTTGTGCTTGAAGCTAGCTGGGACAGAGTCTCAGTCTGTTGACCCTTTCATGGTCTCTGGAAATGGTCCTCTGGGCTGCTATCTTTGTCCTCAGCCCTCTGGGTGAGACAGAAGAGCTTGTATGAGTGTGCCACCTTTGTGGGTCAGCCCCAGGAAGGAAGTGACAGCCATCACATGGTATGGGTTTTCCATCAAGGTATCTCTGCTTACTTTGTCTGACCCAAGGAAGTGCAGTTCCTTAATGTCACACTCCACATGACCTAGTCCCAGCCTCCTGGCCTGGGCCCCTTGCCATTCCTAGGACATGCATTTTGTTTTGTGTGTCACTCAAAGCACTCTAACCCCAGAAGGGCTTCTAGGGTCCCAGCTCGCAATGCCGTCCCTGGCCTAGTAATTTGCTTCCTGTCTGTTTGTATCTCCATCCATCCCCACACCTGTCCCAGCTCCCTGTCTGATTCCCAGCTGGGATTGCTTGGGTTGATATGGAGCTAGGATCCTGGCTTGGGGCTGGAGGTATCCCTGCCACAGAACCAGTCTTCCGTCCTTACTGGGGATGGAGGGAGGGGTGGATGGGGTAGCAGGGCTGTCCTCCCTGCTAAGATGAGTCCTCCCCACCAGGTGATCCGCAGGGGCTGGCTGACCATCAACAACATCAGCTTGATGAAGGGCGGCTCCAAGGAGTACTGGTTCGTGCTGACGGCTGAGTCCCTGTCTTGGTACAAGGATGAGGAGGTGAGCAGTTGGGGCAAGAGTGGCCTGATGAGGTGAGAGAAGGTGATTCCAGAACTGATTCCCCTTGGCCAGCACTCATTTGTCCCCTCAGTCACTTGAGAAAGGGAGTTTACAGTCAGGTATGGTGGCATGCTGAGATGTCCACACTAGGAAGGAGTACAGGCAACCTGGGATATGTGCTAAGTTCCAGACCTGTCCAGGTTACACAGGGAGTGCCTGTCTCAAGGCCCGGGGCAGACAGTTCAGTGGGTAAAATGCTTGTCCTGCCCCAGAGGACCTGACTCCAATCCCAGACCTATGTGAAAAGGAGGGAGCAATGTGTGCTCATAGTCTGAACAGGTAAGGCAGACACAGGGCCTGCTGGCCTGCTAGGCTTGCATCCTTGGCACGGTCCAGGCAAATGGGAGGCCTGTCTCAAAAAGCCAGAGAAATGACACCCGAGGTGGTTCTCTGGCTTCCACATGCACACATGTGTGTATGTGCCTGCACATACAATGTACATAGACCTACACAAAAAAGAAATGAGAAAGAGAAAGAAATGGGATGTGGGTAAAGCTTAGTCGGTAGAGTGCCTGTCTAGCACACATGAAGCCTTGGGTTCCATCCTCACTCAGCATCACATAAACCAGGCATGGTAGTACATGCCTGTGATACCAACACTTGGGATCATGAGTTCCCGGCCATGAACCTTTATCATGCGTACACTTCTTTATGAAGGATGGGCCCTGGCCTGAGTTCCCTACCACTGTTAAGGGAGCTGAGGGGGCATTCTAGTCCCAAGCCTCACACAGGGCCCTGCTCCCAGCATGCACTCTAGTGGTTTTATCAGCAGTCACCTCTGTAGGCTCTTTGAGCCATCATATAGGAGGGCCCCCACCACCACCAGTGTACCAAAGGGGTGTTGGGGTGTCAGCATGGTGGGGGCACATGTGACAGGAAACCTGTTCCTGCACATTTCATTGTTCCTTCTTAGAAGCTGGCCAGCTGGTGTCCTGGCCCCATAATGGTATGAATACCCTCAGTGGCAAGGCCAGACTTCTCTGGTCTTTTTTTTTTTTTTTTTTTT
>LZPO01020470.1:1369673-1382461 GCA_001675575.1 Neotoma lepida
CAAAAAACAAAACAAAACAAAAAAATTCCCTGAAAAAAACAATTTAAGAGGGAACGAGTTCAAGTTTATCACTCACAGCCCATCACTGTGAGGTGGTCACAACAGCAGGAGCCTGAGACAGCTGGGCATGCCACATCCCGTCACAAACGGGATGAGTGCTTCCATGCTCATTTGTTGACTTGCTGGTGCTTGGTTCACTTCTCCCCTGCCTAGGGAATGCACAGTGTCATGTGCCACTCTGCTGAGCTGAGTCTCCCCACTACAGCTAACTTAAGACAGTGAGTGGTCCACAGGCAGACCCATTGCAGACAAGTCCCTGTGGAGACTCTCCATAGGCAATCCTAGGTTATGTCAAGTTGATAATTAAAGCCACCTGTCACAGAGAAGAAATGTCTGAGCTCAAATACCAGGTTGGAATGTCCGGCATGGTGGCACACACCTCTAATCCCAGCACACAGGAGCCTGAGGCAGGAAGTTCTAAGTTTGAGGCTGGCTTTGGATGTATAGCAAGCACTGCCCTATAAATAAATAGCAAGCTATCAACACTTCTGTCCAGATTTGCTTCATCTGATGGTAGTGTATGTGTATGTATATGGTACTTGGTGCTATAGTATACATGGCAGACACACCCAGAAGTTCTTTAACAAACTGGAGACGGTACTAGAATCACCTTTATGCCCAGGTCAGGCAGAGACACCCCCGCCCCCAGAGTCCATGCTTTTAGTGGTCAGCCATGTCCCCTTCCAACACCCACTCCAGGAATGTCTACAAGGACCTACGACAGATCGAACTGGCTTGTGACTCCCAGGAAGACGTGGACAGCTGGAAGGCTTCGTTCCTGCGAGCTGGGGTCTACCCAGAGAAGGACCAGGTGAGGAGCCACCTTCCTGCCATAGATGACATACCAGAGGCTGCCTGGGAGAAGGGACCAGTCATTTCAGGCCACAGGCGTCAGTCAGCTTGTCTCTGCTGTGGTAAAAACACCTGCCAGAGTCTATGGAAATGGCTTAGGTGATAAGGGGCTTGCAGCACAAGCGTAAGGGCCTAAGTTCAATCCCTAGAACCCACATAAACAGCAGCCAAGGGTGGTGGTGCTGGAGAGACAGGGAGAGCAGGACAGTGAAGCCCAGTAGCCAGCCAGCCTAGTCACATCAGTGATCCCCAGGTTCTGGTGAGAGACTTGTCTCAAAAAGTAACTCTGGTCTTCATAGTGAATTCTAGGACAGCCAGAGCTACACACCTATCTCAAAAAACAGCCCAATCTATGAATCAATGCAATGAGAGGCTAGGAAGCTAGCTCAGACAAACAAGTACCTGCTGTGTATGAAGACTTCAGTTTGGATCCCCAGAATCCTAGTAAAAAGCCAGACACAGTATGTTTGCCTGTAACTCCAGTCTTGCAGAGTGGAGGCACTTGGGATGAAAACAGGTGTATGGATCCCTGAAGCCCACTTACCTGGCAGCCTAGAAAAATCAGTACACTACCCATGTGTACTGAGAGGCACACAGAGATTCCTTGTCTTAAAATGTGGACCAGTAAGACAGTTAAGGAACTGGAGGTGCTTGTACCAAGTCATAGGATATGAGTTTGAGCTCCAAGATCCTCATGATGGAGAGAGAGAACGGATTCCCACAAGTTGTTTTCTGACCTACATACATGTGCCATGGCACACACATGTTCACACAAGTACATACATGTACAAAACATAAATGTGGGGGGTTTTGTTGTTTTTTGAGGCCGGGTATCTCTGTATGGCTCTGTCTGGCCCACAACTCACTATGTAGATCAAGCTGGCCTTGAACTCACAGAGATCTATGTGCCTCTGCCTTCTGAGTACTAGAATTAAAGGCTACCACCCCTGACATAAAATGTAATTTTAAATATTTAAAACTAGGTCCTAGCATGTTGGTGCACACCTTTAATCCCAGTTCAAGACCAGCCTTGCCTACATAGTGAGCTCTAGGACAGCCCGAGTTACATGGAGAGACCCTGTCGTTGGTAGGTAGGAAGGTAGATAGGTAGATAAATAGATACATAAACAGACAGATAGACAGACAGACAAAATTTTGAAGTAGTAAAGATAAGGAAAGAACCATCCATGTTGGGATATGAAGAACAGCTTATAGGGATGATACTCACACATACAAACACACACGAATCAACAAATACCTGATACACAGAGCTAAGGGCGAGGTGTTCCGTTTGGCTCCTGGTTTTAGAGGTCTCAGTCCGCAGCTGGTTGGCCCCATGTCCTTAGGCTGTCTATTATGGCAGTGGTATTGAGGTGCAGAGGCAGGAAGACATGAAAGGGCTGGGCCAAAGTGTCTCCAGGGATACACCCCTAGTTGACCTACCTCCTCCAGCTAAGCCAAACTTCCTGAAGTTTCAAGAGCTTCACAAATACAGTACTGTTGTTCTAGAAAGATGGCTCAGCAGATAAAGGCACTGGCCACTCTTCCAGAGGACCCAAGTTGAGTTCATAGGACCCACATGACAGCTCACAGCTGTCTGTAACTCCAGTTCCAGGGGATCTGACACCCTCTTCTTTCCTCTGTGGACAGCTGCACACACATGGCATATACACGTACCAACACTGATGTACATGTAAATAAAAATAAATCTTAAAAAATACAGCAGCACCAGCTGGAGCCCAAGGTACCAACACCTGAGCCCTAGCCTCCCATAGCCAAACCGTAACACAGGACACATAGCTGATACCCACTGAAGCAAGTGAAGCAAAGTGAAGCAAAGTGGGCTCGGTTTGTCATTAGGATCCAGGAAGTTCTCCAGCAGAATCCATGGCTTGGGAGGCAGGTGGACTTGGTACTCCCATCTGCCTTGTTTTCTTTTTCCTTCCTGTCCTTGCAGTGAAGTCCCAACAGAATCCTGGGCATCCAAAGGGGACACTGTTCCCATCCCCTAGGAAGAGTCCAGCCTGGCTTAAACCAGTATATCCCAGTACAGACTACCTGGTGTCTAACAGGGCTGTCAGGAACCACTCAGCGGGTTGGTTATCAGCAGGGTAGGCACATAGTTCCCAAGAGTTGGGACTCAAACAGCAGCTGTTGAGTCCTGCTCATTTTCTCTGTGTCCCTTGCAGGCAGAGAATGAGGATGGAGCACAAGAGAACACCTTCTCCATGGACCCGCAGCTGGAACGGCAGGTGGAGACCATCCGAAACCTGGTGGACTCGTACGTGGCCATCATCAACAAGTCCATCCGTGACCTCATGCCAAAGACCATCATGCACCTCATGATCAACAACGTGAGTGGCAAGTTCCAAGTTAGCCAAGGTCTTAGCTGTGGTGGGCTGGGGATCCAGCTGCAGCACCACAAAACCCAGGCATTTTGCAATACACCTGTCAGCCTGGTACCAGACAGTGAAGGCAGGAGGATCAGAAGTTCACCATCATCCTCAGATACATAGCCAGTTTGAGGGTATCTTTGATTATGTAAGACCCTGTCTCTAAAACTAAAACCAAGGCAGGCAAGGTGACTCAGAAGGTAAAGGCACTTGCCCTGGAACCCATTCCACAAAGCTGTCCTCTGACATACACACCAAGACCCACACACCCACATACAACAGGGTAATAATACATAACATTATCCCAGCACTCGGGAGGCAGAGGCAGGAGGATCTCAGAGGCCAGACTGGTCTCAAAGGAAGTCCCAGGGCAGCCAGGGCTGTTACACAGAGAAACCCTGTCTCGAAAAAACAAAAATAAATAGATAAGTAATAATACATAACATTAATTTAAGAACAAATTAGGGGCTGGAGAGATGACAGTTGCACTGGCTGCTCTTCCAGAGGTGCTGAGTTCAATTCCCAGCACCCACATGGTGGTTCACAACCATCTACAATGGAATCTGATTCTTTTTTCTGGTGTGTATGAATACAGAACACTCACATACATAAAATACATTAATAATAAATCTTTAAAGAAAACAACAAAAACTTAAATTTTAAAATAAGTCCTGAAAAGTTAGAACAAGTTGGTTTGTTTTTTGTTGTTGGGTTTTTTGTTGTTGGTTGGTTGTTTTTGTAATGTTGGGAATTGAACCCAGGGCATGGTGCATGTTAGGCAAGCACTGGATTATTGAGCTGCACCTGTACCCCTTCACTGGGGGATTCTAGGCAGGGCCTCTACCACTAAGCCACACCCTCCACCCCTCACTGGGGGAATCTAGAATGACAGGGCCTCTGTCACTGAGTTACATGTCCAGCCCCTCACTGGGGGATTCTAGGCAGGGGTTCTACATCTGAGCCACGTCCCAGCTTCTCACTGGTGGATTGATTCTAGGCAGATTGATTGATTTTAGCTCTATGGCTAACCCTCAGCCTGTGGTGTATGCTTTTCTAGTCACATTAGGCTTCTGAGTTCTTGGCTAATGTAAGGATCTGAACTCTCCCACCATTGTCCTCAGACAAAGGCCTTCATCCACCATGAGCTGCTGGCCTACCTGTACTCGTCAGCAGACCAGAGCAGCCTCATGGAAGAGTCAGCTGAGCAGGCTCAGCGGCGGGATGATATGCTGCGCATGTACCACGCGCTCAAGGAAGCACTCAACATCATTGGGGACATCAGTACCAGCACTGTATCCACGCCTGTGCCCCCACCTGTTGATGACACTTGGCTCCAGAACACCAGTGGCCACAGGTCTGGAGGGCAGTTTGACCCCTATGTGCCCATACAAGCTCCACCCTTCCTGTTCCCTCAGTCCCATCAGGAGACAGGTCACAGCTGAAGGATGGGCAGGGCCAAGAGTCTAAGTCCAAATGGTACAACACACAGATCTGAGAACCTGTCCTGTCTAAAGCCACAGGGGAGCCATGGCTTCCAAGGGCCAATCTGAGTCAGATCCTTGAGGGAAACCACACACATCTAATTCCCCACCAGCTCTTTTATCTTCTAGTGCTTCTCCATGGGTTAAGTCCAAGTAGAAACTAAGCAAGAAGCCCAGGAGACAGGACGGTTACCACAGGGTCAGCCTCCTAGAACATAGAGAAGGGTGCAGGGAAAGTTTTAGAAGGCAAACAGAGACATCTAAGCAGCCACAGTCAAAGGAATGTCAGTGCAGTGGGACCACTAAGACTTCAGGACACTGTGGAGCCTTCAGGAAGAGGACCAGAGCCCAGACCTGGGAAGATTCAGGTCTTTAGGTCCAGTGGGGAGGTACCTCACATAGAGAGGCATAGGGCCACACGTTGGGGACAGAGCTGGGCTCTGGAAGGGTCTTGGGCTGTAAGTGTCCAAGTACAGCAGTCTGGACACACCTGCCTCTCTGAGCTTTACTGTTAGTACACAGGGACCCCCAGTAACTTGGAATGGTGTGGCTCAGGCTGGTGGTTCCCAGTGCCTCTGCCCCTCATCTTAGTAACTTAGAGTGGGTGCTCACAGTATCCTCTGGATTACAGCCTCTCCCTCCTCCACAGCCCCACTCCACAGCGCCGACCTGTGTCCAGTGTGCACCCACCAGGCCGGCCTCCTGCAGTGCGGGGTCCCACACCAGGGCCTCCCCTGATTCCTGTGCCTGTGGGGCCTGCAGCCTCCTTCTCGGCTCCCCCCATCCCATCCCGGCCTGGACCACAGAGTGTGTTTGCCAACAATGACCCCTTCTCAGCACCACCTCAGATACCATCTCGGCCAGCCCGGATTCCCCCTGGTATCCCCCCAGGAGTGCCCAGGTAAGGCTCACAGCCTACATCCTGGGGTCCCTTTGTGGTGACTTTGACTCCCTCCTTTCTGATGACTTCCAGTATAGCCCCAACAAGACAGAGTAGCATGGGCATTCCTGCTTGTGTGCTGAGGAACTGAGCCCTAGAGGGGTCAACCCCATTTAGCCAGTGCCTCAGGACAGTGGATCAGCTGACTCCAGGGCTCCTGGCCTGTCCTCTAAGCAGCAGGTTACATGTCCCCATGTTACATAGGCACCATATGTCACTGATGCTTGGTTCTGAGGTCCAAGGTCCAAGGAGGGCAGGGAAGCAGGCAAGATGACATGTCTTGCTTGCTACCAAGCCTGGTGACCTGAGTTCAGTCCCCAGGATCCTCTTGGTGGAAGGAAAGGAAAGGCTAGGAACTTGACTGTTAAGTGTCCAAGTCCAAGTACAGTACCCAAGCAAGCTAGTGACGTGGGGATACCAGGAAAATACCTGAATTTGACATACTCCCTCCTGGTGCCCCAGCTCTGGGAGCACCCTGGGGTGGGCTGGATGGGCTGGGTCCTCATCCTCACTCTGCTTTTGGCCTCACTACCCTCCACCTCCTCGTGTCTTTACTCTCTTTGCAGCAGAAGAGCGCCCGCTGCGCCCAGCCGGCCCACCATTATCCGCCCAGCCGAGCCATCCCTGCTCGACTAGGCTGCAGGGGGGCAATGTTCTGGGGGGTCCTTGTGCACCCACAGTGCAGGAGAGCTTTGGTGGTCTGGGCCCCACTACTGCCCCACCCCCCATGCTGGGACCAGGCTCCCTGTGGGCAACCCCTACCCTTTCTTCCCTAGCCTGGTGGACATGACAATGAGGGGAAGGGTGGGAGTCCCAGACAGCAGGACATGGGGTCTTTGCACTATGGGACAAGGAGAGCTCTCTGGTTCGCAGTAGGAACTGCATCCTTGGGACCATCTGGAAAGAAAGACCCAGGCTGGTGTAGGGGAACTCTACCAGGGGCTTCTCCACACAGACTGTAAGCCTTTGTTCTTTCTTAGGGTACAGGAACTGTCCAGCTTTTCCTAAGGGCTCTTCAGGAGTGAGCCAGGCCCAGTAGGCCCCGTGCTGGCCACCCACTTGGCTCAAGTTGTATATATATATTCTTTGGCCATATTAACCACACAACCTGAGCCCAGCCCAGTCTTGACAGCCAGAGATGCCTTTGTGCCTTCCTTAGGCCTGGAGTCCCTCAGCTCTGGCCTGCCTCACTCTTCTCAGCCCCAATGTGGTTTGGGCTGTGTGAGCTGGGGAGACATCAGGGGCCTCTTGGCTCCCAGCTAGACCTCCTCCACCAGGTGGGCCCTGGTGCCTCTGTGCAGATCCCGTTCTCATTGCTTGGTTTGACCACTGTTAAGTGCCTGCCTCTGTATATCCTATTAATAAACTAAAATAAAGGGAAGCCCCGCTGGTGGCTATGTGTGTGGGCCTTTTGTGTCTGTCCCAGCCCAGAGGGAGACTGCCCACCCTGTCATGGGACTACCTACACTTCGCTCATTTACATGTGTGTCTTCTGTCATCTCTTACAAACCCCTCTACCACTTTAGGAATGGAGACAAATATTCCTCTTGTCCCCATCACAGTGCTCATAGGAAACAGGAATTCTAGCCACTCCCCAATGGCACTGTGGCCAGGCCCACTTCCAGGTCCCCCACTAGCTCTGTAAGGGACACGATTCAACTTTGCTTTATGATCTTTTTCTTTCGTGCCAGGCGACCACCTCCATCGGCTCCTGCCCGACCTTTCTTCTGAGCTTCGTGGGAGTGCCCTCCCGCCTTCCTGGCTGCCCCTGGCTTGAGGCTAGGTCTGTCCCAAGCTGATTTCCCTGAGCCCAAGTCACCAGGCACCATTAATTTTTCTGACCATAATTTATTGACTCCAGTGCCCAGGACAGATGCCCTTTGTTCCTTGAGGCTCATAGGCAGGCTTTGGTGGGGCTGCACCTCAGCCCTCTGAGGTCCTGCACACAGAGAGGAGGAAGGGGGTCCCCCCTTGGAGTTCTTTTACCAGAACCCCCAATCATCTGGCTCCCCTCTGGGCTGAGGGGCCAGGGCTCCTTCCTATCAAATAAAAGTGACTGTCCTGGCAAGAACTCTGCAGATGTGTCTCCTTCCCAGACCCTAGCAAAGGTCTTATCCCCAGGAGCAAAGCAGAGACATTGAGGGTGGCTGTGTCCAACTGGGGAAAGGGCAAGGGGCAGCTGCACAGCTTGACCCCATCCTGATGGCTGGAAGACTTAAGCTAAGGCACGATTTCGGGAGAAAACCAGGGCATCTGAGAGCCATATATCCCCACACTGCAGCGCCCAACACTTCCAGCTTCCAAGAAACAGGCACTGTTGCTGAGCCTCCCCTCCAAGGGGTCTGCAATCCACTTACACACCCTGCTCATCCAGGAAGGGACACTCATAGGGCCACTGCTGAGGATTCAACTGCAGCTTCTCTGAGTCTGGGCGGTCTCCAGCAAGTCACACATGCCTGTTTCTCTCCATTGTTTCGTTCATCCTCTGTGACCGGGGCTACGTGGGTACAGGACGCTTGTCATGGAAGAAGCGCTTGAGTGTGCAGACCTGCAGGACGGCCACCAACAGCAGCACAGCCACATTGGCAGCTGACCAGAAGTTGACCCTCTCCAGGTTGTCTTCTTGAAGGTTCCGATCACGTGCCTCAAAGGCTCGAAGCAGAGTGAGCATCTGGATGCTCCGTTCCAGCCGGGTCCTCATAGTCTCTATGGATTCCTGCCAGGGCACGGAGAGGAAGGAGTTAGGCTGCCTGAGTCAAATCCTCACATGCTACTCACTGTGTGACCATCGCAAGTTAATTTGCCTCTCTGGCTTCATGTCTCACATCCTCTCCTAGAAACCCAGGAATTCTTTTTTTCCCTTTTTTCACTCTTGATGTTTTCTTGTTTGCTTTTAGATAAAGCCTTTTTTGGGTTGTTTTTGGTTTTTCAAGACAGGGTTTCAGCCTGTAACAGCCGTAGCTGCCTGGAATTAGCTCAAGACCAGGTTGGCCTCAAACTCACTGAGATCCACCTGCCTCTGCCTCGTGGGAGAAGTGCTGGGATTAAAGGCCAGTGCCACCACCACCCGGCTTCTTTTGGTTTTGTGAGATGGGATCTTGCTATGTAGTCCAGGTTGGTCTTGAACTCATTGGAATCCTGCCTCAGCCTCCTCAGTGCTGGGATTACAAGCATGCACTACCACACCCATCTCACCTTGATGTCTTCCATTTTGACATCAAGCATCTCCTCTGGCTCCACTGCTTCAGCCCAACCTTCCACCTCCTCCTCGTCTTGGAAACTGTCAAAGATGAGCTCAAAGAATACTAGCTTCTCAGAGATGGTGCTGAAGGAGTTGTCAAAGCATAGCCTGTAGTCCCCAGCCTCAGTAGGCTCCACCCTGGGCAGACAGATGAGACACACAGACGTGACCCTGGAGTGACCAGCCAGCTAGTCTGTGGAGCCAGTAGGATGGTAACCCGAGCCACCAGGGAGCTGCAGGGCTGTAACTGAACCAAGACAGGGCAAGACTTCACTCACGTGTGCACCCCATCAGCCTTTCGAGACTCACTGACCAACAGCACACCCTGAGGGCTCTCCAAGGTGAAGTCCACGTCCAGCCCAGCACCTCCAATTACCTGAAGAGCAGGTAAGAGTTGGGGGAACAGGCAGGTTTAAGCCAAGCCTATTTTCTGCAGAAGGCCTGGGTTGAACCAAACTGGAAAAGACCCACATTAGACACCAGGAGCCTATCTTAAAAATAATTTGTTTGGGATAGGGGAGTAGCGCCTGTGGATATCAGAGGATAACTTGCAGGAGTCAGTTCTCTACTACTACGGTAGAGTTATGAAACTCAGGCCTCCGGGTTTAGCTGCAAGTTCCTTTACCCACTGATCTGGCTGCCCCCAAAGGGCCTATCTGAGCACCGACACCCAAACCTGCAAGGTCCCTTCCTAGTCCCTAAGGCCACCCGGTCACCCCCTTGAGCAGTCCAAGGTGGGCACCAACCCGCTAGCCGCCAGTGCACTCACTCCCTTGAACCCAACCCAAATAACTTCCAGCAGAGAAAGCCCCTTCGCTGCAAGACTGTAGGCATTCTGGCCACGCCCACCCCGCCCCTCCTGCCTGCTGGCCACGCCCCTTTCTGGTCCTACGATGTATCCCGAGTCCGGGACCCTCTCACCTGGTACTCGGTCTCCAAACTAGCATTGGCCGGCGCGGACTGGTAAAAACACTGCTTCCTCCCGGCGGGAAGCAGGAAAGTAAACTCGCCGTCCTGAATGGGCGGCGGCCCCGCCTCTCCCACTCCGAGTGCTGGCAGGAGCAGCCACAGGGCTAGGGCTATGGCTGCACCGGCCGCCATTATCCCGGTCACCCTCTACTCTACTCACGGGATGCGGGTCCTTTAACAACTGGTCCCGCCCACCTCTCATTTCAGCGAAGCTCATTGGCTGGAGCTTCTGTTCGGCCCCAAACCTGCCGAATGCTGTGTGAAGGACCTCAAAGAGGCGAGCTGCCCGGGTGAAAGCCTAATCTGCTAAGAAAGCATACTAACGCTGATGCAAATTTTGCGAAATTTCTCCATATCTGTTATTAACCATTGGAGTTGGAGGGGAAAATGACAGACTTGAAATGATGCAGCACTTTTTTACAGGCAAAAATTAAGATGACTAAACGAGGAGGTTTGCGGGTCCTCTTATAGGACCGCCTTCTGTCCTCCCTACCCCCATTCAAAGTGCGCGACCCCCATTGATCGATCTGGTGTAGGCGGAGCCGGTCAGTGATGGCTACTGTATTGGATCCCGTACTGGAGGTGTAGGGAGGGTGCATCAAAGCTCTGCGATAGGCCGGGTGCTGGTGGTATTCCGATTAGTAGGTTCTGGAGATTCTAGTTCCCCAGACTCAGCTAGCCCCTGCTTTCCCTCTATACCTTATACCATCACTTTATAAAGGTTTTGGTCTCTTAAGTTGGGGGTGCTTGTTAGGTGGTGAGTAGAACAAGCCCTCACCCTGCATCCAATTGGTCTCACACCTTTGGGCCAACAGATCCTAGTGCGTCTGTGCTGACACAAGCTGTAATTCCAGCACTTGGAAGACTGAGGCAGGAGTTGCGAAGAGTTCGAATTTGAGGCCATCGTCAGCTACATAGTTCCAGACTACCATGGGCTGAAGAGTGAGACCCTGTCTTCTAAAATGAGGGATCAATTTGGCCTCGAGATGGCTCAGAGGATAAAGGCCCTCGATGCTAAACCTGATAGCCTGAGTTCAATCCCTAGTACCCACATGGTGGAAGAACAATTGACTCCCACAGGTTGTCCTCTGAACTCCATGCACACACACATACACAACACTGTGCTGGTTAGCTTTTGTCCACTTGACACAAACTAATCTGGCAAAAGGGATTCTTGCCTTGTGGGCATTTTCTTCATTGCTAACCTTTGCAGAAAGGAATAGCCCCCTATAGGTGGTATCATCCCTTGGTAGGTGGGTCTGGGCTGTATAAGAAAAGTAGTTTGGGGACTGGAGAGATGGCTCGGTGGTTAAGAGCACTGGCTGCTCTTCTAGAGGACCGGGATTCAATTTCCAGGTCCCATATGGCTGCTGACAACTGCCTGTAAATCCAGTTTCAGGGCATCTGACACCCTCACACAAATGCACATGAAATAAATGAAGAAAAAAGTAGTTTGAAAGCAGGGTGGTGATGGAGCACGCCTTTAATCCCAGCACTCAGGAGGCAGAGGCAGGTGGATCTCTGTGAGTTCGAGGCCAGCCTGGTCTACAGAGCGAGTTCCAGGACAGCCAGGGCTACACAGAGAAACTCTGTCTTGAAAAACCAAAAAGAAAAAGAAAAGTAGTTTGAGCAAACCAGCAAGCAACTGTACTTCATAGTTCCTGCCCTGATCAACTATGATTGGGATACGTAAGCTAAATAAACTTTCGTCTCCAAGTTGCTTTTGGTCATAGATTTTATCACAGCAACAGAAACAAAACTGGAACACACACAAAATACAATATAATAAAAAGAAAATTTGGGGTCAGGCATTATGCATGCTTTTAGTCCCAGCACTCAGGATGAAGAAGCAGGTGAACTTCTGAGTTTGAGGCCAGCCTGACCTGGATAATGAGTTCCAGGTTAGCCAGGGCTACACAGTGAAACTGTCTCAATAAATTAAAATATCTATATATCTATATATGTGTATATGCATATATATACCTTTGTATATATATTAAGAGCATATAGCTTGGTGGTAGAGCTAGAGCATTTGCATAGCATGGGCAAGGTACTAGATTCAACTCCCAGCACCACAAAACAGACACAGGCCAACAAACCCTCAGGAAAAGATAGTATGCTAATTAATTTTGTCAACATGACACAATCTGGAATCAGCTGAAGAGAGTCTCAGTAGGGGGTTGCCTAGAACAGGTCAGCGTGGGCGACTGTCTGGATTGTGTTACCCAAGAGGTTAGACATGCCCACTGTGGAAAGTTCTCTGGATTTGGGTTCTGAACTCTGTAAAACTTCAGAGAGGAGTGGAGTAGTGAGCATGCATGTATGCATAGGACTGTTCACGACTGTGGATGTGATGTGACTAGCTGTCCGAAGCCCCTGTCGCCCTGACCTCCCTGCTCTGATGAACTGCAACTTGGAATTGTGAACTAAAATAGCCCTTTGCCTCCTACATTTCTCTTGGTCAGGGTGTTTCATCCACAGAAATGAGGTGAGTCTGAATCCAGCCAAGGTCAGGAGTGCAGGCCTCAGAGCAAAGGATGCCTGGTTCAAATCTCAACCTTTAACATACTTTAAAATAATACAGAAATGCCAGGCCATAGTGGCAAATGCCTGTAATCCCAGCACTTAGAAGGCAGAGGCAGGCAGATCTCTGTGAGTTCAAGGCCAGTCTGATCTACAAAGCCAGTTCCAGGACAGCCAGGGCTACACAAAGAAACCCTGCCTCAAAAAACAAACAATCTAGCCGGGCAGTGGTGGTGCATGCCTTTAATCCCAGCACTCGGGAGGCAGAGGCAGGTGGATCTCTGTGAGTTTGAGGCCAGCCTGGTCTACAGAGTGAGTTCCAGGAAAGG
>LZPO01020470.1:1408710-1420502 GCA_001675575.1 Neotoma lepida
AGACAGGGTTTCTCTGTGTAGCTTTGGCGCCTTTCCTGGAACTCACTCTGTAGACCAGGCTGGCCTCGAACTCACAGAGATCTGCCTGCCTCTGCCTCCCGAGTGCTGGGGTTAAAGGCGTGCGCCACCACCGCCCGGCCAAATATCTTTTCTTAAATTGTTTTTTGACACAAGTTCTCATACTGTAGCTCAGGCTTGCCTCAAACTCAATGTAATCCTCCTGCCTCAGACTCCTAAGGGCTGTGATTACACAGAGCACACTCTCTCTGTTTCTCTTTTTTTCTTGAGACAGGGTTTCTCTGTGTAGCCCCGGCTGTCCTGGAACTCACTCTGTAGACCAGGCTGACCTTGAACTTTTAGAGATCCCAAGCGCTAGTATTAAAGGTGTGTGCCACCACTGCCAGGCTCACAGAGCTCTTTTTAAAAATGTTTTCATGGAGGCTGGAGAGATGGCTCAGCATTTGAGAGGAATGGCTGCTCTTCCAAAAGACCCAAGTTTGGTTCCTAGCACTCACATCATGGAGTTCACAATTACCTGTAACCCTAGTGTAAGGGGAACCGATACCCTTTTCTTTTTCTTTTTTTTTTTAAAGCTTTATTTATTGTGTATACAGAAGAGAGCACCAGATCTCATTACAGATGGCTGTGAGCCACCTTGTGGTTGCTGGGAATTGAGCTCAGGACCTCTGGATGAACAGTCAGTGCTCTTAACCTCTGAGCCACCTCTCCAGCCCCTGACACCCTTTTCTAGACTCCATGGGCACTAGAATGCACTGCACAAGACTCCTCTCAGCCTCCATGCATATAAATAAAAATACAAATAATGTTTTCATTAGATGTATTAACTATACACAACAATGGATCATTTGTCCATTGTCAGACCACCTAGATGTTTCAGTGGTTAAGGACACTTGCCCTCAGGCTTGATGACCTGAGTCCATCTCTAGGACCCATATGATGGAAGGAGAGGACCAACTCCCACATGTTGTCCTCTGACATCCATGCACACACTATGGTGCTTGTGTGTGTGACACTAAATTAATAATTTTAAATTATCATTCTTTCTTTTTGTTGGTGCTGGGGATGGAACCTAGAACCTTCTTTACATTAGGTCAACTTTCTATCGAGCTTTATAGCCCCTTGCTTTGACTTTTTTTGAGTGTGTATGTGTGTTTGTGTAGGTCATTTTATATCCTATGCTGGCTTTGACTTCTTTAGCACATGCTAGCCTTGAACTCACAATCCTCATCCTCAATTCTCTAAATGCTTGGTAATCCAGTCTTGGGATGGGGCTTCTTCCCCAGAAGGAAGAAACTTTCTTACTGGTCCAGCAGAAGTTAACCGGTTGCTAATTGCCTATGTACAAGGCTCTTTAAGTTTCCAGGCCTACCTACACTCAAGATGCTTAGCTGGGGTGTCTCTTGGGTGAGGGTGGAGCTCCAGAATGTACCCCCAGGTGCCTGCCCTCCCATGCCCTCACAGCTCCTTCACCTGCCCCATTCTCTTCTCCCTCTAGTGCCTGCCTGGATCATGGTGCTCTCCCTGAGCCTGGCTGGAGCTGTCCTCCTCCTCACAGGGCTGGTGGCTGTCGCTGTGGTGGTCAGGAAAGGTAATGGGCATCAGGAAACAAGGCCAGCTAGCAGCCTCTGAACTGCTCTCAGTCTTCCTCTTTCCGCTTTTGAGGCAGGGTCTCACTATGTAGCCCTGACTGCCCTGAAACCACTATGTGGTCCAGGCTGGCTGGGAAACCACAGAGATCCACTGCCTCTGTTTCTGCCCTTGGAGTTCAGGCATTGTGCCACCATGCTCAGCTCCTTTTCTCTCTCCCCCTTCCCCTCTTCCCTCCCCGCTCTCTTCTCCTCCCCCTCCCTATCATGTCATTGAGGCTGATGTTGAAATCCTGTTTATTCCTGGATTTTTCTTTCTCTTTCTTCCTTCCTTTGTGTGTGTGTGTGTGTGTGTGTGTGTGTGTGTGTGTGTGGCTAGAACTTGAAATCCTCTCGCCTCAGCTTCCCAAGTGCTACAATTCCATATGGACAATGCCACAGCTGTTTTATATTAATTTTTTCATTTTATTTTTTATTTTATGTGTATGAGTGTCTGCCTGCCTGCATATATATACACACCACATGCATGCAGTGCCCACAGAGGCCAAAACAGGGCATCGGATACCCTGCAACCAGAGTTACAAATGGTGGGCATCATGAGCTTCAGGAGGAAGAAGGTAATTCAGTTCAACATGACTAAGGAGCCAATGCTGCTTCAAACTTCAGGAGTCTGACCCCCAGTCGTTTATTTTAGGCATGTTAAGCACAGCACAATTTGGTGAAAATTTTTCCTGGTGATAGAACTCAATCCCATGTATACAATAAAGCTTAAGACATGACAATGAAACTCTTTGTAAAGTACATGTGACATCTTCCATTAAGATAGGTTCTGTAGGTTGACTACACATGACACCTTCCAAAAAGGTTCTGTACATTGACTGAGAAAAGCAAACTCATGATAAGGGTCTGAGGGAAGATCTGGTATGGTCTCAGCCACACAGATGTCACAAAGGTCACCAGGCTATGAACCACACCCACTCCCGGCTTTCGGGGCAGATAACAGGCTATGCATCCCTTCCTTTGCAGGACCGGCCCTGTGTGTTTAATATTCCAGGCTCTGCTAGTGCTCATCTGTGAGCATGAGGACCTCTGTGCCTCCTACACTTGTGGGTGGAATTGAGCCTGGGGCCTCTGGAAAAGCAGCCAGTGCTCTTAACTTGAGCCATCTCTCCACCTCACCAGGACTGCTTCTTTTTATCCATGTTTTCAGGAGCGCAGAGACAGTCAGTTTGGGGAATTCTTTCACCAGAATTCAGGAGCGGGTCACCAGAAGTCTTGTATAAAATTAAAAGGACCAGTCTTATTAATATTATACTTCCCAGGGGCCCAGAAGGGAAACTACACAACAGGAGAATTATTTTTGGGAAAAGAATCTAAGTACACTGAGCTCTTTTGTCTGTCTACTTCATTCCTCTGGGATAAAATCCTATCTACACAGCTACAGCTCTGTACTCAAGCCTAGTTCCTTTCTTGCCTGCTTTCTCTCTACCTTTATCCACTGTCTCCTCTAAGTCCTATCTTAATTCTCCCATCTTAGTTCTGCCTCATCTTGGTCTTTCTTCTCTTGTTCTTACCCATCTCGTTCTTCCCCCTCTAGCTCTTCCTCATCTTCCATCTCATACTTCTAGTTCTCCATCTAGTTCTGCTTTTTTCTCTCTTCTCTGTCTCTCTTCTACGTCTCTCTTCTCTAGAGTAAAACTGCCTTTTTATCCCTATGACCCTTATCTCTCCGAGCTGTCTCTGCTCCCGATGTTTCTGGTGGGTGTGTTCAGTTGCTAAGCAACTTGGCTAGGCAACTTCCATCACAGCTAGATATACCAGTAAGTTGGAACCCTTTAGTTCTGAGTTAATTGTTAAGAGTGGGTCTAAAACTAGAGATAAGACTTTGGAAAGGAGAAAGTTAAGTTTAATTAGCACATCTGCCTGGCCTGGACTATTTGTCAGTGTAAATCTTTGCCTTTTCTGACAGATGGTCTGTTCTTAAAAAGTCTGGGAAGTTTCTCAAATAAGATACTTTCATCCAGGAGAATGGTTCTGGCAGGATGTAGCTAATGACGATAATTACAGGAGGCTACTTAAGGTCCACCTGACCTAGGCAGTGTCTCCGTGTGGAATTCAGGAGACTTGTAATGTGGTGGTCTGGACTGTTATTTCTGTTAGTCCTTGAATGTGGCTAAGGGAGATATCCTATTCCAGTGTAAAAAAGGAGGAAAAACAGATGGGCCTGAGGGAAGGAAGTCTTTCCTGAGGTCGTTCTCCAAATACCTCAAACGTATATGTCCAAAGAGTGATCAGTCCACACTGTTAGTAATTCTTAGGAAAAATCAATTGGGAAAGTTATGCAGGCACACATGATATTCATAACAGAAGACAACCAATATATAACAAGCCAAATAGCACCAAATGCTCCCTGGAATTTGGTTTCCTCTGAAGGAATTCCTTGATCCCTTCAGGTAGTGGCTTTGCCATAACCAGCTGAGTTCTTATAATATATTCTTGTGGCCCGTAGCACAGAAGAAGTGAGGTGACACATGGAGGGAGGGGAGACTGACATATGGGATCTCTGGGTACTCAAGGGGACTATACTGTTTCTAGATCACCCCCTGAGGCATCAAGATCTATAGAGGCATAGTGGGCACACCTGTTATCCCAGCACTTACCAGTTGAAGGCAGAAGGATCAAGACTTCAATGTCAGCCTCACTATATAGCAAGTTCCAGGCTAACCTGGGCTACATGAGATGCTGTCTCAGAAACAAAAGTATAGTCCCATTTGTGTTGAACCATTCCCTCATTTCTAGAACTTTCATCCTCTAAACCAGTGGTTCTCACCCTTTCTAATGCTGTGACCCATTAATACAGTTCCTCATGTTGTGGTGACCCCAACCAGAAAATTATTTTCATTCCTACTTCATAACTGCAATTTTGCTACTGTTATGAATTGCAGTGTAAATGTTTTTGGAGATAGAGGTTTGTTGAGGGGGTCACAACCCAGAGGTTGGAAACCACTGTTCTGGACTCTGCCCGTTAGGCAGTGGCTCTGTTCACTTCACCCTCAGCTCCTGGCAACAATGGGGACTCCTTTCTAAACAAAGTGTACTTAGGATTGTGGGGGAGATGTGTGGAGGTTGCAGGATTCAGTTCTCTTTTTCCACCATGTGGGTTCCTAGGGTCCAACTCAGATCATCAGGCTTGGCAGCCATCTGAAGAGTCATCTCACTATCACACTCCCACCCTAAACCCCACCCCCACTTTTGACAGGTATCATATAGCCCAGGCTGGCCTCAGACTTGCTTTATNGCTGAGGGTGGCCTTGAACCCCTGATCCTCCTGCCTCCACCTCCCTAGTGCTAGGGCCACAGGCTTGTGTTGGAAACTGTCTAGCAGGATATTCATGTTTTTTGGTTTGGGTTTTGGTTTTTTGAGACAGGGTTTCTCTGTGTAGCCCTGGCTGTCATAGAACTAGTAGGTGGCACCACTTGCTGAGGAGGTGGGAGTACAGGTGCTGCTCCACTCGTGCTGTTGCCATCCTAAGGTTGCTCAGGCTCAGCTCAGTGCAGAGTGCTTGGCTCACGTGCATGAGGCCCAGGGTCCAATCTCTCTCTTTTTTTCCCCCTGAGACAGAGTTTCTCTGTGTACCAGCTCTGGTTATCCTGGAACTCACTCTGTAGACCAGGCTGGCGTCAAATTCAGAGAGATCTGCCTGCCTCTGCCTCTGCCTCTGGTGTGCTGGGATTAAAGGCCTGTGCAACTACCACCCAACTTGAAATTCATAATTTTTAAGAAAAACAATTTTACATGTTTACACAATTTTGAAGATTTTGTTTGTTTGGATTTCACTTCACAGCCCAGGCTGGTCTGAAGACCTGCCATTTCCCATATAGATCAGGTTGGCCTTGAAATGTAGGTAATCCTCCTGCCTCTGCTTTCAGTTTGCAGGGATTATAGCAGTGAGCCACCACATTGGTAACTTGGAGTTTTTGTTTTTGTTTTTTTAATGAACATACATTTCTCATGAGTTAAGCACAAAAATAAATAAGGGGCAGCAAGATCGCTCAGGAGACAAAGATGCTTGCTGCCAAGCATACTTACGTAAGTTCAATCCTTGGGACTCATGGTAGGACAGCTGCCTCCAGAGGATTTCCTCTGTCCTCTGCATATGCCCTATGGTGTGTGTACCCACACTCTACAAGAACATGCATACACAGAGTAAATAATGGTTAAAAACCCACCTAAAATATACGGGGTGAGGTGGTCGCACACACCTGGAGTCCTGGAACTCAAAAGGCTGGGAAGGAGGACTGCTTTAGAGACCAACCTTGGCTGGGCCCTGTCTCAGAGAAACAGATCAAGGGGTGATGTCACACACCCATAATTCCAGAACTTAGCAGGTGGAAGTAGGAGGACCAGGAGTTCAAAGCCAGCCTTGGCTACATAGTGAGTTCAGGTTAGCCTGAGCTATATAGGATTGTTTCAGAAAACTGAGAGAAGGTGGGCATGTTGTTCTTAATCAACATAACCAGCTTTTAATCCCTGTACTCAGCAGGCAGATCTCTACCTACAGTCTAATCTACATAGTGAGTTCCAGAACAACCAGGGCTACATGTGAGACCCTGCCTAGAAAACAAAACAACCAGAAGAAACAAAAACTGGGAAAGGCCTGTTTATGCTGCTTTTGTACTTAGTAGCAGATCTGTGTGGATGAGGCAAGGCTGAGTGCCACAGGGGTCAAGGAGCTTTTGGATTTATGGATGTAGGTATTTCTCAGCTGCTACCAGATCCAGAATAATCTAACCAATGCTTGTTTGTCTTTCTTCCAGCTAAAATAAAAAACTTACAGAAGCAAAGGTGAGCCCCTCCAGGGTGTCTTTGAGCACTTCACTGACTGGGCAGATGCTGGGCAGACCTTCATCCCCTACAGTGTTCTCTGGTGGGAGGGCTGATAAATGCATGGAACATGAATTATTTATTGAGCATTGCTGTGTGCCAGGATGCTCTAAAATCAGTGCTCACCGCTTCCTCCCGGCAGTCCAGATGAACCCCATTTTCCAGATGTGACTACTGAGGCCTGGAGTCCAGTCACATGGGGCCAGGCAACCCAGCTGCCTTACCTCCAGCTCACTGCTGGCTGCCACAATATTGTCCCAGAATCTAGATATTTGCAGTGGCATTCTTCAGGACTCTCACTGGGATTGTGCCATGTTAGACTTTTCTTGGAGTTGTCCAGAGTTGTCATTGGAAATAAGGGTGCAGGTATTTGCAGGAAATAAGGGGATAAGCAAGTGGTAAGGGCAAGACATAGCAGGTGTCACTAGGGGGATGCTCTTGAACAAGTGTCCTATTTCATGGGGCATCCTTTCTTCTGAATCCCTTTGCAGAGAGCGCGACTCCTGCTGGGCTCAGATCAACTTCACCAACACAGGTCTGTTATGCCCTCCATTCTCCTTAATGCTTCCCTGGGTGAAGTAAGCTTCAAAATCTTGTTTCTACTTGGACATTTTCTGCGGCCTCTTGTTGCTCTTGGGGTCCAAACACTGCCCCCATTCTTTCTGCTGCATTACCACTTTCTATTTCTGTCTCCAGACTCTACACTGGCTCTACCCACTGCCTAGAACATTCTCTCTCCAGCTTCAATGTATAAGCTATCCCCTCCAGGAAACCTTCCCTGATTCCCTACACAGGCTCTGTGCTATACTTCCACACCACCTATGCTATCAGCTTGCTTAAGAGATCAGCAGCATTTGTCTATTTACTTGTTCATGATTATGTGTGTGCAGGAGCCAGCATGCCACCGTGCATGTGAGGAGGTCAGAAGACAACTTACAGGGGTCAATTCTTTCCTTCTACCAAGTGGGTCCTGGGGATTGAATTCAAGTCAACAAACTTGGCTGCAAGTGCCTTTACCTGCTGAGCCATCTCACTGACCCCCACCCAGCCTGTTCTACACAGTGAGGCCTGTGCCCTCCCTCTAAATGTCCACAACTCTCCCTGTGGAGGCTGGAAAGGAGCAGGAGAGAATACTGGAAGATGAACCCCAACTCCTTCTGCAGGGTGGATTCTGGGTGTTGAGACTGTGGGACAGGGGCAGGTGGGTGCAAGGCAGCAGGCTTTCCCTGTGCTGACTCTGCTTTCTCTGTTTCAGACATGTCCTTTGATAATTCTTTGTTTGCCATCTCCACGGTGAGTAGCTCTTTTTCTTAGTCAAGTTTCCAGATGACCAACCAGCTAAGAGGGGAAGTGTCACTGGGAGTCCTCTGACTCTGAGCTTGAGAACCAGGAAGAAGCCCAGAGTCACAGAACTAGGACTTGCTCATAAGCCTGGGGCTGGTTATGAGAAACTAGGGGATCACAAGGCCATATTGTCATTGGATTGGGTTCAAACCTTGAGGATGGTGAAAAAAGGTTTGGGGTGATGCAGTGGCCTCTTCAGGTTCCTATGTGGAGCCTTGTGACACTCTGATATGCTCTCATCTCCTCCTGAAATAAGAAAAACTTATTTTTAAGTCAGTGTAGGGGTTCACACCTCTAATACCAGCACTTGGGAGGTAGAGGCAGAAGAACTGGAGGATTGCCTTGAGTTTGAGACTAGCTTGGCCTACACAGTGAGGTATAGGTCAACCTGGGCTACAGAGTCCCTATCTCCCCTCCACACTTTATTTATTTTGTGTATGTGTGTGCAGCTTGGATTCTAATGGCTCCCTCGGGGGAGGGGGTGAGAAGGTGCAGCATCAATGGCACAGACATCGGAAATCCATTGAAAGCAGATAACGAACTCCTTTATTCAATAACAGGGAAGGCCTTATATACCCTCCTTCCAGCACCCAGTCTGTGTGGTCATCCCTCATTGGCTGGGCACATCAGGAACTCTCACATTGATCAGGAACTCTGACAGTGACTGTTGCTAGGTCCTCAGGCAGACTCTGCATGATCAGGAACTCTGACAGCAACCAGGACCTCTGACAGCTCCTGTTGCTAGGCCCTCAGGCAGATCCCAGGTTGGCTCTTAAGGAGTACGTACGTTATGTGCATGCCTTGGCAACTGGTCTGAGCCAATTTCCTCGACCCTATGGGTCTGTCCTACTACATATTCACCCTTTTATTTATTACATGGGCACTCAGCCGGAATCGGAGTTCTTTGCTCTAGCCTTGTAGACCCCACCTCAGGGGGGCTCAGCAACTGGACTGTGCCTGGGTGGGGGGGCTCAGCAACTGGACTGTGCCTGTCTTAGGTTGGCTTCCCAAACAAGCTCTTACCTGTCTTTGACTACCAGCCCTCTAAGAGCAACCATCCCTGGGGAGTCAGCCCGGGTGGGGAATGTCAGGAAGTAGCCTTTTGAATTTCAGAAAGCCAGGCATGCATAACCTCATGCGGGAGACTATGAGTTGGATGTCTAAGAGCCATTAACACCTATAGAGTCTCCTTAGTAGATGCCTGTTGTTGTTGGATGTGAGTAGGAGACACTTAAAAAGGAGAAAGATGAGCCGGGCGGTGGTGGCGCACGCCTTTAATCCCAGCACTCAGGAGGCAGAGGCAGAGGATCTCTATGAGTTCGAGGCCAGCCTGGGCTACCGAGTGAGTTCCAGGAAAGGCGCCAAAGCTACACAGAGAAACCCTGTCTCGAAAAAAAGGAGAAAGATCATAAGCACCGCCCTGCTAATCAAAACATAAGTGAAATCCAGGAGGGATCAAACAGCCCCTTTATATCATGCCAAACCTTTTTAAAAAATCAAGAGTCAAAGGCCATAACCTGTGCTCATCTGATTTAATTGGAAAATTTCATGTGTCAGCTATAATGGATAATATAGAAACTAAGCTGACCATGGGCCCTTAACATATTTAGCTAGCTCCCGGCCTGCTAAACTAATGTTCCTCATCTCAAAAGGCATCATACAAAAGAGGAAAAGCAAGGCTCCACAAGTCTTCAGCCTTTAGAGGGGCAATGAGAGCAAGAAAGGAGAGTATCTACATTACCCATCCTGGGTGATTTCCTCCTTGGTGGAAGCAAAGCACACATCTCTTGCTGGGATCCATGTTGGCATAGTGGCATTCTGAGGAAAAACACAAGCATACCCTCTCCCACAAGTTAGCAGGGGGGCTGGCAGCTGCCATTGGAGGGAAATAAGATCTCTCCATCTCACCAGGGGCAGATATGTGTTCCTTGGCAGAGACACCCAGTGCTTGTAGGCCAAGCTGAGCCCCTTGTCATCAAAACTGAGAAAGTTCATATGAAAAAGGACCTCTGTTAAGGCCAGATGAGGATCTCTTCTAGCCGCTGGCGAGATAGTCCTCGTCAACAGCTCCTTAAGAGCTCTGTTGGTCCTCACCACAATGGCTTGTCCCTGTGGATTGTAGGGGATGCTAGTAGTATGAGAAATCTTCCAGGACCCCAGAAAGTCATTAAATTGTTGAGAGGCATGAGCAGGGCCATTGTCAGTCTTAAGTGCCCAAGGTATTCCCATAACTACCATAGCTGACTTAAGGGCCTTGATAGCATTGATGGCCTTCTCCCCAGAAAGGGCAAGGGCATAAACAAAGGAGAAACAGGTATCTATTATCACATGAACATATAACAGGGTTATTTAAAAACTAACAGAAACCTAGGCTTGAGGCAGGCATTGTGGAAGTAGCAAAATGAGATAGATTTTCAAAGGGGAAGGTACCTGAGGGGATCTCACTTCCCTTGGTCCAAGTCCCAGTTTGGGGCTAAAGTGGGGAAACTGAGTCAATTTCACTTAGCAGGCTGACAGCAGTAAAATTTTGCCCTCTGGTGAAAACATGGGAAAACTGGGAGGGGAGGAGGGAAGGCTAAGTCTCTTTGATGGTAATACAAGGCTTCCAGGTGTGGCCCTGGCCTGAACCTAGCTCCCCAGGGAGATCTCTGCAGGCATACCACCTAAGATGACCTTCCTCCCTCCTGGCATTCCTAGGCTAGACCAAGGAAACCAGAACCCCAGAGTGGCCTCAAGACAGGTCCAGGAAGAGACTATGGCTATTTGGTACCTGGGAGAGGGGAGGCACAAAGAGAAGTTGAGGGCCATTGCTCGTCCCAGGAAAGGAGGCCAGATTCCAGATGTTCTGGGCACATTTTTTTCCCTACTCCAGCTCTTCCCCACCCCACCAAAGCTCTTGGGCTCATCCATTTCCTCAGGTGCTACCTCTGGGCCCCAGCCATTGTCCACCTCCCCTCTCTGACGTTGACACTGATGCTGCCTCCTCCACTTTGATGTGGCAGAGGCAGCACCAGCCATGTTGTCCAGTCTGAGGCCTTCCCAAAGGCCAGGGGCNGGGTGGTGCCATGGCTGCTACAGGGCAGCAGAGGGGACTGACTTTGTGAGGCAGAGGCTGCAACAGGTGAGGAGCTCATGGGAAGGTCCTGTGGAGAGAGCCAACCACAAAGGACAGCAACAGATGGAAAGTCATTCAAGCCTGGTGGTTTCCAGCAACTTCATCCATCAGTGAGGGATGGCTCATAGAACTAATCTAAGACAGAAATAAGAATCAAGCACTACAATGACAACCTATTTGGAATTCATCCAACAAAATGAAGAACGAGATGGGGTCCGGTTCAGTTGGAATGTTTGGCCATCTAGTCAGCTGGAAGCTATGAGAATGTTCTGGTGGCAGCCCTGTTCATACCTCTAAAGGAGAGACCCGACTTACCACCCATTCAATACGAGCCTGTCCTGTGCAGTAGGATGATGTGCCATGTAGTTTTGAATCCTTTATGTCAATTGGATTAGTGAGCAAAACTCTGGGCTTGCAACTTTTGTTACCAAAGGAATCATTTCCCACCTACATATGCTGGGATATCTGAACTGAATCAGCCTGTTGAGCTTTTATCCCAGTTTTCAAGCATTGAATATGTAGTTCTGTGCAGCCCCCAGATGCCTTTGATATTTCTCTATGTGGTTGATACTTGTATAGAAGATGAAGATTTACAAGCTCTAAGGGAATCCATGCAGATGTCATTGAGTCTTTTGCCACCTACAGCTTTGGTTGGATTTATTAGTTTTGGGAGAATGGTCCAGGTTCATGAACTTGGATGTGAAGGCATTTCAGAAAGCTATGTCTTCAGGGGAACAAAGGATTTGTCTGCCAAACAATTGCAGGAAATGCTGGCGCTCTCTAAAGTACCTGTTACTCAAACCACACATGGTCCTCAGGTCCAGCAGCCACCTCCTTCCAA
>LZPO01020470.1:1430889-1458745 GCA_001675575.1 Neotoma lepida
ACACACACACACACACACACACACACACACACACACACACCACACACCTCGATTGCTAAACTTTAGAACTGGGGGCACAGATAAAAATTCCCACCCCTATCTCTCATGGAAACGTGGAAGAAGGGAAGGCCGGTTTGCTGATGGCCGGCTTTAGAAGTCAAGAGGTAATGCCACCTCCCTCGCCACGCGCCTCCTGTCTTCTTTTTTAAGGACGTGAGAAGCTGGTGACATTATCAGAAGCTGCTTCAAAAACTGACATTTAAGTGGGGGAAATAAAGGGGGGAAAAAAAATCTGTGTTTGCGAAGTGCAAACCCCTCCCCCCAAGCCTTGTAGTTCCACCTTTGATTCTTTCTCTTGTTACTCTTTTCTTATGGCGGATTCCTCAGTGGCATTTTGCTATTCTGTTTCATGGTCTTTGTCTCCCAAGGATTCGTTCACTGATGCTCTTAAGGGGCCACTGGATTGGTTTTGGCCTGTGGGAATTTTTTTCCCCTCCTTGGTAATGGAGTGTTAGGAAGAGAAATGTGTGTAGCAGTCTGTTCAGATGGCTTCTCAACTCTCTTTGCCTTGACTTTGAAAACACAGGAGAAAGGAGTGTATCTGGTGTCCAAATGTGGGGCACCTTTGGGGGCTTGGGCAGAGCTGGGATTTCCTTGACCATACGGGGAAAGGGGAATTTCACAGATTTGGAATTTAGGACTGGTAAGGAAGCCAAGCTCTGCAGGACCCCAGACCTCTAAGCAAGCCGGAGGTACCAGGGCCTACCCTGAAAAGTGTTCTGGGCAGCTGGATGTGGTGGTGCCAGCCTGTGGGCCCAACTTGGTAAGCTGAAGTAGGAGAACTGAAAGCTTGAGT
Source organism: Neotoma lepida (assembly GCA_001675575.1). NCBI lineage: Eukaryota > Metazoa > Chordata > Mammalia > Rodentia > Cricetidae > Neotoma > Neotoma lepida. The sequence goes on from LZPO01020470.1 coordinate 1,431,746, forward strand.
ATGGCTTGGGTGATGTGGGCAGATCCTGCCTCAGTCACCAAGACAAAGTTCTGGGTGGCTTGGGTTGTGAACTTGACAAAAACACTTTATTTATAGAATTTATTATATTTACATAATTGTTAGTTCCCACATAATCCCTTACACCCAGTTTCTTCTATTCTTAGACACTCATCTTATTCCAGGAGAATCTTGACAGTTTGTGTTCTTGTTTTGTTGTAATTATCTGAGTTACCTAGGGGCTCAGCATGGGTGAGGATATGGGTTCTGTTCCCAGCAGTGAAATAAAAATAAATAAGAAAGATGATCGTGGACTAGGGATAGAGCTCAGAACATTTGCCTGGTAAGTTTGAGGCCTCGGGTTAGATCCCCAGTGCCACCAAAGCCCCCAAAACAGTCCTGAAGTGCCAGGTGTGGTGGTGTGGGCCTGTATCCCAGCATTTGGGATACTGAAGCAGGGGAAACTCAGTGTTTTGTTTTTGTTTTTGAGACAGGGTCCTTCTATGTAGTCCTGGCTGTCCTGTAGCTAGTTACATAGGCCANGCTGGCCTCAGAGATCCTCCTTCCTCTGCCTCTCAAGTGCTGGGATTAAAGGCATGAACTACATGCCTGGCTGTAGGAGGAGCTCAGTTTAAGAGCAGTCTGGCTACAAAGTAAGGTCTTACCTTCCATAAGGAGAGTGGTTATACATATACTTGTAATCCCAGCACATGTGAGGTGGAGGAAAGAGGAGCACAAGTTCGAACCAGCCTGTGCCACTTGAGAGTCTCTGATTCTCTCCCTCCCCCAAATCATGACAATGTTGAAAGTTACACAGAATTACATATACATACACATATATGCACATCTGTGTGTGCATATGTATATGTGAAATGATGTTGAGGAGAAAGTCTATGTTTGTCAAAATCCTCAGTCCCAGATATATTCTTGGAGCCAGAAAGAATTTTCAACCTCTAGGCCAGTGGTTCTCAACATTCCTAATGTTGCGACCCTTTAATACACTTCCTTATGTTGTGGTGACCCCCAACCATAAAATTATTTTGTTGCTATTTTATAACTAATTTTGCTACTGTTATGAATCATAATGTAAATATCTGATATATAACCTCAAAGGGGTCGTGACTCATGAGTTGAGAACCACTGCTCTAGGCTAAAATGACATTGGGGTGGNGTGAAGATTTCACCCTATTTTTATTACATATATTTATTTATTTGTGTTTGTGTAGGGGTGTATCATGTCACAGTGAGAATGTGGAGATCAAAGAGGACAACTTGCAGGAGTTGGTTCAGTCTTTATACCCTATGGGTCCTGGGAATCAAACTCTCTCATCAGACTTGGTAGCAAGTGCCCTTACCCACCGAGCGATTTTTGAGACAGTCTTGTGTTTTCCAAGCTGACCTTGAACTTGCTATGTAGTCTGAGGTGGCCTTGAACATCATGCTACTTCCACTTCCTGCTGGGATTATAGACTTGTACCACCATTCCTGACTTTGGGGTGTCATTAAACATGGGTTCTGAAGGCAAACTCTAAGCACCCCTCACTTCCAGTGGCTTCTTANTTGCCTCTGTACACTCGTTTCCTATTTTTGTTTTGTTTTGAGATGGTCTTGTGTAGAGACTTCTTGGAGCCCCAATGCTTTGGTCAAGCCAAAGGACACTGTCCTGTTGAGTAATGAACCTGCATGCTTCCAGCCAACCTGTGTTTCCAGACCCCAGGATCTGAATTTGTACATAGGCTGTAAGGAGGGTTTGTCAGAATACCAGAAGGAATTTTTTTAAAAGTTTTTGGAGACAGGGTTTCTCTGTGTAACAGCCCTGGCTGTCCTGGAACCTTTGTAGACCAGGCTGGCCTGAAACTCGCAGAGATCCTCCTGCCTCTGTCTCCCAAGTGCTGGAATTAAAGATGTGTGCCACCACCGCCTGGCCATAGGATGAATCTTCTGTTGCTTCAGATGTGTAGAGATCTCTGTGGGTCCTGTAAGGGCCCTGAACTAAACTCCAGAGTCTGACAGGTAGTGGTCAGTCATATAGCCTTTAGTTAGACTTATAACCTGTCTGTGCCTTTTTCCTTACCTGCAGCAATACTTCTCTGCCCATAGCCTGGTGTCCCTCTGGTGGGCGAAGGGCTTAAAGAGAATGGTTTCTAGAGCAGGGGATTTGTAGCAAGTGTTTGTCAACAGTGCATTTCTAAAATTATATGTTCTTTGGTAACTTCACATATGAATACAATGTATTTAGATCACATCCACACTCAACAACATTTTTACAGATGTTATTTTTATATTATTATTGTTACTAATATTTTGAGACAAAGTTTTATGTTGCTCAGGCTGACTTCAAATACACAATGTAGCTGATGACCTTCAGTTCCAGATCCTCTTGCCCCCAGTCTCTCCAGGGCTGGGAGTACAGACATGCAGCATCATGCTGGTTTATGCTGTGCTGAGGGTGGAACCCAGGGCTTTGNGTATAGTAGGCAGATGTTCTACCTACTGAGCCTCAGCTCCAGCCATCAGGGTAGCATAGGAAAGAGCTGGCTTTCTAGGATGTCCCCTTAGTTTTGTACCCCATGATGGGAGAGAGATTCTTGGGCCTCCATTTCTGGGCAACTGTGCCCTTCATTGGGAAATGTGGCAGCTAGCTCCAGGAGGCCCCATTCTGGTCCCCCTGCAGAGTGGTTATCCTTCCCAACTCTCCTAGTCATTTGAAGTCACTCTGGCTGTTATCCATGGGGATTGGCCACATGGCAGGCAGCTACTGTAACCAGGCCACTCTCCCTGGCATGGGCTTTCCCTGGTCTTGAGGAAGTGTTGGCATGGCCTCTATAGGAATACAGGCTGCCGCCCCTGGAAGGAGGCTGCTTCTCAGAAAAGCCCAGCCTGGGCTGGCTAGGAGGAGAGCNAAGTTGACTTGCAGTTGCTCAGCCTGGTACCATCCCATCTAGAGATGCCCAGGTCATTTTTCTGTCTTGGTCAGCAAGAATGAGTTTGGACGATGTCCTGCTTGCTCCTCAACCCCTTAGGAAGAGATGCCTTGCCCAGACCCTGTCTGATAAGGAAGGGCTGATGTTATTTTGGTGAGGGGACATCCAGTGTGGAAAGGCTGGAAGAAACCCCTGTATTGTGGTTGGGCTGTACTCAGTTGGTAGAGTGTCTGCCTAACATACATAAAACAGTCTTTCATGACCCTTGCATCAACCAAGCATGCTGCTATACACTTGTAATCCCAGCACTGGGGAGACTGAGGCAGGAGGATATGGAGTTCAAGGCCAGCCTAGGCTATATAGTGAGTTCAGGGTCAGGCTTGTGATACAGCTAGACTGTGAAGTCACAGAATCAGGGGCCATTGTGACTTCCCTCTACCATCTTCTGAGCATTTGTTATGAGCCCAGGTTTAGTCTGCCATATTGTCAAGATAGAATGAAGTTGAAACGTTAGTAATACCAGAAGGATGGTCACCTGTACATTGCTTAGTTGTCATTTATTTTGTACTCACTTTATACCAGGCTCTACATGAGCTCCTGTCGTCTAGCTCAAGTGCTTGACCTTGGGATCTGTCAGGGAAAGAACAGCAGAAACCACTGCCTGTTGGCAAAATGGAGCTTATGGCCTATTTTTATACAGTCAGATCTAGAAATGTTTATAGTTTGTAGGGGTTGGGAAGAAGTAATCACCAGTCCACAATCCTCAGCCAGGACCATCTTGTCCTATAAAACCTGTAGTATTTACTTGTGGGTCCTTAACAGCAAAAATTTGTAAACTCTGGGGTGAAAGAATGAGGCAAGCTGGGTGGGAGTGCACACGCCTTTAATCCCAGCACTCAGCAGGCGGGTCTCTCTAAGTTCGAGGACAGCCTGGTCTACAGAGTTCCAAGACAGCCAAGGCTGCACAGAGAAACCCTGTGGGGGGGGGAGGGAAGAGGAGTGGGGCAAGGGGAGAGAAAAAGGCAGCGCGGGCCAGGGATGAGGCTCTGTAGGTAGAACGCTTGCCTAGCATGCACAAAGCCCTGAGTTCCATCCCTAGAACCACATAAACACATGTATGCAAGCCAAGTAAATGGACCAGAAGTTCAAANTCAGCCTCAATTACATGTTGAATTCGAGGCCAGCCTATGCTACCTAAGACCCTGTTTCACAAAAATAAAAAAAGAAATGACTCACCAGTGGGAAATGTGGCCTCAGCCAGGTTTAGGACAACCCAGAAATCCTGTGGGTCAGGCCTTAAAATAAGGGTGTACTTTCTGGGTGGCATGGGCCACTTGGCCTATAGATGATGGCCTTCTGTGTGTCACTACTGGTCTTTAAAAAGCCTGGTGAGACTGGGTGTGATGGCTCACCTCAAGAATCCTGAGACAGAAAGATTGTCTGAAATTGGAAGCCAGCCTGGGGTGCATAGTGAGTTCTAGGCCAGCCTGGACTACAGTGAGAAACTGTCTCAAAAATTTTTGGTGGTGGGTGATGGTGAAATTTCTGGGGAAATGGCTCAGTGGTTAAGAAGAACACTTGTTGCTCTTCCAGAGGACCCAGGTTTGAGTCCCAGCACCTACATAGTGACTTATAACCATTTGTAATTCCAGTTCCAGAGGAGCCAGTACCCCCTTCTGACTTGTGGGCACACACAGTACATATATAATATACATGTAGGCAAAACACTCATACACATAAATAAGTAATCTAAAATAACAATATAAAACCCTGTGAAGTTGGGAATTGTGGTCGTATTTTGCAGGTGGCCAAACAGGTAAAGCGCTTGTTGATCTGCTGAGATGGCCTGTACTGTACAGTTCAGAGCTACCCAACACTGGGCTTACTGTGCTGCTGCAGATGAACAGATGGAAGGCAGAGACAGTGTAGTGTGTGTCAGACTCCAAGCAGCAGCCACTTAAACATCTCATTTTTCATGCTCTTGTATGTAAGTGTGAAGGTTGGTCAAGCGTTGATGGGAGGTTTGGGGGCAGAAGTCTCTTAGGGCTGTCAAGATGGTTCAGCAGGTAAGGTACTTACCATGCAACCCTGGAACCCATGTAAAGATGGAAGGAGAGAACCAGTTCTGCAAAGTTGTTCTTTGAGCTCAGAACTTGTGTTCCAGAACAAAAGAATTCCACTCGGGGTGCTAGGGNAGAAGCAACAAAAGGTTAGACCCTAGACCCCCTGGAGGAGGGTTCTTAATAACCTGCCCTCAGGGTCCCTCAAAACTCAAGTTCAGGCTGACTCCAGTTTTCTTTTTCCTTTTCCCACAGGGAAAAGTGCCTGTGGTACTGGGCTGGGGCCCATCTGCACACGATGTTAGTGCTCTACCGCTGAGCCACATTTCAGCCCTCTTCACTGTGTAGCCCAAGTTAGTCTTGAACTTGAGCTTCCTGCCTATGCTTCCGTAATAGCTGGAGTTATAGGTGTGCACTGCCACACCTGCCATGCTTCCCTTTTTCATCACATACACACACACACACACACATATAATTTTTTTTAAGTGTGTCTGAGGGCATGCATGATGTGTGCAGGTGCATAAGAATGTGTGCCTGTAAGGCCAGTAAACCTTGGGTGCCATTCCTTGTGTATGTGTGTGGGGGAATCTTTGGTATCATTCCTCAGGTGCTAGCTGCCTTTTAAAGACAAGGTTGCTCACTGGCCTGGGGCTTATATGAACCACCATACTGAGTTTTTCTACCTGGCTTCTAGGGACTAAATTTAGGACCTTAGGCTTACATGGCAAGCACTTTATCAACTAAGGCATATTCCTAGCTTATAGTTATTTTTTTGAAATAACATTTGTCACTGGCCTGGAACTTGTCAAGTAGGCTGGGCTGGCCGGCCCAGGATACTCCTGTCTGGGACTCCCCAGCATTGGGATTACTGGAACCCACCACCACAGCCAGCTTGGTTTTTACTTGGCTTCTGGGGGATCAAACTCAGGCCCTCATGCTTGCATGGTAAGCATTTAGACACTGAGCCATCTCTCTAGCCACCTTTTCTTTTTTTTTAAATCATCCCATCTGTCTTTAAGATTTATTTATTTATTTATTATGTATACAATGTTCTGCCTGCGTGTATGCCTGCATGCCAGAAGAAGACACAGATCTCATTATAGATGGTTGTGAGCCACCATGTGGTTGCTGGAAATCGAACTCAGAACCTCTGGAAGAACAGCCAGTGTTGTTAACCTCTGAGCCATCTCTCCAGCCCCTAGCCNCCTTTTCTTTTTCCAAAATGTTTTACAAGGGCTAGAGAGTTGGCTTAGCTGTTAAGAGCACTTGTTGCAAGCCAGGCAGTGATGGCACACGCCTTTAATCCCAGCACTTGGGAGTCAGAGGCAGGTGGATCTCTTGAGTTTGAGACAGTCTGGTCAGGACAGCCAGGACTGGTACACAGAGAAACCCTGTCTTGAAAAACAAAACAACAGCAAAAAGAGCANTTGTTGCTCTTGCAGAAGACCTGGGTTTGATTCCCAGCTCCCACATGGTGATTCAAACATCCATAACTCCAGTTCCAGGTGATCTGACACCTTCTTCTTAACCTCCACAGGCAAAAGTGCACATACATACATGTACATACATTGTACACATATATACATGCTGGCAAACTAAATAAATATAAAAAGGANTTTTTAGTAAAGACTTTATTTACAAATTTATTACTGAACCAGCAGATGGACTCATGTAGTTCAGATAAAGAGCAAATAAAGGCTGGTGAGTGGCTTGGTGGGTACGGTGCTTGCCTGATGACCTGAGTTGAATCCCTGGGACTCAGATGTTGGAAGGAGAGAACTGACTCCCACAAGTTGTCTTCTGACCTTCACACATGAACCCTGGCACATGGTGGTATGTCCTCCCATAAGTAAAATGTAAGACATTTTTAGGGTTTTTTTTGTTTTGTTTTGTTTTTTTTAAATATGAGTGTTTTTGTCTGCAAATATATGTATGTGNTCCACATCAGTGCCTGGTACTGGTAGAGGTCAGAAAAGGGTGTTAGATCCCCTGGAACTGTAGTTAAAGGAGGTTGTAAGTCATCATGTGGGTGTTGGGAATTGAATCCAGGTCCTCTGCAAGAGCAGCCAGTGCTCTCCAACTGGTAAGCCATGTCTCCAACACCCCTCCCCCATATTGATTGATTGATTGATTGATTGATTGATTGATTGATTGATTGATGGGAAGATTTCACATCAAAATCTGACTTTATACTTCTGAGCAGCTGTCCTGGATGTCAGCCCTATCCTACAGGCCTTGAGTCCACTGAGGTTTGATGCCTGCCTTCCTTCACACCCCCTCCCACACCTCACCAAGTTGCTCTGATTTGGTACCTCCCATAGAACAGCTCTTTGAACTCAGGTGTCCTTTCTTATGTGTGGATAATGTTTCCTCAGTAGGCCCAGCCCTTCCCTTTCGGCAGCTGAGTTTGAGCTCTGACAATAGCCATGGTCCCTAAGTTCCAACCCTCCAGCCCTTGCCCTCTTCACCCCTACCTGAGTCATGCCCAGACCCAAAGCTCCTCAGCTAGTGATTCTCAACCTTCCTATGCTGAGACCTTTTAATACACTTCCTTATGTTGTGGTGACCCCAATCATAAAATTATTTCGTTGCTACTTCATAACTGTAGTTTTGCTACTGTTATGAATCATAATATAAATATCTGAAATGTGACCCCAAAAGGGTCATGACCCACAAGTTGAGAACCAGTGCCCTCAGCTGTGATTTGGACATGAAAGAATGGCAAGCACCGAGCCTTGGGCTTCCACATGGGTGCCTGGACCAGGGGAACAGGCAGAGTGTTTTCACCAGGCTATGACTCCACCAGGGATCAGCTTGGGTTAGCAAATGAGAATGGCTCAGGAGACCCTCTGTGACAGCTCCAGTTCCTGCCCAGAGTGTCCATTCTGTAACTGGGGTCTGCTGGAGAATCCGGGAAACAAGACTCGTAGAAAACGGGGTGAGTGGAAGGGCATTCCCAGCTGCGCTGGGTGGAGAGTTGAGGTTGGGAGGAACTTCAGACAGGTCAGCCCAGGACTCTGAACCTGGCCTTTGCAGAGCCTCTCAAGATTTGGTTTGTATTTATTGCAGTGCTAGGGGTGGCGCTCAAGGCCTTGTACACACAGGTGTCCACAAGTGTTACACAGTGAGCTGCATTCCCAGCCCCTGGGGCTCCAAGGCTGAACCTAATTTGCTGAGGTACGAGGTCAAAAGTCAGTGGCTGTGACCCCAGACCATTCTGTGAGTTTCACTTGCCCTCCACTTGTAGAGATGGATGACAGCTACTCCTCTCAGGGCCGGTGTGGAGACAGGAATACATTTAAGAATTTGGCCTGAGAGCCTGGCTCCATCACATCCACATCCCTGTAGCTGGCCTTGCTGTTCCTGTGAGCTCCTGGGCAGACCCTCCAGCAGGCATTGAGAAGAATTCATGAATAAGGGCTGACCAGGCTTGAGTTAGGGCTCATGCTTGGGGAAAGGGAGAAACTTTGAAAGGCAAGAGAGGCCAAGAGCCCCAGAGGCTACCACAGCGTCCCAGTGAACAGGCACAGGCTTCTAGAGGGCAGGGTGATGGTGGTGTCTGTAGAGGTTCAGCCATATGGATGTAGCCCATATTTAATTCATTGCCCCAAAGAGGACATGTACCTGAGTGAACTGCTGTTCCTAGCACCTGCTTTCCACAGCAGAAAAATCACTGCTCTGGACAGCTTGGGGATTTGAAGATACTGGAGGTCCCATACTTACTAAATCTGTAATCACTTAAGCTTGTTTGTCCCAGCCTGGGGCTGGAGCTGAGTGGTGGGGTGCCTGCCTGGCATGCTGGCGCCTGTTCCCAGCACTGCAACAAACAAGCAAATTCAACCTTGCTTGTTCACTCAGGGGTTGGAGATCTAAGATTAGAGGGAGGCTGGTCACTGGGCCTCTGCCAGAGAAAACTTANAGTTGCCTGGAGTTAGCCCATGGCACAGTGGAACTCAGGGTTCCCTGTCAGATCTTTCTTGGTCACTATATACTCACTATTTTTGACCGTGCTACAGTTTCCTCTGCTGCAAAATGGAATTTGCACATCTTCCCTAGGGGGGCCAAGCTGACAAGAGTCAAGTATTAGGGTAGAGTATGGCCAGGTGACTCCACAGACTTGCATTTGGAGTGAGCTTGGGCCTGACCAAGGGCTGCAGGAAGAGCGGAAGCTTTTATTTTCAGAGTGACCTGCATGAAGAAATGGGGCTGGGGAGGGTTCAGATCACTGCCCCTTTGTCCTCTCTCAGGGTGAAGGGCTGTCCTGGGCCTCAGACTCCTTGGATCTCAGCGTCTTGGTGGTGGGGAGGGCCAGCTGGCTGAAGGTGGCTTTGGCCAGGGTAGACATTGTTTCCAGACTCAAAGTCTTGTAAAGTCACATGCAGCCCCCATATCTAGTAGACTCTTGTCTTTGAAAGCAGAGACGATGTGGACAAACACCCCATCCCTTCTGTGCCTGACAAGAACAGGGCCCAAGAGGTGCTGAGGATGTCAGCTAAAGGGCTAAGAGGAAAGGCTAGCCTAGCTATAGAGCTGGGGGGTCAGGAGGGTGGAGGACAGGAAGGTGGACTGCAGTGGGCAGCACTGCCTCAGTTGTTTAGCATGCTGGGGTTCCTGTCACAGNGGGTTAGGTAGTCTTGGCTGGCAAGTTACCCTCTCTCTGTCCTGACTTTGGGCCAGAAGCTGCTGAGGACCTGAGTGGCAGTCATGACCTTGTGACCTTGGCTAAGTGAATGAGTTCTTAAGTCCTCCAGTAATATGAAGGGCTTTTGAGATCCTGTCTAGTCCAGTTAGTGAATAATGGTCATAAGCCCACCATGTGGCCCCAAAGGGATATATGTCTATAGCAGCCAGCTGTGGCGTTTGCCCTAGGACCTGCTTCTTTGTCAACTTTTTAAGAACTGCTTGGGTAGCGTCAGGATCCAAGGTCCTGGAAATAGCAAGATGGGTCTCTCAGCATCCTTCCAGGCTTGCCCACTTAACACTGGCACCTGCCCTGAGCTTAGAAGCCAAGAGAGTTTGTTTGTTTTATTTGTTTTGTTTTTTGAGATAAGGTTTCTTTCTGTGATTCTGGCTGTCCTTACACTCAAAAGAGATCTACCTGTCTCTGCCTCCCAAGTGCTGGGATCACCCAACATTTTGCTTTTGAGATAGGGTCTCATTCAGCTTAGGCTGTCCTTGAACTAACTATGTAACTAAGGATGACCTTGAATTGCTGATTCTCCCACTTCTGCCTCTGCCTCCTGAGTACTGAAGTGACAGGCATGAGCCACCATGGCGGTTNCTTGGGTGTTGGAGATAGAACCCAGGGCATCATGTGTGCTAGGCAAACACTCTATGAACTGAGCTACATTTCTGATTCCTTGTATGTGTGTATATGCATGTGAGTACACGTGTGTGGAATCCAGAGGTTGACTCTAGGTGTCTTCTCATTACTTTCTATTTTAGTTACTGATGCTGGTCTCTTCATTGTACCAGAGGTCACTGATTTCTCTAGTCTAGAAGGCCAGCTTGCCCCAGGGATCCCATCTCCACCTCCCAGGACTGGGATTACAGATGGGCTGTTGAGTCTATTCAGCATTTACTGGGGATTTGGGATCCTTAGTTCCTCCATGGCAAGTGCTTTACTCACTGAACCATCTCCTCAGAGCCCCTATCCTCTTGAATTTTTTCCCCCCCCGAGACAGGGTTTCTCTGTGTAACAGCCCTGGCTGTCCAGGAACTCACTTTGTAGACCAGCACAGAAATCCACCTGCCTCTGCCTTCTGAGTCCTGGGATTAAAGGTGTATGCACCACCACCCAACTCCTCTTGAATTTTTTGAGACAGAGTCTCACTCCGTAGCCCATACTGACCTTGAACTTGTAGCAGTTCTGCTCAATTTCTTGTTAGTATCACACATGTGTGCCATCAAACCTTCCCCCCATGAGCAGCTTTATGGAGGAAAATAAGCTTCACAGTAGCCTAAAGAGGCAGAGCCTGGAGGTTCTGGGAGACCCTTCATGTCTTCTTTTGTGTGTTCACTGATTTGTTCTTTCTTTTATTTCATGGCTGTTGAATCAACACCATGAAGTTGCCTGGGCCTTGGATATTGAATTTGGTGCATTTGACAGTTGTGGATATCCAGCACCTATGTAACCTGCTGCCCAGGATCAGCTAGTGAGCCTGTCCCTACAGCGAGCTTGTCTCTCTGTTCTGGAAGCTTTTGTTGGTGCAGGCCGCCCCTCCTTTCCAGCCACTTGCTGCTTGTCCTCTGCTTCAAGGATGCCCATTCTTGGAAACAAGAACAGATTGTTTTTCCNGGCTCTACTCTTTGCACTGAGCCTGAGAGCCCCCTCCTTGGCACCCTGTTTTTGTCTACCCCTTTGAAGCCATTTATTAGCCATATTTTGGTAAGATATAACAAAGCTGTTTTCCTTACGTGCTATTGGCTGTTGCTTCAGCTAATTATGTTCCCCAAGGTGGGGTTCATTTTTGTTGTGTGCATGCACGTGTCAGTGAAGAATGGTTTGGGTTCTAGAAACCCACCCATTAGCACAGACTGGCTGAGACTGAGGGATGCTGCCCAAATGCCCCTAGTGGATTAACGCTAACAGAAAAGACATGCTCTTGTTATGGACAGAGATTAATAAAGACAGATGCAGGGAGGCTTGGCATGATGTCTCATTCTTTTAATTCCAGCACTTAAGAGGTAGAGGCAGGCAGATCTCTGTGAGTTCGGGGCCAGCCTGGTCTACAGAGCCAGTTCCAGGACAGCAGGGCTGTTATACAGAGAAACCCTGTCTTGAACCCGCCCCCCCCCCAAAAAAAATGACAGATGGGGGGTGTCTTGCAGACCCAGGAGGAGCTGGAAAAGAAGATGGCGGGTCCTTCTGGACTTGTCATATGCCCTTGAGGGACACTTCCCCACTCTCCACCCCTAAAGATGTTACTGAGTCGGGGTAACAGTAACCCATGCTTGTGCCCCTCCTTATTGATGCATCCAGGTCCTAACTAATGTTAAGTGTAGTGATCGTGCCTGGATGGCCACGTGCTTCACTGAAATTCATTGACTGCTTTTTCTTTTAAATTGTGTATGTATGGTGGTGATGGTGATTTGTGTGTGTGTGTGTGTGTAGGTAGGTCAGAGGACTACCTCAGGTGTTAGCCCCCACCATCCATCCATTTTGAGGCAGAGTCTCTTATTTGCAGCTACCTGAGGCTGCCTGGCTTGTGAGCTATTGGGGAGTCTTCCGTCTCCACCTCCCATCTCTGTTGGGAGCACTGGATTACAGCTTTACAGCTGGGTACACCTGTGTTCAGCCTTCCATGAATTCTGAAGATTCAAACCTAGGTCTTCACACTTGTATGGCTAGTGCTTTACTTACTGAAACAACTTCCCAGCCTCACTGACTCGAGTGGGGTGTGTGTGTGTGTGTGTGTGTGTGTGTGTGTGTGTGTGTTCCAATGTATGTACCCATGAGCACATACACAAAGGAGGAAGAACATCAAGAGATGTTCCTCTATTGCGCTCCACATTATTTTTTGAAACAGGGTCAATGTTAAGCTTATGGATTCTGTCACATGGCTAGTCAGTGAGCACCTGGAATTCACCTATCTCTGCTTGCCAGTGTTGGGGTTATGGGCATTCATGGCCATGCCTAGCTCTTATGTAGGCAATAGGGATTTGAATTCAAGTCTTCTTGCTTCNTCAGCAAAGATTCGTATTCACAGAGCCATTTCCTCAGTCCCTATTGATTGCCTCTCACTGTCTGAACATCCTTGAAGGTTGGCATGTTCTCCCAAGGAGTGTCCCAGTAGACACAGCTCTCCCCTCCTTGTTTTTAAAAATGCAAAAGGTGAATGACAGTTGTTTCGGTCCCACAGCCTGCATTTAGTCACCAGGCCTACAGCTCTTAGGCTGTTCTCCTCCCCGCTTCCTTTGCCTCCTCAGGTTTTGGTGACACAAGTCACTTATGTCTCTGGCTTAGTGCAGGTCTCCCCTGAGATCCCCATCCTAGTCCTGCATCATTGACTGGCCAGTGCAGACTGTTCCAGAGTTCCTCAAGCGAGGCGCCTGTCTGGGCTGCACTGCTGTGGTCCACTGCCACTACAAGCAACAGTGGCCTCCCTCCAGCCTGCACAACATTNGAATCCGTATCTGGAGAGGCAGCCTTTGAGCCTGGGTGGGATGTGTCCCTTTTAACTCAAACTCCTGTGCTCCTGCAGTCCTCAAGGGCCTAATGGAGGCCTTTCTGGCTGCCCTGCAGCCTCGGGACATCCTGTTTCAGAACAGGGCCTCTGGCCTGCAGCTGATGGCAACTGCTCTTCCCCACCTGACTCAAACACACCTCTGTGAAGTGGATTGTGTAGCCTCCTGCCTCTGGCAGTTTAATCTCTCAGTAGCCACCCCTGGGCTATACATTGAGGGCCCTGAGGGCCCTCCCACTGTTCCTCCACATGCTTCATCTCACCCCAGCCTTCTAGACATCTTGAAGTATCCTGTCCCCTAAAGACCTTGTGCTGTGATATAATTCCTGCCAAGTGTTACAGCTGCCACTAGAGTCACCTTATGCTAATGCAGGGAGTCGGCTCTTGGGGCTATATTGAAATGGCTGAAAACCCAACCTAAATTCCTCTAGAGGCTTGGCCTTGGCTCAGTGGTAGAGTCCCTGCCTTGAACTCCCCCAATGAGGAACTGGGCATGGCTTGGCAGGAGAGCAGCTTGCCCAGCCAGCATGCACAAAACCTTATGNACCATCTACACATTCCCTCCCAAAAGATTACAAGTGGTATGTGAAACTGATTCCTATGTCAGCTCTTTAGCTATAAGGGCGTTCCAGGTAAGCTAGGTCTAGGAGTCACCATTTGGTGGATTAATAGGGAAATATAGTAAGGGGGTAAAGACACACCTATGCTATGTTTACTATTGCTTTGCCTAAGATTTTCTCTGAGGCCCGTCCTCTCCACTCATTGTCTCTGCCTTCTGTGCTGAGATGGGTGCTTTGTGTTAACCCCACCCTGCAGTGTGCCCACAGGCACAGGGTGTGTTCATCCTCATGACAACACTCTGGGCTGTGATTGGTTTGATTTTTCTAGACAATTAAACTTTACATTTACTCTGACTGACTCCAGAACTAGTCTGGCCTTTGGCCATCTTGGCCAGGGGGAGGGAAGCTTTCCCAGGTAACAGCTGCCTGGAATGCAGCCTAGTGCTGGGCTGCCTGGGGCAACCTGACCTTGTGCAGCTCTGCCTGCCCCACCTCCATCACACCCTCTGGTGACAGAGGAATGGGTGCTGTTGGCTCTGGGAGAACTATGCATGGAGAAACAAACCTGGCCTGTGCCACTGACCTCCCCAGTGCATCAGGGTTCAGAGTTAGGCTTCACAGCAGCCAGCACTGTATGCCTGGTTATCTTCTGTGTACAGGGTAGAAATTCTACCAACTCAGGAGGTGTGTGTCATGAAAAACCAGACCAATCTTTCCTGTGCACTGTTGACCTTCCTTGGGTCAGTCACTCAGGAACACAGACAAGCCTATGTCCCATTTGTCTATTCTTTCTGTCATGTACACTCCCCTGGGCACACACCTCTAAAGCCCTGGCCTGGCCCTGGCCAAGCTGGAGAAGTGTTCACTGTCATGTGTGCATAGAGCTGGGTGGAAGGTTGGCCTGAAAAGTATCCCCTTACCTGGGGCAGCNACAGTGCTTGTTGGAATTGTGTTTCCACACTAGCCCCTCCTACTCCTTGCATCCCTGTCCCTTCTCTTTTTTATACCCTATTCTGCATGTGGCTTGGTGTTTGTGTGTGTGTGTGTGTGCTTGTTTGTGTTGCCNACGTGTGTGCAAAGGCCAGAATGTAACCTCCAGTGATGTTCTTCCTCGGGTGCCATCCACTTTAGTTTGTTAAAAATTATTAGTAATCATTGTGTTTGCACACTCATGTTGTGAGTGTGGGTAATCTATGCTGTGGTGTGCATGTGGAGGTCAGAGGACAGCTTTGTGATTTCATTTCTCTCCTAAAATCTTTTCACCTACTGTCTGCCTCCCTAGCAATGGGATTGCAAATATGTACTACCACACCTATTTTTTGTTTTTATTTATTTATTTATTTATTTTTATTTTACATGCCTGTNTGTATGTCTATGTAAGGGTGTTGGATTCCCCCAGAACTGGAGTTATAGACAGTTGTGAGCTGCCATGTGGGTACTTGGAATTGAACCAGGGTCCTCTGGAAGAGCAGCCAGTGCTCATAGCTGCTGAGCCATCTCTCCAGCCCCTCCTTTTTGTTTTCTAAAAAGATTTTTATTTTATGTCTATGAGTGTTTTGCCTGCATGTTTTTGTACCACATGTGTGCAGTGCCCATGGAGGCCACAAGAAGGTGTCAGATAGTGTAATTCCAGTTCCAGGGGACCCCACATCTATGGCAAAAAAAAAAAAGGAAAGAGTGCTGTTTGGATAAATAAATAAATACCCAATCCTCTGAAAGAACAGCCAGTGCTCTTAACTGCTGAGTTATCTCTCTAGCCCATGATTGTGTTTTAATGTGGGTTCTGGGTTTTGAACTTTGTGCTTTCATGATAGACACTGCTCAAACTCAGAGGTCCACCTTGATTTGGAGTACTGACTAAAGACGTGCGCTACCACAGGTCAAAACCTACTTCTTAGTTGGGTGTGGTGGTGCACACCTTTAATCCAAGCACTGAGGAGGCAGAGGCAGGCTTATTTCTGTGAGTTAGAGGCCAGCCTGGTTACAGAACGAGTTCCAGGACAGACAGGGCAATACAGAAAAACCTTGTCTTGAAACACAAACAAAAAACCCTAAAACAAAACAAAAAACTACTTTTAATTGGCCATTCATCTGTTCATTCATCTAGTAGGTATTAGCTTTTGTGTTCAGNACTTCTTATACTGTATCTGCAGATGTATTTGTGCTTTTTTGCAAGTAGAGCTGTGTAGGATAAGGAAAGCAAAGGAAGTTTCCTGGTCTGGAGACCTGAGAAGAGAACCATTGCTTTACCTGGCAAGGACAAAAGAGCTTAGGGTGACCTCATAGTCCTCAGATGCCACAGGGCAGGCAGACTGGCCGCAACCACTTCCCAGCTTCTCTGCTGACAGCGGATCGGCTGCCTTGGTTTATAAAAGGATGATCTGGTTGAGCTCCTGGGCCAGCTATCTCCATGACAGTGGGTGATCTGCACTGGTGACAGCCATCATGACTACTTCTGCATTAAGCGTTGATGGTGGTCACTTCCACCTCCATGACACAGCAGAGAAGGACTTTGATCCCTCTGGACCTGCTTCACAGATGTACTGTGAACAGCTTGCTTTCAACACCACCCCTCCATGGGCTGCCTAGCCTTACCTAGGGGTTCTATCAGTCTTCCTACACTGGGAATGTTAGAATCTCTCTTAGACAGATGAGAGAACCAAGACCCAGGGTTGCAGCTGAACAGTGGTCCTCCTTGATCAGAGATCCTTTAGCCCTTTCCCAGCCAGGTGGCTCCACAGTGATCTAGCCACACAAGATAGAGAGGAGAAACCTTTGGTGGCCAGTGGTTTGGAGGCAAGGTTNCTGCAGGGACTGGAGATGGAAGGTCATGGGACACAGGGGTGTTTGTAAAACACCTTACACCCCATCCCTGTGCATCAGCCGGTCTCCTCCCTCCCAGCACTCACTGCTTCAGTGTCCTTGTCTTCTTGCTGGCTGCCTCTCACCCCTGCAGGCTCTCAGCATGTGAAGCAAGACTCAGTACTTGTGTTCACAGCTGGACCCTGCCCCTGTGCTTGGTGTACTGGCTGAGGCTGGGTGGGCTCAGGGTTTCATCTTGGTCTTGGGGAAGGGGGTGTGTGTCCCTCTCCCCCAGCCCTCTTCTCACTGCGGAATGGCTCTTCTGGAAGGTGAAGGGCCCTGCTGTACTTGGCAGTGTTAGGTGATTTAAGGAAAGACGACTTCATACTTGGCCCATGTGTGTGCTTCCCAGCAACTGTCCGAGGTGGGCAGCTCTAGTTGCTCCTCTAGGAGTAGCAATAATAGCCTCCTGTTGGGAAGGTGAGGGTGTGGGGTGCTGTTGACCATTTGTCCTACCTGGAGAAGTAGCTACTTTTTAGTATCACCCTGTTGCCCCTCCTCCCTCTCCTTATGCAAATAGAAGGTTCCACTGGAGAAGAGCATCCCTTCAGGTCTTGCCCACTCCTGCTGGCCTCTCTAGCCTACAACCTAAGGCATCAAAGGATTCCTGCTTGCCCTGTTGCTTTCTAGACATGGGGTAGGGAACAGTGACCTTCAACTTAGGTATAGACAATTCCAGGCATTTGGACCTGAGTCTCTGTGCTTCCATACACTGATCTCCTGGTGGGCAGGGGTAGGGGACAAACCATTAAGACCAGTATCCTTCCTTTAAATGGAGTAGCCCCATTTGCCTGGCACGGGGCCAGAAGGCATAGGCAGCTGTTACTTGAGGAGTGTAACAAGCTCCACTGTGCAGTGGGAACCTGTCTAGAAAGTGTTAGAAAACCTCTGGGAGGAAATGACAAGGACACAGGGGAAGGGCAAGGGTGTTTGTGTGCAAGAACAGCAGCACAAGAGAGAACTTTTGCCCGTACTCAAGGGATGGAGAATGGGGTAAGCTGTAACAAATCTTAAAATGGTCTCAATAAGAAACCCAGAGCCAGATATTGGAGGTAAATGCTGAAAGATCAGAGAGACAAAGAAACAAGCCACTGCCTTGTTTCACCTCTCCAACTCCTCAGTCTGGAAAGGCCTCAGCTGAAAAAGCCTCTACCTGAAAGGGACACTTCTGCTGAAAAGCCTTTATTTAGTTCCTGTCTCTTCACGCCTTATACCTTTCTCCACTGAGCCATCACTCCCTGGGATTAAAGGCGTGTGTACTTCCCAGTACTGGGATTAAAGGTGTGTGCCACCACTGCATGGCTCTTGTTTTCTCTCCTAGACTGAATCAATCTCATGTAGTCCAGGGTGGCTTTGAACTCACAGAGATCCTGTCCCAGGATCCTGTCACAGGATCCTGTCCCAAGTGCTAGGATTAAAGGTGTATGCCACCACTGCCTGGCCTCTGTGTTTAATCTAGTAACTTATTCTGTTCTCTGATCTTCAGGTAAATTTTATTAGGGTACACAATATATCACCACATTAGCCAGTGAGCTAGTGGCTGGACCAGGCAGGGTTCAGTGAAGCAGAGGATGCTACAGAGGGCCTATGAGTCCCATGTGGATTTAGGACTTCTTACTGAAGACTCTTAGAAACCAGGAGGCCATTAATGTTATTTTTCTGTTTGCTTGTTGGAGTTTTCAGTGAGATTTTTTTGTTACTTTGTGTATATGCATGGATGTACATATCCTGGCACATTGTGTAGAGGTCAGAAGCCAAATTTGGGAGTTGCTTCTGACCTTATTCCTTGTTAAAGCAGAGTATCATTGTTTCTGCCAATATACACTATACTCCTCCAAATCAGCTGGCTTGTGAGCTTCTGGGTGATTCTCCTATTTCTGCCTTCTGTCTCCCTGCAGGAGTGCTGGAATTACAGATGCTGGCCATCTACCCAGCTTTTCATACACATGAAAAAGTCTAGGGATGGAACTCAGGCCTGCAGGCTTATATAACTACTGCTTTTACCCACTGAGTCATCTCCCCAGCCCACTTTGTGTTTTGGATATAGGGTCTCCTTCTGTAGTNCAGGCTGACCTGAAACTCATCTTGTATCCCATGTTGGCCTCAAACTCAGGGGTGATCCCTTAGCTTTAACTTCCCAAATGCTAGGGAGTAGATGAGCCCCTACACCCAGCATGTTTGTTTTGAGAAGGGTTTCATTATTGCTACTCAGGTTGATTTTGAACTCATGAACTCAAGTGACCTCTGTCTCCTGAGTATGCACAGTGGGGAGGATATTGAGCAGAGGAGAGCCCAGCAGTTGGGCTGAGTTAGGAGTGCATGACTAGTATGGTAGATCAGAAAGTTACCAAGGCTTGGCATGTCCTCTGGGACTATCTGGTCAGGGGTTCCTGAGCCTCAGGGTCCTGTAGATTCTTCTGTTCTGGGGAGGCAGCAGGTCTAGGACAAGTGTTAGAAGAGTTCTCTGGAGCCGGGCGGTGGTGGCGCACGCCTTTAACCCCAGCACTCGGGAGGCAGAGGCAGGCGGATCTTTGTGAGTTCGAGGCCAGCTTGGGCTACCGAGTGAGTTCCAGGAAAGGCACCAAAGCTACACAGAGAAACCNAGTGAGTTCCAGGAAAGGCACCAAAGCTACACAGAGAAACCCTGTCTCGAAAAACCAAAAAAGAAAAATTTAAAAAAAAAAAGAGTTCTCTGGCAAGTACGGAACAGGGTAGCTTGCATCTCCAGCCCATCCACCTCCACCCAGTTCCCTTCCATGTCTCCTAGCTTAAGGATCTTCCTGGTGCTGCCCATGGCTATAGGAGCCTCTAGGTGCTGGAGCTGTATGTCTGCCTAGGCCTCATGCTGCTCCTCAGCTCGGCAGCCCTCCTTCTACAGCAGTGGATCTCAACCGCTGTCTCCAAAGATATTTACAGTATGATTCATAACAGTAGCAAAATACAGTTAAGAAATAGCAACAAAATATTTTCTAGTTGGGGTCCCCACAACATGAGGAACTGTGTAGGACTGAAGCATTAGGAAGGTTGAGAACCACTGCTCTACAGGGTTCGTGCACTCATTGAGAGGTTTTTCCCAGTTTCCCAGCCACACTGGCTTTGGTGCCTCTCCTGACTTGAATAGCTTAGTGCCATGGGTCCCTCAAGTCTGTGATGGGAAGTGGATGTTCTCATTATCTATGTCTGGTAAGTAAATGAGGAAGTGAGTAGAAAGAGGGCTTAACACCACACCTGTAATTCTAGACATGGCAGTCCTGTGAAGTAAACCTTGCCCTCTACCTGGTTTGTCAGTAAAGTTGTATTGACACAGCCGTAGTTATTTGTTTACTTATTGAAGTCTGCTGCAGGCCTAATTGAGTCATTGTGACACAGATCATCCTTACGGAAAAATTTCTTTCTTTTTTTCTTTTTTAATAACAATGCTGGGGATGAGGCCCAGGGCTGAACACATGCTCTGCAGGTTTTACCACTGAGTTTCACTCCTAGAATAGATGTAATATATATTTACTGTTTGGCTCTTCTTTAGAGAAATGTGGCCACTCCAGGATGCTGTCAAGTCCTAGCACCTTGGCCAGGAGCAGTAACTCTGAAGACAGTCACCAGAGTCCATCTCCCTGTGTAACCTTGAATAAGATCCTTACCCTCTGAGCAAGTTGGTGACATAATGAGGACATAGGGGCCTTTGTAAAGTGTTAGGTGGCTGCCTCGTGGCAGAAGTTGGACGTTTATGATGTGGATAGATGAAGGACTTTTTTTGTAGGGAGCAACATGGGCTGTCTTGAAGGTCTTCCTATCATGGGGAATCTGTTTATGTCCCACTTGCCCTGTGCAGCTGTCCTCTGTCATCCTAGACTCTCATTTCTTGGCCACAGAACTTGAAATGATCAGGCTCTGATGGCCAGGACCAGGGTCCTCAGCATTGTTCTAACCCCTCAGTTCAGGGCCCATTCTTTGTGCTCTATTTGAGACCAATTTGAGAATCCACCCAAACAAAGGCTGTTCCCACCCATAACCTGCCATTCCTGTTATCGCTTAGGATATCGCTTCTGGAGAAAGAAATGATAACTCTGGCCTGAGCTTGACTGGTGTGAACCAACACATCCCGTGTGTGTGTGTGTGTGTGTGTGTGTGTGTGTGTGTGTGTTATATGTGCACGTGTTATTGTTGGTATGCATACATAGGCACATACTTGCATAGAGATAAGAGGAGGACATCGAGTGTCCTGCTTTGTCATCCTACTTCATTCCCTTGATACTGATGAACCTGGCCAGCTGGGGTTCTAGGCATGCATGTAGTCTCTGCCAAAGGAACATTTTGTTTGCTTTTGGTTTATTTTTGTAGAGATGGAACCCAGGATTTTGCATGTGCCATGCAAATTCTTCAGAGCCAAGCTTGTACTCCAGGCCACCTAAAGTGGGGGACTGTGGTACAGCTGGTTTGTTAGCTTGCATGGGTATATCAGAAAGGTTCCTGGTGCCTCCTGTGTTCACAGGATAGGCCTGGAGGGCTGGCTGTGATGCTCAGAGAATGCTGACTCCTTCATGTGTGCTTTCAGATCTCTCAGCCCAGGTAGCCCTGGCCCCGGCCCTGCCCTCTTTGCCACCCACCACAGATGTTAAGGTTGCCTGCTTGGTTTCAGGTTGTAGAGGAGCACCTAGGGCAACCATTACAAGCACTCTAGGTCTTATCATCATACAGACCCAGCCCAAAGATCACCTTTATCTTCTGTCCCAGGAGGGGCNTAGTCCCAGGCACCAAGCCAGAATCCCTTCCAGGAGCCCTCTTGGAGCTAGAACTAGAAGCACCTTGCCTTGGGTCCCTGTGTCTGGGACAGAGGGCAATCAACACACTTACCCTGAGTCAGGCTCTGCCCCTAGAGCCTGACGCTTCCCTAGGCTAGACAGAACGACAGGGGAGCCAGGGTCCCTGTGAGTACTGTAGGCCCCCTTGCACCCTACTGTCAGGTAGAGATCAGTTTTCTTTCTCTATTGAAGTCCCATAAACTAACACGAACCATTTTGAGGTACAATTCAGTGGCATTGAGCTTGTATGGTGTTATATTACTGTGACCTTTAGCTATCTCCAAAACCCTGTCATCACCTCAAAGGAAACCCCACACCAGGAAGCTCTTGCTCCCCCACTGCCTTCTTGGAGCCCCTGGCAACTGAAAGTCTGTCCCAGCCACCTCAGTTTATCCTTCCTGCTGTTCCATTGAATGCAGTATTTATTGCACAGCATTTCTGGTAGTGTTCCAGGCTGTAGCTGGTCTTGACTTTGTTTCTCTCTATGCCTAAATAATACCATTATCTGATTCTGTTTATCTGTTGATCAATTGATGGAATTTGAGTTGTNTCTAGTTTTGACTATTGGAAATAAATAGTCCTCTGCCTCTGTCTGTCTCCCTCTCTCTTTCTCTGTATTTCTGTGTTGTATTTCCTTCTAATTTCTGATCTTCCTGTCTCTACCTTCTGAAGGCTTTTTTACAGCTGTGCAGCACTCCTACTCCTTTATGTAGTTTATGCTGTGCTGGGGATAGAGTCTAGGGTTTCCTGCATTCTAGGCAAGCACTCTACCAACTAGCCCTGACCACAGCATGTTCTTTTTTTTCTTTGAGGTCTTGCTGTGTGTCCAGGTTGGCCCTTGAACTCCCGGGCTAAGATTCAGCAAGCCTCTTGGCCTCAGCCTCCTGACTGACTGGGCTACTGCTGCAGCCCCCATATCTGACTATTTGCAAACAAGCATTAGTTTGAAGCCCTGCCTGCTGTTCTTTGCAGGGATATACATGGGAACAGAGTTGCTCTGTCAGGCGGTCAGTGTACTCACCTGGCCACATCCCCTCTAGAGATGTTTGCTGGGCTTCATTCTTCCACACATCTCCATCACTTGCTTCATGTCACTATTTAAATTGTAGACATTTTGTAGACACTATGAGAAGTGATATCTCATAGACAGTTGTTGGAGTTGTTTATTTTCATTTTTGTTCTGTTGTGTTTTTTTATTGCTGTGATAGACTCCAGGGCCTTATACTTTCGAGGTAAGTGCTCTGCCTCTTATTTTTTTTTTTTAAGGTCAGGGTCTTAATGTGTAGTTCAGGGTGGCCTGGAATTCAAGAGTCTCCTAATTTCGAGTTCTAGAGTTCTGAGGGACAAGCATGCTCCTGGGTCATTTTCTTTGTTTTGTTTTTGAGATGGGATCTTGCTATGTTGCCCAGGCTGGTCCCAAATTGCTAGTCCAAGTAGGGATACTTCAGCTCCCCACGAATTTATAATTTTAAATTTCTTTTTTTTTTTAAAGATTTACTTATTTATTATGTATACAGTGTCCTGTCTGCATGTGTCCCTGCAGGCGAGAAGAGGGCACCAGATCTCATTACAGATGGTTGTGAGCCACCATGTGGTTGCTGAGAATTGAACTCAGGACCTTTAGAAGAGCAGTCTGGATTCTTAACCGCTGAGCCATCTCTCCAGCCCATAATTTTAAATTTCTAAAAAAATTACAATTTATGGGCTGGAGGGATGGCTCAGTGTCTAAGAGCACTGACTGCTTTTCTAGAGGACCGGGGTTCAACTCCCAGCAACCACATGGCAGCTCACAGCTGTCTGTAATCCAGTTCCAGGGGATCTGACTCCCATGGCAAAACATAAAATAAAAATTACAATTTACAGTTCTCATACTCTTAGTTTCATAGCTAGGAATCCGTTGCCAAATGAAAGTCACAGATTTATCCCTGTGTTTCCTACAAAGAGCCCTGTAGGTGTGTTGTTGTTGTTTGTTGTTGTTGTTTTAAGGTATGAGTGCCCTGTTGGCATCATATCCCATTATATAGATGGTTGTGAGCAGCCACCTTGTGATTGCCGAGAATTGAACTTAGGACCTTTGGAAGAGCAGCCAGTGCTTTTAACCACTAAGCATCTCTCCATCCCCACCCTGTAGGTTTTTAAATTACATTTTTAAAATTTATTTGTATATGTGTACACATGTGGATATCAGAAAATGACTGCTTTTGGAAGTCAGTTCTTTCCTTCCACCATATGGATCCCTGGGTTTGAACCCAGGAGGTCAGGATTGGCAGCAAGTGCCATTACTCTCTGAATCATGAGACTTTCACCAACCTAAGAGTCTTCTAGTTTGAACTCTTGTTTGGGCCAGAGTCATTTGAGTTCTAGTGTGAGGTCAGGATCTAGTTGCATGGTTTTCCAAGTGAATGTCCAGATGTTCCAGTGTTCCTTACTGGAGACACTTGTCTCTCCATTGGCACCCTTGTAGGAAGGGTAAATGGCAGGATTTATTTCTGTGTTCTGTTTCTATTCTGCAGGTCTATCTTGTGCTTTTCAAAGACTCTATTTTGATTACTGAAGCCTTATGTGACTCTTTTGAATCGGAGACTCCTCTGACTAATTGTTCTTTTTCATCCTATTTTGGCTACTCAGGGTGCCTGGAAACATGTCTTCAGCTACATTTCCACCAGCCTTTTTTCTGTTTTGCTACTTATTTGGGGAGCCATGTGAGAGCAGCAACATTGGTCCAGTGAACTTCCTCACTGCTACATTTGTGTTGGAGGAATAAGGATGTTCTGGGGCAGTGACTGTAGCTCGGTTGGTAGATTACTCACCTAACAATGCACAGGGCACAGGGCCCTGGGTTCTATCCCAGCACCACATAAACCAGGCAGACGGTACATACCTGTAACCTCAGCACTTGGTGCAGTGAAAGTGGGAGTTCAAGGTCATACTAAGCTGCACAGAGTTACAGGTTAGCCTGGGCTACTTGAGATCCATAGAGCCAGTGTCTTATTTCACACCATCTGTCTGGTGTAATGGATCCAAGCCTGGGTCTACTGGGTACATACTAGCTGCCTCTCCTGTATCTCCTTCACTCTAGAATCGTTCTCAGTGGTTTCTCTCACCTGATGTTGACCATTTGAAAAGACCTGGCAAGTTATATTGTAGGCTGGTCCACTCCATGTATCTGCTGGTGTCTGCTATCCCTTCATGAGTTAAGGTCAAAAGTACTTCATTTGGACATTGGAGATGGCTCAGTGTGGGGAAGGTGCTATTGCACAAGCCTGACAACCTAAGTTTGATTCCCAGAGGCTATGGTATACCATAGAGGAAAGAACCAACTTCTGAAGGTTGTCCTCTAACTTCATGCTTGCCAGCATGCACAGGTGCGTGGACACACACGCATACACACACACACACACACACACACACTACATATCAATAATAAAATTTAAAAATTTCAAAGCTGGAATAGTACTACACAGGTGCCGTGGGATAACAGCACTGCCAGATCAGTCTGTCCTTTTCCTAGGGATATTGGCTTCATCTTTCAGTATACTGGACACAGTCATTGCCCCTGAGAGCAAAGGGCCAGCCCAAAGGGTCATGGGTACTTCCATTCTGACAGCTATAAAGTCCAGTCACAACCCCTTGTAACTTAGAAGGACCCAAACAAATGCCCTTTTGGCAGAGCCAAGACTCCAGAGCCCAACCCCTTCATTATCCTTTAGTTGTTGTCTAGGTCTTCTCAAGAATGTCTTTGCCCCTCCTTAAGGATGGCTCTGCCTATATTCTCCCCACCTGTTGGTTCATACGGGTACAGGAGGTCTCTGGGGGCACAGGCCTTCCCCTGGGAATATGCTTGTCTTCACCTATGAGACACAGAGCTCCTGAGGTTCCTGGCAATATCCCTCCAGTGCAGTTGTCCCTTACCTCATCTTCACTGAGACATAGGCAGGTAGAGCACTTTAAAGTGTTTACAAGGTACCCCAAAAGGATGGGGGGGCAGGGACACATTAAAGCAAGGCAGTCACCAGGGCACCTTTGCTCATGCCAACATCCCCCTCTCTCTTGCAGATGAAGATGTGTGTGTGTTCAAGTGTTCAGTGTCCCGAGAGACAGAGTGCAGCCGTGTGGGCAGGCAGTCCTTCATCATCACACTGGGGTGCAACAGCGTCCTCATCCAGTTCGCCACACCCCACGGTATGTGTTTGGTTCCATGGCGGAGCCTGGGAGATGGGGAGATGGTCAGTTAATAGAAGTGTTTGCCACACAAGCATGAGGACCTGAATTTAGTCCTTAGGACCACATGAAAAGTTAGACTTGGCAGCATGAGCTTGTAATATCAGATGGAGAGAGAGAGAGAGACAGGCATATCCCTGCAGTTCACACTGGCCAGCCAGCCTTGCCTCATCAGACCTCCTCAGAAAAAAATGTGGATGATTCCTAAGGAACGACACCCAAACCTGACCACTTGGCTCCACATCCACAGGCTCCACCACCACATGAACACACACTGTGCACTTGCATATGCTGAATACACTTATAGCGCTTATAGCCCCAACTGCTGAGGAGGCTGAGGCAGAAAGAAGGATCCCTGCTTAAAGACATGAGTATAAGTTATCGTCATAGCCTGGTNTGGAGTATGGTGGCACATGTTCACTGTCTCAGCTTCCCAGAAGGTAGAGCATGAGGATCGCTTGAGCACAAGAGTTTGAAACTAGCCTGAGCAGCCAGCATAGCAAGATCCTTGCTCCAAAAAAAAGAAGAAGGAAAAAACCAGCTCCATGAGGAGACATGTCCTCAGTAAGGATGTATTCTTGGTGTTAAGCAGATGCCCTGCCCTGGCACCTCACTGGCTGCTGTGGATCCTCTGCGTCTCACTTCTTTGTCCTTTCCTCCAAAAGGGGCATCCTGACTCTCTTGCCATACCTAAGCTCTCAGAGCGCTGATTGGGTTAGGCCTGAAGCCAGCTTTCTCAGCTATGGCTAGGATCCCATGGGAGGGGTGAGATGGGGCCATAGTGGTAGCAGAGGCTTCATTCTCATTAAAGAAGCTCCTAGGGGCTCTGAACAGGCCTGTCATTAGATATGACAGGGACACTAAGGTTGTTTAGGAGGGCAAAGCTGGTGCCAGACCTATGAATGTCCTGTGACAGCAGGACTTGGTCAGTGGAGGGCCTGGGTGAGTCTGGTGACTGGTACAGGGGAGGGGGCTGCTGGTTTCCCAGAGCCCTTCACTGTCTCCCCAGAAGGTTACCTGTGCCTCTAGTAGAGCTGTTGCCATGTGGAGCCCTGTTGCCTTGTCACCTGCAAAAGCATCCTCAGGCCTCCTTTCCTTCACTCACCCCTCATCTCCTTCCCTTCTTTGTGATCCTAACTCGGAGGAAGTAGAGGCAGAAGTATCAGGAGTGCAAGGCCTGCCTTATCTATGTTGCAAGTTTGAGAAGGAGCCTGGGCTACATGAGACACTGTCCCAAAAAAATTGTTTTAAATTTGAGGGACTAAGATGTAGCTCATTCGGTGAGTGCTTGTCTGACATGCTTGAAGTCCTAGCCCCATCTACAGTCCCAGCACTCAAGAGGTAGAGGTAGGAGGACCAGGAGTTCAAGGCCAGCCTGGGCTTCTTGTCTG
>LZPO01020470.1:1459501-1470714 GCA_001675575.1 Neotoma lepida
CCTTCTTTGTGCAGAACCAAAGAGGTATTATATGGCCTTAAAAATTATTATTCAATATTATAATCTGGTTGTACTCAAAGATTAAAACTACAGGGCCTTAAAAATGGCAATAGATACAGATGTTGCTGCCCTAGAAAAATTTGTTAGTTAATGATTCTTAGGTCCCAGTACCCTTAAACCCCTGGGCAGATAGGACACATGATTGGGTCCTGTCATTGGTACTTGTGAAGGAGGGTATATGGGGAGTGGGGGCCCAAAACAGCTTGACCACACAGCTGCCATGACAGGCTTAGAGGCCCAGACACAGCTTCTGGCAGGCAACACTTGGACCCAGGAAAAGCCATAAGCTGACCCCACCCAGGCCTGCATCTAAAGGGACATACTTGACATTCCAAACATTCCCTAGACAAATGTCAGCCAATCAGGGTCCTGAACCCTGGAAAACCTGGGGATTTTTTAATCTCTACATTTAAAGTGAGAGACATAACATTGGGTTTTTAAAGTGGCTTTTGGGGATCTGAACTCAGGTCTTCATGCTTACATGGCAAGCACTTCACCCACTGAACAATCTTCCCAGCCCCCAAATTCATTGTTAAAAAAGAAGTGTTAGGGACTGGAGAGATGGTTTAGCAAATGAAGATCTGCTGGACAATCTGATGACCCGAGTTCAATCCCTAGAACCCACACAAAGATCTAGAAGGAGAGACCCAACCCCACAAAGTCCCTCTGACCTCCACATTCATGCTGTGGCATGTGCTTCCACACACAGTATAGACCAGTAATAAGAAGTAAAATTTTGGTTTTAGGGTTTTGTTGTTTTTTTGAGACAAGGTTTCTCTGTGTAACTCTGGCTGTCCTGGAACTTATAGACCAGGCTGGCCTCAAACTCACAGAGATCTGCCTCCTGAGTGCTAGGATTAAAGGGGTATGCTACCACCCAGCTAAAAATATGTTGGAAATACTACCACCAGGAATTACCATCCACATTAGATTATAAGTCTGGAGACAGGGACAGGAGAGATGGCTCAGCAGGTAAGAGCACTGGCTCTATTCCCCACACAGCAGCTCAGAACTGTCTGCTACTCCAGTTTGAGGAGATCTGAAACCCCCTTCTAACTTCTGTGTGCACTAGGCATGCCAGTGNTGCAAATACATATATGCAGGCAAAACACCCATACACATAAAACAAATTGCTAGGGAGGGGTGTTTGGAGAGATGGCTCAGTGATAAAGACCTCTTCCTGAGGACCCAAGTTGAATTCCCATTGCCCACATAGCAACTCAAAACTGTCTGCTATTCCAGTCCCAGGGGATCCAAAGCCCTCTGAGGGACTCCTCAGGTGTATGGACAGACATACATGCAGGCAAAACACCCATAGATATAAAAGTAAATAAATAACAAATCCTGGAGGTAATGTGGCCTGGGGTTAGTTCAGTCTCAGGGAGTTGTAGTCGTAGTTAGATTTTTTTTTTTTAAATTTATTATATATACAGTGTTCTGTCTGCATGTATGCCAGAAGAGGGCACTAGATCTCATTACAGACCGTGTGGTTGCTGGGAATTGAACTCAAGACCTCTGGAAGAACAGCCAGTGCTCTTAACCTCTGAGTCACCTCTCCAACCCCTGTAGTTGGATTTTTCATTGGGCCACCAGCTCACAAATATTGACACAGAGACTTATTATTATTTATGAAAGCTCGGCCTTAGCTTAGGCTTGTCCCATTACCTCTTATACCTTAAATTAACCCATTTATTTTAATCTACGTTCTGCCAGGTGGCTTGTTACCTCATCTCTCGGTACTGCCTATGCTACTTCCTCCGAGTCTGGCTGGCAACTCCACCTTCTTCTTCCCAGAGTTCTCTCTACCCAGAAGTCCTGCCTATACCACCTGCCTAGCTATTGGCCATTTAGCTTTTTTTTTTATTTACTTACTTTGTTTGTTTGTTTTGGTTTTTCAAGACAGGATTTCTTTGTGTAGCCTTGGCTGTCCCGGAACTAGCTCCATAAACTCCTCAAACTCAGAGATCTGCCTACCACTGCCCAGCCTCCTGGCTGGCTTTTAATTAGTATTAGTTAATTTGCATGTATCTGTGTATATGATGTGTGTAAATGTGTGTGTATGCATAGGAGTATGGAGGCCAGAAGCTCTTCACCTCATTTACTGAGAAAGGGCCTCTCACTTGAACCCAGAGCTCATCAGCTGTGCTGGGCAGGCTAGCCAGTGTGCTCCAAGGATCCCATCTTCATCTCCTAATCACTGGGACTAGAGATCTGGACTCCAGTCCTCACACTTGTCTAGCAAGGATTTTATCCATTGAGCCAGTTCTCCAGCACTATTTTTTTTTTAAGTCTATAACTTGGTGGCCATTTTTCTAGGTTCCTCAATAACTTTTTTCTTAATATATTTTTATTCTTTGAGAATTTCACACATTTATACAATATATTTTTACATATTTGCCCCTAATGCCTCCCTGATTCATCCCCCATCCTGCCTCCTCCTCATTTTAATTTTTCTTCAATATGTTTAATCTACCCAATCCAATTTGTGCTGTCCATATACTTATGGGTGAGGCCATCCACCAGAGCATCCTGGTGCGATCTAAGGGATCGCACACACACCCTTAGAGAAAACTAGCTCTCCCTCACCCAGCAGTTATCAGTTGTTTATAGTTCCTCAACTAGGGGTAGGGCAACTGATTCCCCTTGCTGCTCCCCACCTTCTGAGTAACTTCTGTGTGAATCAGTTCAAAGGATTTCATAGCACTGTGTCCCAGGGAAGGGTGCTGACACCCTCTCCACATGCTTTTCTGGGTCCAGAGGACTCACCTGCTGTCTTCAACATTGAGGTGGTGTCCTTGTATCCAGTGCCATCCCCAGAGGCTATTGTGAGCTCCAGGTGGGTGTGAGGCTGTGTGCTCCCCACACTTGCAGGCTGTTGTCTGGGAGGAATGCCTAGGCCTGTCCTCCCCACATCCACCTGCAGTCATGCCCTCCTGTCAGTCAGAGTGGCAGTCTTGACTGTTCTTTTCCTTTCCTTCTCAATTGGAACATTGTATTGGGGAAAAGGAATTCACCAGTTCCCATGTGTCCCAAGGTAGACAAGTTGGGAAAGGCAGACAGGAAGAGCAAATGCCCAGGCCCTCTGGACTCTCGCAGAGGGCCATGGCACTGGCTTCCCAGTGATCTGGCTCCCCCTTTCCAGATTTCTGTTCTTTCTACAACATCCTGAAAACCTGCCGGGGTCACACATTGGAGCGCTCTGTGTTCAGCGAGCGAACAGAGGAATCCTCAGCTGTGCAGTACTTCCAGGTGAGTTAGCACCTATCCTGGGCCAGACAACCACCTGGTGTTATCCTCCCTACCTTCCCACAGGAGGTCACGCAGCACAGGGTAGGCCCACATGGGTGCTCATCCTGGCTCTGTCCCTTACTAGCTGCGTAGCCTCAGCAGGTGCTCACCGCTGGCTAGGCCTCAGTTTCCTCATCTGTGACGCCCAGTCCCCAGGTGTTTAGAGTAGTGACTGAACTGTAGCAATGTCCTAAACCCTTGGTGAGTGTAAGGCACTGTGTAAGCAATCTTCCATGCCGGCAGCATTTGGACTTTCCCAACAACTGTTATTATCCCCATTTTACAGATGAGAAAACTGAGGCTCAGAGAGGTTAAGTGACTTTCCTCCAAGTCACACAGCTCTTATGCAACAGAGCCACGATGGGAAAGCCAGGTCTGCCTGATGCCCAAGCCTGTGGCCCTGCCAGGTGCCATGCTGCCTCCTGATCGCCTGTTGTCTTACAGAGAGACACCGCACATCACCTGCCTGGCGCTCTGAGCACTAGGGTTTTGTTCCATCCATTCCTCTTCTTCTTTGGGGCCCTAAGATGGGACAGTTGGCCCCCAGATGTTAGAACCCCATCCATGACAAATTTTGTGATTTCTTGGGTGGCCTCCAGGTCCAGGTAGCATCTGTGTCCTTCAGCCATGACAACAGTGGAAGTGTCCCTTTTGGGGATTGCTCCTCAGATCCCTGCTCCCACTTCTGGAGCAGCTGGCTCTTGTTGGTTGGGTTCAGGCTGGAGGAGGGTACATGACCTCCCAAGGGAGGTTTATGCTGTCAGGCCCTCCTTCCATCCTAGGGTGGCCAGGGCTGTGGCAGTCTGTTGTGCCATGTGCCATGTGCTATTGGTGTGTGTCTCTGTTCCAGTTTTATGGCTACCTGTCACAGCAGCAGAACATGATGCAGGACTATGTGCGGACAGGCACCTACCAGCGTGCAATTCTGCAGAACCACACCGACTTCAAGGACAAGGTGAGCCATCAGGACAGAAAGCATGCTCAACAGAGGCTGCTGGTACTTAGTACCTGAGAGGCTGGGACAGGGGCCTCCCTTGCCTCCCTCCAGTTCTTTTACCTCCTTTCTTTCTATTTCTTGTTCTGAGTCAGCCCTCCATTTTCTTTTAGTTAAATTTATGTTCATTTTTCTACTTCCTATAGAGAACACTTTTGCCTCTTCTAACATGTCTTTGGTCATACTGTTTTCTGCCTCAGCTGTATTGGGTGGGGTATACTGTAACAAACATAAGTTTTACACAGAACCTAGCTCTAATGCCAGCACTCAAGAAATGTTACCAGGAGGGTCATCAACTACAGAATTGGAAATGCTTACCTAGCATGAAGAAGACTGACTTCCATTCTAGTGTTGTAGAAAAATAAAACAGCTTTCAATATGGAAGTTGATGTTTGGATGTGTTGTTATAAAACAGTGCGTAAGCTGGGTGTGGCGCCATGCACTTTTGATCTAGGCAGAGGCAGGCATATCTCTAAATTGGAAATCATCCAGGCCATACAAGGAGTCCCTTTCTCAAGGAAAGGGGTGGGGGAAGCTGAGAATAATGAAGCCACACCCCTCTCCTGGTCACACAGATGGCTTCTGTGGGGAGTAGTTGAGCTCTGCAGTAGTAGTGGACCCCAGCTGAGCCTTCTCTCATCCATTTCAGTTCTAATTTCAACTACCTGGAACAAGGGCAGAGCCCACAGGCTGGAGACTCCAATGATACAGAGCCCCACCCCTCAACTTTAAATATCAAGGGCCAGCCCCAACTGCCTTTACCAGGTCTTCTGACAGATGGCTCTAAGTTGGGGTACCCACAACAACTGTTTACCCAAGCAGCTCACAGAGCTCAGGGAAGCATGCTTGCCAGCTTACCACAGAGGATTCCAAAGGATGGGATGAAGACACTGGGAACAATACTAGAGTGAGTGGTCTCACTGCTTTCTGGAGCTTCTAGCTCCCCACTCTGCCTCAACTGACTTAATTCAGAATCCAGGCCTTTTCTGGCACTATTACTGATGGTGTGCTAATTGGCTTGGTGAGAAAATCCAGCAAGACCTGTCCACATATTCTTGGCCTTTTTGGTTAGAACCCTGTCTCTTATACACATCTAGATGTGTATAAGAGACAGCATTTAGCCTCAATCTTCCTACCTCAGCCTCTGGCGCCCTGCCTCACTGTGCCTGGACACCCCCTCCCCAACACCATCACTCCATCACCCCACTCCCTATACTTTTACTGTTGTTCAGTCCAGGTTGGTGGTACAAACCTATAGTCCCAACACTTGAGAGGCTGAAGCAGCAAAAGTCAGGAGGACAAGGCCATCCTGGGCTATGTGAGACTCAAACAAAAGGAGGGGGGAACTGCTGCTGTTTCATGCATGTGCAGTCTTTCTGGTCTTCCCAGTATTGTGTAATGTAGTCAACACTTTATGATCTAGGCTTTCCATTCGATGATCTGGCCCAGCTGTGGGGTAGATAGGCGTTCTGAGCACGTGTCTGGCCAGCTAGGCAAGGCTGAGGTGTTTGCTAGGTCAGGAATAGCGAATGTAGTTGTGCCTCTTATATGGTCCCATTGTGAAGGGAGGCACATCTCCATGGTTGTTTTTTTGTTTTTTTTTCTTTCTCCCTTTTCTATCTTTTTTATGTTGGAGAGGGGTGAATTGAGACAAGGTTGTCTGAGGTATCCCAGGCTTGCCTTGAACACACTGTTTCTACTTGTCAAGTGCTTGAATTACAGGTACTCTGCACTGTGTCCCATTTAGGGCCTCTATGTTCCATACAAGAAACAGCCTCCCTCCTCATCCTATGGCCCAGTATTTGTTTAGCCTTTTGCAGCAGTTGGGAGCTTGTGTTTCTGTTTTGTTGTGCCTTTTGAGACTGCCTCTCACTATGAGCTCAGGCTATCCTTTAGCTCACTGATCTTCTTCCTATGTGAGCCCATCCAGCACTGAGAACATGGGTGTGTACCCCTATACCTGCCTTCTGATCAGCATGTGTTGCAGGGGTCCTCACTGTGGGTCTGTGTGGATTTACCTTATCTTGGGCCTTGGTTGTGTTTCACCCCAGGGTTACTAGGCCCTAGAGGACTTACCTCAATCCTTCTCACATGTTTCCTGACTTGAGCCCAGGCAGAGCTTGGGGCCTTCAAAGCACATGCTCTTTTGGTGGCATTTTTGGCTCTACCAGGGTCTGGACCCAGTTCTACTTTCATCCAGAGCTTAAGAAGAACCCTCTGTCCTGGCAGCAGTGCTACCTCTGTACCTGCTACCGTACCTGGGCCATTTCTCCTTAGAAAGCCCACATATGCCACCCCAGAAACATATGTCCTCCTTATACTTAGGTGGAAACAACCACACATACCCAGAACATGCAGGGTTTGGCCAAGTTCCTGCCTGACCTCAGCTGGCTTTCAGGTTTGGACCACTCACCTGCCGAGCCAAGACTGCTTTGGGGGATAGTTAGCATCAGCACAGGACACAGTGCAGACAGAAGCCCACACCCTACTCTTTTCAAGGCTTCAGAGCCCTAGATGACAACCTCTCCATGCCCTACAGAGAGGTCTCTGGCCTGTACCCCAGATGCTCCAGCCACCTTCAGGCTGTAAGCAACAAACGCAGGCTCTTCTTCCCAGAAGCCTGGCCCATGGCTTTCTCTCCATGTTGACCCCAATCCTGCAAGGGGCAGCTCCTGAGAATGAGGACCTACCTACTGTCAAGCCTTATGCTAGCTCTGTCTCAGCTTCTCAGCAAGTGGGTGGGCAAGGACAATGAGTCTCTGGCGCCAGGACATTTCCTCCAACATCTCTCTTGTTTTTACCTCTCTGTTCTTCCCAGATCAGCCGTGTTTTAATCTTTAGATAGGGTCTCACTATGTAGTCTATGCTGGCCTTGAATTCATGGCCCTCCTGCCCCAACCTTCTCATTGCTGGGATTATAGGCATTTGCTACTGTGCAGGATTTTTATTTTATTTTATTATGTGTGAGCATTTGACTGTGTATCATGTGCATGCAGTACCTGTGGAGGCCAGAAGAGAGTATCAGATCTCCTGGAACTGGTGTTACAGGCGGTTGTGAACTGCAATGTGGCTGCCAAGAATTGAACCTGGGTCCTCTGGAAGAGTAACCATCTCTCCAGCCCCCTGAAAACAATTCTTTGGTTGACACATAGTAGTTCTGCTGTTATGTTGCTTGTGATGGGCATAGTGTGTGGTGGTTGGCACATCTGTAGCCTCATACACACATCATTTCCTCAGATTGTTCTGGACGTGGGCTGTGGTTCTGGGATCCTGTCATTTTTTGCTGCTCAAGCAGGAGCAAGGAAAATTTACGCAGTGGAGGCCAGCACCATGGCTCAGCATGCTGAGGTCAGTGTCCTGCTGGGGCCTAAGCCCTTCCTTTCTCATGTCCTTCATGTCTGTACCCACTGAGAGCCCCCAGGGGACCTGGGGACATCACTGCTGTTCTTTGTCTCTGGAACCAAGTGGTTACAGGCAAGAAAGGGGAGGCCCACTGGGACTGTGGTGGCAAAGCCACAGTGACTAACCAGGCATCCACAAGGATGTGCTCTCATGCCTCAGAAACAGAGTGGCAAAGACACAGCCCCCCTGTTAGGAATTGTGAGTCATAAACCTGAACTGTCCTGAGTACTAGCCGGCCTGAGCCCTATACATCCTGTGCAGATGACGACAGGATTTTGTTTTACTATTTCTTCCCCACCCCACCCCCCAACACTCACACACATACTCTTTTCATGGAAAAGTTAATTTTCAAGTTCAGAATTGAAAAGCTGCAGAGGGGTAAATACTGTGCTTTCTTCTCATATCCCTGGCTTCCTACTACTTAGGCCCTTTACCAGACAAAGAGAGTCCTCTGGGTCCTTCCAGACTGTTCTGTGGATACATTCATGAGCTTGGCTCCCCCTTCCACAGCCTATGTCTTATACAAACAGGGCACTGCCAGCTTGCTCCTGGATGTCCCCTAGCTGCAGATCTGGGACTATGAGCCTCAGTGCAGCCCTTTCACAGGGCTTCCATTGTAGTTCAGTCTCTCTTGACCAACTGCTTCTTCCTTCTCGTAACATGTGAGCCCCTTGATACACATGCCTTCTATCAGGCCCTTGCTGTGTGTGAAAGACAACTTGCCAGGACTAGGCTCTAGCTCTAGGGGTAAGCACTCCCCCCAGCAGCAGGGACATTGGAGCTTTTCCCCCATGATTAGGATGTCCTCAGGGAAAGCAGAGGGGCAACTCATGCCATTCATGAGCTGAGGGGTTGAAGAGGACCTATACCAAGCAAGTACAGGGAGCCTTCTCCCACCTCCTACAGGTCCTGGTGAAGAGTAACAACCTGACGGACCGCATCGTGGTCATCCCTGGCAAGGTAGAGGAGGTCTCATTGCCTGAGCAAGTGGACATTATCATCTCAGAGCCCATGGGCTACATGCTCTTCAATGAACGCATGCTTGAGAGCTACCTCCATGCCAAAAAGTACCTGAAGCCCAGTGGTGAGTGTCCCATGCTCAGGAGTACTGAGGCTGTTGCTGAGCCTTTCAACCACAATAGGTGGCCCCCTGGACTAGCCCCTCTGCTACCAACAGCCTATAGGTGGCTACTTGTCCTGTTGTCTATCAGTGATCTACATACAGAGAGTGGAGGTTTTTCTTACTTCCTACCCTAACCTAACCTGCTGGCTATGGCTTCTGGATCCTCAGACCCCCAAACAAGAGTGCCACTCACCCTACCAGGCATTGACAAGTCCCCTGTAGACCCAGAGAAAGGATCTGGCACCTCTCGTGTATGTTTGCCACAGAGCTGCCCCTAATAGGACAGAGATGGGAGTCCAGGGATGGGCTGGAACTCAGTTCTATTACTGGTGGTCTCCCAAGGGTTGTTAATCCCCAAACTGGAAACCTTGCCCAGGGCAATGTGGAGAGCCTACTCCCCTAAGAGCTAGGAAGTGGACAGGTAGAAAGATGCACGTGATATATGTAATGATGTATGAGGATGTACATGTGTGTTTCTGTGTGGTATTCACATGAAGGTGTGCATGGGTGTGTGTTCTTGGGTGAAGGTGTGTGGATGGTGAGGGTCTATGGGTGTGTAAATATGTGGGTGCATATTTGAGGGTGTGGGGTGTGTGATGTTTTATGGGTGTTTAAGGGTGTATGTGTTTACATGTTAGAGTCTGGGGGTGGTAGATGTGTGTATGAAGGTGTGAGATCTGAGGGTAAATAGGCAGGTAGTTGTGCACTGAAGGTGTGGTGTGTATGAAGGCATGGGTGGGTGTACACCTGTGTGTAGATGTATATACATGTATAAGGGCATGTGGATATATGTCATTTCCTGTCCATGTTCCTGGCTGACTGTCCATACCATACCTCTGGTTAAGTTCCTGCACCAAGTGGCATGTTGACACCTGCCAGTCTGTACTGGGATCTGTACTCTGCTCTGAGCACAGTAGTGCAGCCCATTTCTCTGATGAGTTCTGGGGATGTGTCTATGTCTGAATAGTTCTTTAAAGGCACAGGTATGTAGGTATTTGTGGGAGCTCAGGGACCCTGGTCTAGCAGTAGCCTCAGGTATAGATTAGCAACCAAGCAGGTGCTGCTGGCAGCCTTGGTACATGTGTTGCTTCCATGACTCCTCTGCCTAGGAGCCAATATTGGCTCGGTTCCTGTAGGCAGGGGTGGTTACAGTTCTCCATGTGTATAAGTGTAGGACTGCAGGCTGCCCAGCAGCTGCCCTGGGTCTTCCTTTTCTCCCCTCTCGCCCTATTGGTAGCTAAACATGTAAGGTGGAAGTGGCTGGCTGTTGTGTGAGGCCAGGCAGGGGTTAGGCTGGAGACTGCCTGTGAGGTGGTTTTCAACCACTCAGAAGACCCTTTGAGGATTAAAGAAAGGCAGCCTTCTGGCCTGCAGATGATGCCCCACCTGCCTCTGTCATCCCATTGGCAACAGTGGAGCATTCTAACCTAGTGTAGATTGTGAAGGAGGCCCACATCTGCAGGCCATGTATTCATCCTGTGCAGTCTTACCTTCCTCTGCAGGCCATGTATTCATCCTGTGCAGTCTTACCTTCCTCATATTTGCTTCTCCCTGCTGCCAACCTAGCCCCATTTTGCTTATTCATGAGTCTCAGAGGAGGACCCTCTACTTCTGTTTCTGTCGCATGCCAAGCCTGGTATTTGGGCAGCCCTGACTGAGTGATGCAGCTTAACCCCCAAACACACCATCTGGAGTAGTCTGGTACACTGGACACCAAGAGGCTCTTTCTTGCTTCCCAATGCTGGTGTTGGGACATTGGGATAGGCCCACTTACTCTTTGGGATGGGGAAAGGCCAGTGAGATGAGAGCAAGTGTGCTGATGAGCATAGAAACTGGTAGTAGATGAACTAACCCTAGTTAACTGATCCAAGTGCCTTGGCTCTACATAGGGAAATTTTGAACTGATTTGTGGATCATGGTTGAAAAATCAAAATCACCAAGGAAAAAAGCCTCTGAGGTGGTGGCACATGCCTTTAATCCCAGCACTTGGGAGACAGAGGCAGGTGGATCTCTGTGAGTTTAAGGTCAGCCTGGGCTACAGAGCGAGTTCCAGGACAGCCAGGGCTGTTCCCCAGAGAAACCTTGTCTCAAAAGACAAAAAGAAAAAAGAAGAAGAAAAAGACGGCTGTCCTATCAGAATTAGTCTGGATATGGTGGCACACTCTTAAGATCCCGGCATCTGGGAGCCTGAGGCATGGAGACCCCATCTCAAAAAGACAAACAAGCTAGGGTGATAGTGTACACCTGTAATTCCAACGCTTAGGTGGAGGCTTAGTCAGGAGTTTAAGGCCTGCCTGGGCTAGATGAGAGGTTACCCTCCTTTCTTCCCACCCCACCCCTCACCCA
>LZPO01020470.1:1482116-1492173 GCA_001675575.1 Neotoma lepida
TACAACATTCTTTATAGGTAGAATAGGCTTGGTGTTTTTCTACTGGATAACACTGAATCTTATCCAAACCTGAGCTTTCATGAATGCCACCTTTAGCTGTCTACTCCCAAATTGCTCCAGGGCCCTGAACTGCAAGTTTAGGTTTGAACTTCATGTGGGTGTCCTGAGCCTGTAGACCCTTGATCTTCTCATACCTGCCCAGCTTTTCCTGTGTACCAATGGCAACTTACTCTTGGTGGACTGGGTAGAAAGCCACTCTGGCCTTTCCTACTCCTCTCGGCGGTGAGGCATACTCTAGAACCAACCACTGTACTCAGCCTCCACTGTAATGTCTGCCCCCTGCCTGTTCTTGATGGCTTCTACCCTTAATTTCAACAGTGCCAGAGGAGAGCCTAAAAATACTTCACCAAGATCCCTTCTCACCACCATGTGGCACCACCCCTGACCCATGAACTCCCAGCTGCTCCTTCCATTCCAGTGACCTATGCCACCATGCAACTCAAGTTGTGTTTCCACCATGGGGCCCTCTTTCTGGATCCTTTTCTAAGCCTGTCTCCAGCAATGCCAACAAAACTTACTTGCCTACCTTACTCAGAGGCCTTCCTGACTTCCTTAAACCAGACAGTGATGCCACTCATCCTCTAAGTTAGCCCTACCTACCACCTTCTGCTTCCTGTCTTGGTGTCTCCCTCAACTAAACACAAATTTCACCCTTACTGCTGCTCTGCTCAGGGCCTGGCACAGTCCCATGTTTGTTGAGTGAATACTCCATTGTGGGGGTCCCACCCTCACTTTTCCCCCAGGGTACTCTTGAGTAGGGAGAAGTGAGAAATACTTAGATAGAAATATAGAGGGAAGAGAGACACAGGATAATCTTGGGANGGCCTGGATCAAAACTCTTCTGTCTCTGCTGAAGGGCTTTTAAAGGAATACCAAGGAGTAGAGCAAAAGACCTCCCCCTTGCTAAATCAAACATACCACATGGCACAGCCAAGTGCAGACCCTTCCAAACACCTGGTAACCATGCACATAGTCAGTCCATCCCGTTATGCAGCCCTGCCGTGTAAAGCAAGCTCAGATCTTACTAGAAAACCTCTGTGGACCCCAGCACTCCATTGAGTCAAACACACAGCATTATTTACCGTATAGATCAGGCCGATTTCTAAGATGGTACCGCACAAAGTTGTGGCCAGGGTGGGGCAGCAGTGAGCCTTTGATCCGGTCCAAGACCTGGAGAGCAAAGCCAGGGTCCAGAATGAGAATCCTAGCATTCTTAGAGGCATCACCCCTGTAGACTTCTACTGCCTTGCCACTACATCCTAACTGAACAAGCTCAGCTGTCCCCTCCAGGCTGTTCATGGTGTGTGTCCATGGCTTGTGGTCTTGGCCCCTAGCTCCTGCTTAACATGTCACTACTCTGAAGTTGGACTTTCACTCCTGCCACCTTTCTCTCAACTTCTCTTTTTATTTTATGTGCATTGGGGTTTTGCCATGGGTGTCAGGTCCCCTGNAACTGGAGTTAGACAGTTGTGAGCTGCCATGTGGGTGCTGGGAATTGAACCTGGGTCCTCTGGAAGAGCAGTTAGTGCTCTTAAACTGCTGAACCATGTCTTCAGCCCCTCTCTCAACTTCTTGCAGCCTCTCCCCCCATCTCCAGGATGTGCCTTCTCAGTAGATCTGATTTATTATCAGAGGCTAGCCTGTGTCCACATTCGTATCTGCTCATTCTACTCATTCCTCTCCTGCTCTGAGGTCTTCCGTGACTTCCCATTGCCTTAGGCCAACACCCAAACTTCAGCTCATTAATGAGTGGTGCCAGCTGTGGCCCTAGCTACACAGGAGGCTGAGACAAGAGGAGCACTCTTAAGTCTAGGAGTTCAAGGCCTGACTGGAAAACATACCAAAACACTGGCTTTAAGACACATACCCACCTACCAATCTCCATCTACTGTTACCTATTTTTGCCTTCCAGCCCCACCACACACACATTCCATCCAAATTCAGTGCCCCAAATATAGTGGCTGAACCCCATGCAACTCCAAGCCCTTGCCACCAAGTTCAGGCCTTACNTGGGAAGTGTCCACATCAAAGAAGCCCTGATAATAGTCAAACGTCCAGAATCTCGGCTGTGGCTTTTCTTCCTGCAGAAGCTACAAGACAGACTTTCAGAACCTGCCTGCTTACCTAGGATAAGGACAGAGGCACGGCATGGGGGCCCGGAGACTCACCAATGTCTTGTCACCCTCTTCCTCTACCTCTTCGGCTCCATAGCCAATACCTGATCCCACAACCACAGCCACGTGCTCCCGTGAGGTCAGCACATCACTTTGGCTAGTGGTGGCTGCAGCCGGGGTCTCTGCCAGGAGATTTGTGGCTTCCTCGAACTCTACGAAGAGGGAATATGGGCAAAGGTATTTGGAGTCTGAAAATTCCATTTGGCCCACTGCTCATCAACCTGGGCTGTGGTTGCCTCACTACCCTGCCCTAAGGACTGAGTTTCTTCAATTTTTGACGCAATTTAGTCCTGGGCAGACTTAGAGGGTCTGGTGTGCCTCTTTTTCATAGTGGTTTCAGGGATTGAGTCCGCCTGGGTTTGGGTCCCAGCTGCCTGTGGTTCTAGCCTAGNACAGGAGTAGGAGCTCAGACCACTTCCGGGGCCCACTCACCATGGAAGGCCAGTTCGTCAGCTGCTGCCATGATTCTTTAGAGGCGTCCCCGCATCGCCCTGTGGTCAGAACTGCATCAGTCCCACAGCCCTCCCCAGGACTGATGCTTCCGCCTCGAGCCCTGCCTGGAGGAGACCAGCTTCTCGGCCCTGCAGGTGCACCCCGCCCTCCTCACCTGAGTCGACCTAAGCTGGCGTGGCCCGTGCTCTGTGCGCGTGCGCGCGACCAGCCTGCCCGTCAGAACTCACCCTCCACGCAACTTCAACATCCGGCGCTAGTCCGTGTCCAATGAGAAACTACTTCCGGTAGCTTGCGCTTGCGCAGGAGCCACTCTCAAGCCCTTTTCATTCCGAGGCTATGTGTTTCCACTCGGCCAACGGACCGCCGGGATAGGATGGCGGCAGCCGCTCTGAGGAGATTCTGGTCNGGAGGACGCAGCGAAGCGGGAGGAGAGGCGAGTGGTGCCGCGGCGGGGGCGGCAAAGCCAGGAGTGTGGGCCCGACTAGGTGAGTAGTGGCAGAAGGCGGCAGGGTGGTGGCCCGAGTAGCTGGATCACTGTCACCGCAGCGCTTCTTTCCCCTCAGGCACCTGGGCCCGCTCGCTGCTTCGGGATTACGCCGAGGCGTGCGGAGACGCGGCGGCTGCGGCGCGTGCCCGGCCGGGCCGCGCGGCCGTGTACGTGGGACTGCTGGGCGGCGCCGCGGTGTGCTGTGCTCTGGCGCCCGGCGAGGCGGCCTTCGAGGAGGCCTTGCTCGACGCGTCAGGGTCCCTCTTGTTGCTGGCGCCGGCCACGCGCAACCGCCACTCGGAAGCGTTCTTGCAGCGCCTGCTGTGGCTGAGGGGCCACGGGCGGTTGCGCCACATAAACCTGGGGCTCTGCTCGCTGGTGTACGAGGCGCCCTTCGATGCCCAGGCCAGCCTCTACCAGGCCCGCTGCCGCTACCTGCAGCCACGCTGGATCGACTTCCCCGGCCGCGTCCTCGACGTGGGGTTCGTGGGCCGTTGGTGGATCCTGGAGAACCGCATGCATGATTGCGACATCAACGATGACGAGTTTCTCCACCTGCCTGCGCACCTCCGCGTCGTTGGGCCTCACCAGCTGCATTCTGAGGCCAACGAGAGGCTGTTCGAGGAGAAGTACAAGCCCGTCGTGCTCACCGATGACCAGGTGGACCAGGCGCTGTGGGAAGAGCAGGTGTTGCAGAAGGAGAAAAAGGATAGACTGGCGCTAAGCGAGGCCGATTCACTGGTGCAATCCGAGGTTTCCAGATGAAACCCAAGGAGCCCCCGGTCTCCAGGCTCAGGCCAACTGTTGGCCACGGATGGTGCGGTGGGTGAGATGGATGAAGATAAACTCCGCTCAGCTTTGTAGGAAGCCCTTCTCGCTCTGTGTTTCCATTAGCTGGAGCTGATTGAAAGCCTTCCTGGTGTTGAGATGGAGAAAAGCTGAAGGACTGGTCTTGAACATGGAGTATGAACATGGAGTATTTGACCGTGTTATGTTTATAACCACCAGAACTACGAGTAAGGAGCCTGCACTGTGTAGCCTGTTGTGGCTGGGGATGTACTTCAGTGGTAGAGCACTTGCCTAGCATGCCTGGGTTCCTGACTTCCATTCACAGCACCCCA
Organism: Neotoma lepida; assembly: GCA_001675575.1. Classification (NCBI taxonomy): domain Eukaryota; kingdom Metazoa; phylum Chordata; class Mammalia; order Rodentia; family Cricetidae; genus Neotoma; species Neotoma lepida. Next base: position 1,486,412 of record LZPO01020470.1, read on the forward strand.
AAACAGAACAAAAATGAACTTCTGGTTTTGGGTTATTTATTTGGTTTGTTTTTGAGACTAGGACTCCTATATAGCCCAGATTGGCCCGGAATAATTTGCCTCAGCTGTACATAGCCCATGTATAAGCCCTATTCATGGGGCTACAAAGACGTCTTGATTGCCAGTGACTCCCAAGTTCCTAAGACCATTCACATATTCACATTTTTGAGCATTTGTATGAACTTTAAAGGAAAATCTGGCAGTGTTGCCCAGGCTAGTCTAGAATTCATGGGCAAAAGATCCAGGAGCTGGATCGTTAGTATTTTAAGAGTACTGATTNCTCTTCCCTTCCGGAGAACCTTGATTCAGTTCTCAGCATCCACATAGGGACTCACAATCATCCATAACTCCAGTTCGGGGAATCTGACCTTTCTTTTCTGGATTCCTCAGGTACTAGGCAGGCACGTGACACAGACATGCATGCAGACAAAAAATTGGTGTGCATAATGTTTAAAAAACGATCTCCTAAATAGCCTACCAAGGGTTGAGACTATAATCATGTGCCAGTGCCCAACCTCAGATTTTTCTATTTCAGTTGGAGCTGAAATGTACTTGTTTGGGTTTTTTGTTTGTTGTGGGTTTTGTTTTGTTTTGTTTTGATAGAGAGTCTAGAAATGGCTATGAAGAACAGTCTGGCCTTCAACTCACAGATACCTATCTGCCTCTTTTAATTTGGTTTGTTTCTGAGATGTGATCTCACAGCCCAGACCAGTCTCAAAATCACTGTAGCAAAGGATGACCAAGTGATCCTCTTGCACTTCCCAAATGGAGGGTGAAATGTTTCTGTTGTATGGTTTATTATTGTTTAGTACTTTTGTTTCATGCTAAACATTAAACCCAGGATCTGGTCCATACTAGGAAACACTGGACTTTATTTGGGGGGGGGGTAATTCTCCCCAAATAGTGTGGAGTGTAAGGCAGATGCTCCATTGGTGATCCGCATGCTGGGACCTCCTTGCTGGAAGGGATTAAATACTGCCATCACTTCCATAAATAAACCTTGTCTGAAAGGGCCTGGGAAAATGGCTGAGTGGGTAAGAGTTGTTGTTGCAGGAGACCTGGGTTTGGTTCCCAGTAATTCACATCATGGCTCTTATTAATTCCAGTTCAGAGGAGCAATGGCCTTTTACAACTCTGTGAGCATGAGGCATGTGTTTGGTTGGTTGGTTTTGATTTTTTTGAGACAGGGTTTCACTGTATTAGCATTGACTGTCCTGAAACTCCGTAGACCAACCTGGCCTTGAACTTGAACTCACAGAGATCCACCTGCCTCTGCCTCCTGAGTGTTGTGACTAAAGGTGTGCACCACCACCGCCCAGCTGAGACATATATACAACCAAAACACATAAGTCACTGGGGCATGGTGACACACGCCTTTAATCCTAGCACTCAGGAGGCAGAGGGAGGCATGTCTCAGTTCCAAGACAGCCAGAGCTACATACCAACAAACAACAACAAAGAAAACAGCCCCAGAAGTTGTCCTCTGACCTCCACAAACATGCCATGGTACATGTGTGCCTGTCCTCACACAGCATACACAATTTTTTTTTTTTCCAGACATGCTTTCTTTGTGTAGTCGTAGCTGTCCTGGAACTGGTTATGTAGACCAGGCTATCCTCAAACTCACAGAGATCTGCCTGCCTCTGCTTCCCAAGTGCTGGGATTAAAGGCATGTGCCACCACAAGCCAGCTATACACAATTGGTTTTTGAAACAGTGTTTCTCTGTGTAACAGCTCTGGTTGTCCTGGAACCCACTCTGTGTAAACCAGTCTGGTCTTGAGCTCACTGAGATCTGCATGCCTTTGCTTCCTGAGTGCTGGGATTAAAAGCGTGCAATACCACCGCTGAGCAATACACAATTTAAGGCTCGTTTTATGGTTATTAGTGTTTTGCCTGCATTTGTGCATATGTATCCCATAAGCACAGTGCTCAGAGAAATCAGAAGGCATCAGANTCCCCTAGGTCTGGAGTTACAGGTGGTGGTAAGCTGCTATGTGGGTGTTACAAACTGAACCCAGATCCTCTTCAAGAGCAGTAAGCTTCCACTGAGCCATCTCCCCAGCTTTGTATAATTTTTTAAAGCCAGCCAATCAAAAGATTCAGCAGGTAAAAGTGCTTAACCACTCAAGCCTAGTAACCTGAGTTTGATCCCCAGAAAAGTTGTCCTCTGACCTTTGTGGCATACATGTTCCAATACTGTTACACAACATACACAGCACACATAATTGAAAAATATTCTAAATTCTAGTACTAATCAGTTACTAAGGCTCTGGGCCAAAATCCTAATATTGCCCTTCTGTTGTATTTAGACAAAAATCTGTAGCCCAGTTTGATAGAGAACTTGGTGTATAGCAAGGGCGGCCTTGAACTCCTTATTCTGTCTGTGCCTCCTGAGTGCNGGGATGGCAGGCATGTTTTCCACCCTNTTTGTTAGATTAGCTGNGATGGCTCTTCNTGACTTTCAACTTGACTACATCTGGAATTAACTGAAACCCAAGGGGCTGGGAAGGCCTGTGAGGAATTTGAAGTGGGAAATACACCTTTAATCTGGGACACACCTGCTGGCAGCCTCTATAAAGGCCGTGGAAGAAGGAAGATTTTGCTCCTTGCCTGCTTGCCCTCACTCTCATTGGCAGGTCCATTTCTTCACTAGCATTCGAGCCTCCTTTGGGATTCTGGCACATAGTGAAGACTAGCTGAGACATCCAGCCTCATGGATTGGACAGTTACTGAGTTCTTGGACCTTCCATTAGTAGATGGCCATTGTTGGACTAGTTGGACCACAGCTTTATAAGCCATTCTAATAAATCCCCTTTAGAGAACTACACCAGCAGTGCTTGTGNACGTCATTAGATGCCACTTGAGACTTGTAATGGGTGTGTTTCATGTGNTCTCAATGGAGCTGTAAAATGGAGACCANGAGGTAGCACAAACTCAACATTGAAAGCTGTTAGCTGCTAACCATGGAGAGGGTCAACCCAAAGGCCTCAGTGCTGGTCTAGTCAACCATTGACCTTTCTCAGAGGATGGAGTTTCTGATCACTGTCTCCCTTGTTATACAGAGTCTAATGATGTAGTCCTGGCTGGCCTAAACTCACTATGTTCCCAGGCTAGCCTGAAACTCATTAGAGATTCTCTTGCCTCTGCCTCTCCAATGCTAAGGTTAAAGGTGTTGAGCTGGGGCTGGAGAGTTGGCTCAGTGGCTAAGAACGTGTGTTTGAGCTACCATTTGAGTGCTGGGTACATAAATGCACAGACATACATGTAGGCAGAACACATGCATAAAAATTTTAAAAGTTTAAATAGTAATAAAGCAATTTGCTACTGACCTCAGCTTTGTATTATCTTTTGAGATGGTCTTGTGTAGCCTAGGCTAATCCCCAATTTATCTATGACCTTCAAATTCTGACCCTACTGCCTTCACCTCTAAGGTGCCAGGATTTCAGCTGTGCACCACCATGCCTGTTTTACACAGTGCTGGAGATCCAATTCTGTGCTTTGTGTATGCTAAGCTCTTTCTACTAAAGGATACTGACCTCAAAACTGATCTGTTTTAAGATATTTTATTACATTTATCTATTATACAGGTGTATATTTGTGTGTATGAGCACACAAGCACATGGGTGTCATGAGGCACATGTGAGCCTGTGTGGGTCCTAGGGGTTGAACTCAGGTCAGGTCAGGCTTGGTGGCAAGCACCTTTACACAATGCGCCATCTTACTGCCTCCCCCTCTTTTAAAGATTTTTAAATTTTTTGAGCATTTTGCCTGTATGCATGTACTTGTTGCCCAAGGAGGTCAGAAGAGGGCATTGGATCCTCAGGAGTCAGAAAATTGTGAGCTGCCATGTGAGTGCTGGGAACCAAACCCAGGTTCTTTGCAAGAACAGCAAGTGCTCCTAACTGCAGAGCAGTCACTCCATCCAGCCCGAATAGTCTTTAAAAAAAAAAAAAATTTTTATTTTTTTGTTTAATGTATATGAGGGACCTGTCTTCAGGAACACCAGAAGAGGGAATCAGATCCCATTACAGATAGTTGTGAGCCACCATGTGGGTGCTGGGAATTGAACTCAGGACCTCTGGAAGAACAGCCAGTGCTCTTAACCTCTGAGTCATCTCTCCAGCCCCAGCTCCTACCCCCAACCCGAATAAGATTAAACCTTGTTCTCTGCTTTCTGGGCCAGTCCACGACTGACCACCAACATGTTCCTGCTATTCTTAGACAGCCAGGCAGAGGGCACCAGAGACTCAATTTACAATTCAGCTGTTTTCTCCAGACCTGGCTGACCTCATGGGAATGGCTAGCGAAGCCCCATGTGGCTTCTGTTGTGTGAAGCACAGCAGATGTGAGCTGCTTCATCTATTTACTGACATTCAGGAATGGTATGTGGTGGCAGAGGTTGGTGCCACGGGGAAGGGCCATAACCTAGCCTAGAACCTGTGTCTTACCAGGTTGGCAAAAGAAGCAAGCCATCAGCCAGGTGGTGGTGGCGCATGCCTTTAATCCCAGCACTCGGGAGACAGAGGCAGGCAGATCTTTGTGAGTTTGAGACCATCCTGGTCTACAGAGTGAGTTCCAGGACAGGCTCCAAAGCTACACAGAGAAACCCTGTCTCGAAAAACAAAACGAAAAAAGCAAGCCATCTGCCCAGTCCACCTTCCTGTAGACTGCAGCCTCGACTCCCAAGAAGACACCTCTCAGTGATGCATAGGCCTTGGAGGGTAAGACAGTCCTTAGATTCTATCCCTGAGGCATCTCCTTGGCCAGGTGCTGGCCTTGCACACACCAATGCTGCTTAGCCCAACCAAGTCACCAGGTGTGTGTAGCCCAGTCATCCATACCTGCTTTCCATTAAAGCCATGTGCTTTGTGAGCCAGCCCCTGCAGCTCTTCATGATTATGAGGTCTATAGCTCTTAGCCAGCCACCTGTCCCCCTCTAGGTTTGATCACAAGACAGGCACAGCTCGCCCTCTGTTTGCAAGTTCTGCACCCAGAGAGTCAACCACCAAAGATGGAAAACGTCCTATAGGAATAGATGAAGCTCACCTAGCATGCAGGGAATCCCAGACTCTGGCCTGAGCACTTGTAAATGGGCTTGATCGTGTACAAACTATAATGGCAGCACTTTTCTCTGAGAGCTCAGTAAGACTAAGGGGAGGCTCCTTACACTCAAGGTTATCATCAGCTTTGTAGTGATTTAGTTCAAGGCCAGCCTTGACTAAATGGGACCCTATCTCAAAAAAAATTCAACAAGGAGATTAAAAACAACTTTCACAGAACTGATCATGTACAGACTCTGTCCTTTTGTTGTTTCTTAAATAGTAAAGTACAAAGCCAGGCNTAGTGGCTTACACCTGTTATCCTAGCCCCAAAGAGGCTGAGGCAGGAGGATCACTATGAGCTTAAGGTCAGCCTGAGCTATGAAACAAGACCCCATGAGACGATGATAATGGTGTCAGTGGGAACACTTGCCCAGCACGCACAAGGCCCTAGCTTCCATTCTGGTACCAGAAACAATGAAATCAATAAAGTGGGTCCCTCATCTTGAAGTTTGGCCCCAGACTGGATTTGCTTCTGTGTCATTTCCTGTGTGGTTTCCTCCCTCGTGGTTCCTGTCAATCAAGTCTCATTAGAGCATGCTTTGATTCTACCTGGGGAACAGCACATAGCTGGTGGCCCAGTGAATCATTTCATTAAGACTGGGAAAATAGCTGGCCAGGGG